>CAMZMU010000088.1:15831182-16112376 GCA_947311845.1 Poa pratensis
TTATTATCAGGATTATATTCCAAAAATGAGAGCCAACAAAAACTTTTTGTTGTTTATTGTATGTTAATTGCTTCTTGTTACTTGAGTTGTTGTTCTTGCTGTTTGTGTGATGTTTGCTCTAGTGAACACTAGTAAGAAAGAAAGAAAACAAAATACAAAATCAAAGCAAGAAAATAAAAGTGACAAGTTGTCACTTAAAAATCTCAAAGTGACAAACTCAATTATTTTTCAAACCAAAGTCAGTGGAGATGTAATGTAAACACTCCCCATTTTGTTCCTACCACTTTCCCCTCTCAAATATTATTTTTGAACTAGTTTTAAAATTCTAAAATAAAACAAATTGAAATAAATTAAAATAACATAAACAAAGTACTATGAAAGAAAATGTTGCAAAACATTTTATTTTGCAAAGCCAATTTTGTGGAGCTTCTACATTATGGGAAGGCCCCACAAATTTTGGCAAATTTTTATAAATTGATTTAGTGCCTCAAATTAAAAAAGAGTGCTACTGCAATTAAACAGAAGGACTAAAAAGTAATTAGAAGAAAGAAGAAGGAAAAGGAGCAGAGCACAGGAGCCAGGGGGTTTTGGCAAAATGTCATCGGCTACCTCTCCGTCGCCGTCGTCGCCCGCGCGCACGCCGTTTCCCCGGGCCCCCCAGGCCCCCCCTCTCGCCGCAGCCGTCCACGGTCGTCGCCTCTGCGCTCTCTGCACGAACTCGAGCACCCCGTTGCCGAAATCGCCGCCCTGTCCCCCATTGCCGCCGCGGCAGCACTTGGACGGCGCCGATGAAATTCACCCCACCCTCTGCACCTCGACGCGTGCCACTCCGCCCAGGCCTTCTAGAAGACACTAGAGCCTCGCTCGTCACCGCGTTGCCCCGCCCTCGCCGTGCCTCGTCAGCCTCGGGCAAAAGATCTTGCCGGTGCGCCGTGGACACGCCCGTGCACCTCGCCCATGAACGCCGGCATCCGCCGCTATAAAACCACCCCCGACCCCCTCTGCTCACTCCACACCACCCCATCTCCCTTTCCCTCGCTCCAATTTCACCGTGCTCTGCCCGGAGGGCGACATTGCTGCGCCACGGCCGCCGTCAAGGTCGGACACGGCCGCCGCGCTGCTCTACCCTATTCTCCCCTCTTTGCCTCGTAGCATGATGCCACAGCTTCACCACACTCACCCGCCCCTTTTTCCCTCTGGATCGTGCACAGGAACGCCGTAGGGAGCTCGCCGGAGTAGCTGCCGTGGCCGTGGGAAGTTCGTCGACACGCCGCCGGAGCTAGCCGCCGTCCCAGCAAGTAGGACTCATCCAGGAGCTTCCACCTCACCACCGCCGTCGATTCGCGTCATCACCGTGCCTCCCGTGCCCCCTAGGTGAGACCTCCGTCCACCACATCGCCGCCGGCGCGGCAGCGCCGCCAAATTTTGGTCGCCGTCGTCGCGTCGCACGTGGACCGTTGGATCTCGATCCAACGGTTGCGTACCGTTTCGTGTATTAAAAGAGAGAGAGAGACTGACGGGCGGGCCCCGCTCGTCAGGATTTTATTAATTTCCAACCGCACACTCTGTCGCTGACGTGTAGGCCCCACCTGTCATAACTTTCAACATTATCCAAACAGAGAGAATTTCTAATTTAGTTTTCTCTGGAAATTTCAGTACTGCATCAACTTAGAAAATCAATATCTCAAGATTTAGGAATCCAAATAAATCAAACTCAATTGTTCTGGAAAGCTTATGAAAATGTTTAACCAACCCAATTGGTCCATGTCATTTAATTAAATAAATAAAAGTATTATTAAAAATACTACAGAAGGTTTAAATTCTAAACTTGTTTGTTTCTGATACTCTGTTAGTCCAAATAATTCCAAACCAATTTTGCTAGCTTAGTACTGCCTTGTATTAGCTTCCCTAATTTTGGTAGAATTATTTGTGCAGTATTAATTGTTTAGCATGAAATTGAAGTTTAAACACCCTTCTGCACTCAAACATTTAAATATGTTAATGGTTAACCCAAATGAATTAGGACCAATTTTGTTAGTCACATTTAGTCATGTTTAGTTACCCCTAAAAGGATTTAATTTTTGAGCAACAGAATTTAATGGTAGCCAAAACTTGATTATTAAGCTTCTGGATTCAAACAAATGTGTAGGGAGTTTAGTAACTCCAATTGAACCAAATCAAATTGTGTTGTCTTCTACACATCAGTAGCTTTCCATAGAATTTTAGTTTGTATTTTTGTGACCAACAGAACTCAAGTTATTGAATTAAACATGTTCCACAAGTTTCTGCCATAATGTTGAACATAAATAAATGATGTTTAATTCAAATATTTTGAAACCAAATTGTATGGTTTGATGTGTGCAGTAGCTATGTGTGATGTTCATGATTGTTGTGTTGAGATGATTGCTTGTATAGCTTAGTGATTGTTTGCATTGTTTGTTTATTAATTAGACGAAACGTTGACGGATATATCGAGGAAGGAGAGTTTGCTGAAATTGAAGAACAAGAGCAAGATCACTTTGCCAAGCAAGGCAAGCTATTCTCTGAGCTTGCACTACAAACATATGCATCTACTTTCATAACATGTTTTACTCTCAAGCAAGATTTATAAAACCCATTTCAAAAGTATATGGAAATTATTTTGCCACCTATGTAGAAATAAGATAGTTATATCAAATTATAGGATGGGAAAAACAATTATGTTTATTCAAAACTCCTTTGAAATTACTTGTGAGATTATGAAATACCGAGATGTCGGTGTTGGAATGGAGAAGAGGAAAAATGGTGATGTTTATGAAAAATGCACAGTGTGTCCTTGTACTTACGTCAACCATCCGATACCCTGTGCGACCACATCCACCACATATGGGAAAAGGCTTAGTCATATATTTGCTCATATTAGTACTGGATACCTCATCGACGGAGATGACTCCGTCATGCATGAGGGGATAGTGTGTTGGTCATCCCCTGACCCGGGTCCTCGCTCAAACTCTATGAAAGATAAGGAGGAGGATTGAAGGTTCCACCATAAACCGCCGGACAAAACCTATGAGTCCTCACACTTAGATTCCGAAGGGCTGGGTTAAGTGTGTTGGAAGTGTCATATGGGAAGGATCCTATACTAGCATGAGCAAAGGACAGGCTATGGTCGGCGGCTTACTTCGCATACACCCTGTATGGCGAGACGTGGCGGACACGATGAGTTGCCGGATGGATGTGGGAAAAGCGTGCTACCTCTGCAGAGTGTAAAACTATTCGAATAGCCGAGTCCTCGGATATGGACAGTTGGGAGGCCCTACTTTGACCATGTGCAAGTTTTTGGAAAAGTTTTAAGTTTAAAAAGAAACTGAATTGGAGATGGTGTTACACAGCTATACCACATGGAGTGGTATGAGTTGTTGAAATAGATGGACCATGGTGAGCCATGGTCAGAAACAGGAGGAGTTTTGGGAACAAATGAGATGGTGGTTTCTTTAAAAATAGTTATAAAACTCTTCTTACCTTTTTCAATAAAGATATAGAGATGTTTAAAATAAATAAAAGTTGTCAACTAAAATAAAACTAGTGCATACTCATGTTGGGGTAGTTTGCGAGTACATTCAAATGTACTCATATTGGTTTCGTCCCTGGCTATTGACCTAGCCAGACTACGAGGAGGAGCACTACGCCGAGCAGAGTATGGCGACTTCTACGCCAACTAAGGATCTCCACAAGTCAGCTGCCTGTCGGGTTGTCATCGTTAGAATATGATGTCTACTACGCCGTAGCTTCCGCTGATATTTTGGTTTGGCCCATGAAGGCACCTATGTAAGAACTTGGTCTAAATGACCATTTATGTAAGACTTTTATTCGGTACTGTAATGGATGTAAACTTTGGTATCCAATTCGGATTATGTGCAACGACAGACTGATCACGGGATCGTTGTGTTAAGCATAATCGGGTATTTCGGACAGCTAGTCCGGGGTCCCCACAGACTTGGTATCAGAGCCATCCTGACTTTAGGAAACCTTAGTTAGCATGGTCGTTGTCAAATGTTACAAAAGATGAATTTCTAAAAAGAAAGGAATGAAGTATTTTCGAAAACTGCTTATCTCCAATCCTCTTACTTATGCAAAATTTTACTCCATTAAATGTTATTTTTCCTTGTATCCCTAAAATTTTGCACACCTCTCATTAAGCTTAAAATTTGACTCACTTGTTGCCTACTATATTAAAATTTTGATATACTTGTCACCTAACTAACTTAAAATTTTGCTTAAAAACTGTAGATGGCACTCCATTGGACCGAGTTCGTTCAGCTGGAGAAGGACAGCAAGTTGACGTTTGAGAGGGACTTGTTCGAGTTGACCAAGCTGTTAGGTCGCCCCGCTCCAGAGTTTGAGGGAGCTCAGATTGATGTTCATGGTGTCGGAAGGCTGAGCTGGCTCATCAGGTCGTCAGTTCGCAGGAACATCAAGTCTCCCAGTTCCAGGACGCTCATCTTCACCACCAAGGAGGCCACCTGGGTTGACGGTCTCTGTACTGCTACACAGAGGATGCTAGCCCGACTTTGTGAGGAGCACAAGGCGGAGTTAGTAGACTCCCGTTTCCGGTTCTACGGGAGGCGCAACTGCGATGGACACCCTACTCCTTCACCTTACCACCCGATGTTTGGGAGCTACATCATGGACATGGAGATCTTACTTCAGTGCACTCAGGATGATCTGTTGCGCACTAGGATTCAGCTCCACTTCGACCGCGAGTCGCTCGTTGAGCTTCGCGAGAACGAGATGAAGCTGATGGTGGAGAAGGTTGCTCTTCTCAGGAAGAGGGCCCAGCTGAGGAAGACTATCGTGAAGCTCCGCACGAAGGTGGCAGAGCAGGACGGGCTGATTGAGGATCTAGAGCACCATACTGACGAGATGGAGGAGGAGGGCGAGGATCTCCGCAAGGAGAACGACGCTTTCCTCAGTGACGATGATGACTTCGTGGAGGAGATGGACTGTGAGGAGGAGATGATGAGGAGGAGTTAGTTGACGAGGAGGAGGAGCCACTCGAGGCACTTCTCGAGGACGAGGAGGAGGATCCCGAGGAGCCAGCCTACCAGTCAGATGCTGACGTGTTAGAGCTGGAGGTTCCACCTCAGTAGGCGAGTGACTTGATCACTACCGCAGGATTAGGTTGACCCCTATCGCTAGTCGAGTCGAAGTAGTGGTTCTTTTGGAAACCAGATGTTATGTATCTAGATGTAAGGTGATGTTGTAAGCTTGTTGTAAGCTTGATGTTGTGTGAACTCTTTGATGTGATGTTGGTAATATATAAGTATGTTTGTCTTGTTTAAATCTGTGTGAAATATTTTCATAAAACTTAAATTAATCAACCACTTGAGAGATCGTCTTTCCCTTAGTCGAACTTTTCTTGCCTTGCCTCTTATACCCGGTGTGCTTCAGGATGCCGCCCCGTCGCGACAATACGGGAGGATCAGGATCAGCACCACCACCACCGGACCCAACCCCCGCCCAACTTCTCGCACTTATCATGGAGGAACGTGAGAATGCCCGGCAGGAGCGCCAGGCTCATCTCGTTGCCCTGCAACAACTCGCAGCCGCCTATAACAACAACAACAACAACAACAACAACAATGGTGGTAATGGCAATGGCAATGAGAACCAGCGATCCACCTTAGGCGATTTTCAGAAGACCAACCCACCCACCTACTCCAAGGGACTTCACCCACTAGAAGCCGATGATTGGCTTCGCACCATCGACAATAATCTTGAAGTTGCTGCTGTGGGAGAAAATGAGAAAGTGTTGTATGCAACCCACTATCTCGCTGGACCTGCAAGAGCTTGGTGGGAAACTACCAAGACTCTCCAGCCAGCTGGTCATGTCATCAACTGGGCTGAGTTCCAGGAGAAGTTCCGCAAGAAGCATATTCCTTACGGACTTATTGAGAGGAAGAAGGATGAGTTCCGCAAACTGAGGCAGGGAAGTAGATGTGGTCGGTTATCTGGATGAGTTTACCGATTTATCTCGGTATGCTCCTGATGACACCGACAAAGAAGAGAAGAAGATGGAGCGTTTCATGAGTGGACTCATGATGAACTGCAGTGTGCTCTGGTTATCCATGACTTCCGTGATCTGGAGTCACTTGTGGACAAGGCATCCAGCTGGAGACCAAGCGCAAGTCTATGTATGAAGGTCGCAAGAGGAGGATGAATGCTCAGGAAGGTTCGAGCAGCCAGAAACCTCGTATCTTTCAGCAGAACCCCAGGCCTGCCTATCGTCCACCCCAAGCTCCACGCCCCAATTTCCCTAACCGCCCAAACAACTTCAACCGCCCCAATGACAATAACCGTCCCGGAGGAAACTTCAACAACTTCAACCCCAATGCCAATGTTGTCTGCTTTGAATGCGGCAACAAGGGTCACTACTCCAGACAATGCCCCAATCCTAAGAGGAATGTTCAGCGCCCCAATGCGCCGGCTCCGAACAATGGTCAAGGCCGCAATGGTAATGGAAATGGCAAGAATGCCGCACCCCGCGGAAATGCTGCTGTTGCCAAGGGTCGTCTGCACCACATCAATGCTGAAGAAGCTCAGGATGCTCCGGATGTTGTGCTGGGTACGTTCCTTGTCAACTCAGTACCTGCAACTGTTCTGTTTGATTCTGGTGCTACCCATTCATTTGTTACCCAAGAATTTGTTGCTAAGGGAGGTTTAGTCGAGAGCCTCTTACCCAAACCCATGGTCATCCAAATCCCAGAATCCACCGTAGAGACCAAGATGTTTTGCTCCGATGTACCCCTTGAGATCAAAGGAGAAAAGTTTCCAGTTAACTTAATTGTTCTGGGAACCCAAGGCATCGATGTTATACTCGGTATGAATTGGTTAGCCAAGTACCATGGTCGAATTGACTGTGCTAGAAGAGCTGTATCCATCACCACCGACAAAGAAGTAGAAGTGGAGTATGTGTCTGAAACTAGTCAATCTCACCCAGGCTGCCATGAGCATAGCTCGACCTGCCCTAGATGAGATCCGTGTTGTTCACCTGTTCAAGGATGTTTTCCCAGAAGAATTGCCTGGTATGCCGCCAGACCGGGAAATTGAGTTCATAATTGAGCTTATCCCAGGAACCGCCCCTATATCCCAAAGACCTTATCGGATGAATCCGGAAGAGCTGGTTGAGTTGAAGAAGCAATTGGCAGATATGCTCAGCAAAGGACTTGTTCGCCCAAGTGCTTCACCTTGGGGATCACCCATTATTTTGTGGACAAGAGAGACGGTACCACACGCCTGTGTGTGGATTATCGCAAGCTGAATGACGTAACCATTAAAAATAAGTATCCTCTTCCCAAGATCGAGGATCTGTTCGATCAAATGAACGGAGCCCGAGTCTTTTCCAAGATCGATCTTCGGACAGGATACCATCAGTTGAAGATCCGAGAGACAGACATTCCCAAGACCGCCTTCACCACTCGTTACGGTTGTTTGAATACACCGTGATGTCTTTTGGTCTGACCAATGCCCCAGCCTATTTCATGAATCTCATGAACAAGATTTTCATGGAGTACCTCGACAAGTTCGTGGTAGTTTTCCTTGATGACATCCTTATTTATTCCAAGACCGAAGAAGAGCATGCTGAACACCTGCGTCTAGTTTTGGAGACTCCGAGAGCACCAGCTGTATGCCAAGCTTAGCAAGTGTGAGTTTTGGCTCAGTGAAGTGGCATTTCTCGGACATGTTGTGTCTGCCGGAGGAATTTCTGTTGACCCAGAGAAGATCAAGCCATTATCGACTGGTTATCCCCAACCAATGTGTTTGAAATCCGAAGCTTTCTCGGACTTGCCGGTTATTACCGCAAGTTCGTTGAAGGATTTTCCAGTATAGCCAAACCCATGACCCAACTGTTGAAGAAGGACAAGAAATTTGAATGGACTCAGAAGTGTGAGGATAGTTTCCAAGACTGAAGAAGAGACTAACCTCAGCCCCAATCCTGATCATGCCAGACGTCACCCAGAGTTTCGACGTGTATTGCGATGCATCACGCCTCGGACTTGGTTGCGTTCTGATGCAAGAAGGCAAAGTGTGTCGTACCTGTCCCGGCAGTTGCGACCGCATGAAGAGAATTACCCAACCCATGACTTGGAGTTAGCTGCTGTTGTTCTTGCCCTCAAGACGTGGCGTCCCTATCTTGCGGGACATCGCTGCGAGGTCTATACAGATCACAAAAGCTTGAAGTATATTTTCACCCAGAAAGATCTGAACCTGCGACAGAGGAGATGGATGGAATTAATCAAGGATTATGATATTGGAATCCATTATCACCCTGGAAAGGCTAATGTAGTTGCCGATGCCCTTAGTCGCAAACCTTGCACCCTGAATGCCCTGATCCAAGCCGAACAGCCAGCCTTGTTCAAAGAGTTCCAAGATTTTGGACTAGAGCTTGTTAGCCATGGTTATCTCGCCAATCTAGAGTTAACCCCAACCCTGATGGATCAAATCAAAGAAGCCCAAAAGGTCATGAAAGCATAGAGGGAATTAGGAAGAAGATTTCCCTCGGCAAAGCACCCGGTTTTACCGAAGATGCTGAAGGAGTGCTGAAATTCAATGACCGTATCTGTGTGCCCAATGTCACGGAACTTAAGGAGTTAATCCTGAAGGAGGCCCATGAGACCCCTTATTCAATCCACCCCGGCGGAACCAAAATGTACCAAGACCTTCGAGAAAGATTTTGGTGGCATGGAATGAAGCGAGAGATTGGTTCATTCGTAGCCAAGTGTGACATCTGCCAGCGAGTTAAGGCTGAACATCAGCGACCCGCTGGATTGCTTCAACCTTTGAAAATTCCCGAGTGGAAGTGGGATGAGATTGGAATGGATTTTATTACCGGACTTCCAAGATCCAACCGAGGCCATGATTCAATCTGGGTCATCGTTGATCGACTGACCAAGGTTGCCCATTTCATCCCTGTCAACACCACCTATCGGGGACATCATTAGCGACTTGTATATTTCCAGAATAGTGAGCCTGCATGGTGTGCCTAAGAAGATTGTATCTGATAGAGGCACGCAATTCACCTCAAGATTCTGGAAATCCCTTCATGAAGCCCTCGGAACCAAGTTAGCTTTAGCACAGCTTATCATCCCCAGACCGATGGCCAACTGAGCGAGTGAACCAGATATTGGAGGACATGCTTCGTGCATGTGTTCTATCCTATGGTTCCAAGTGGGAAGATTGTCTTCCGTTTGCAGAGTTCTCGTACAACAACAGTTATCAGTCTAGTCTGCAAATGGCCCCTTTTGAAGCCCTTTACGGCAAGAAGTGTCGTACACCCCTGAATTGGTCCGATACCGGAGAAAGCAAATTGTTCGGACCAGATACCCTCCGTGAAGCGAAGAGCAAGTTCAGCTTATTCGTGAACGCCTCAAAACTGCCCAATCCCGTCAGAAGAGTTACGCTGACACCAAGCGCCGTGATCTCACTTCACGTCGGAGATTATGTTTATCTCCGAGTGACACCCCTTAAAGGAATGCAGCGTTTCCATGTCAAAGGAAATTAGCGCCAAGGTATATTGGACCCTTCAAGGTCATTGCTCGTCGAGGAGAAGTATCCTATCAGCTGGAGTTACCCCAGGAGTTAGGAGATTACCATGATGTCTTCCACATTTCCTTGCTCCGGAAGTGTCTTGAAGTTCCTGACCAGCCTGATGTTTTCAAAAACATCGACCACCTCTCCATCGACCTGAACCAAGATTTGACTTATCGTGAGAGACCTCTCAAGATTCTCGAAGAAGATGTTCGTGTTACCCGAAGACGTGCGAGTTTTACAAAGTCCAGTGGACTAACCACTCTGAAGAAGAAGCAACTTGGGAACGCGAAGATTATCTTAGAAGCGAATTCCCAGACCTCTTTAGTACCTAAGCCTAGCAAATCTCGGGACGAGATTTATTTTAAGGGGGGAAGGATTGTAACATCCCAAAATTATTATCAGATTATATTCCAAAAATGAGAGCCAACAAAAACTTTTTGTTGTTTATTGTATGTTAATTGCTTCTTGTTACTTGAGTTGTTGTTCTTGCTGTTTGTGTGAGTGTTTGCTCTAGTGAACACTAGTAAGAAAGAAAGAAAACAAAATAAAAATCAAAGCAAGAAAATAAAAGTGACAAGTTGTCACTTAAAAATCTCAAAGTGACAAACTCAATTATTTTTCAAACCAAAGTCAGTGGAGATGTAATGTAAACACTCCCCATTTTGTTCCTACCACTTTCCCCTCTCAAATATTATTTTTGAACTAGTTTTAAAATTCTAAAATAAAAACAAATTGAAATAAATTAAAATAACATAAACAAAGTACTATGAAAGAAAATGTTGCAAAACATTTTATTTTGCAATGCCAATTTTTGTGGAGCTTCTACATTATGGGAAGGCCCCACAAATTTTGGCAAATTTTTATAAATTGATTTAGTGCCCAAATTAAATCAAGAAGTGCTACTGCAATTAAACAGAAGGACTAAAAGTAATTAGAAGAAAGAAGAAGGAAAAGGAGCAGAGCACAGGAGCCAGGGGGTTTTGGCAAAAATGTCATCGGCTACCTCTCCGTCGCCGTGTCGCCGCGCGCACGCCGTTTCCCCGGGCCCCCCAGGCCCCCCCTCTCGCCCGCAGCCGTCCACGGTCGTCGCCTCTGCGCTCTCTGCACGAACTCGAGCACCCCGTTGCCGAAATCGCCGCCCTGTCCCCCATTGCCGCCGCGGCAGCACTTGGACGGCGCCGATGAAATTCACCCCACCCTCTGCACCTCGACGCGTGCCACTCCGCCCAGGCCTTCTAGAAGACACTAGAGCCTCGCTCGTCACCGCGTTGCCCCGCCCCTCGCCGTGCCTCGTCAGCCTCGGGCAAAAGATCTTGCCGGTGCGCCGTGGACACGCCCGTGCACCTCGCCCATGAACGCCGGCATCCGCCGCTATAAAACCACCCCCGACCCCCTCTGCTCACTCCACACCACCCCATCTCCCTTTCCCTCGCTCCAATTTCACCGTGCTCTGCCCGGAGGGCGGACATTGCTGCGCCACGGCCGCCGTCAAGGTCGGACACGGCCGCCGCGCTGCTCTACCCTATTCTCCCCTCTTTGCCTCGTAGCATGATGCCACAGCTTCACCACACTCACCCGCCCCTTTTTCCCTCTGGATCGTGCACAGGAACGCCGTAGGGAGCTCGCCGGAGTAGCTGCCGTGGCCGTGGGAAGTTCGTCGACACGCCGCCGGAGCTAGCCGCCGTCCCAGCAAGTAGGACTCATCCAGGAGCTTCCACCTCACCACCGCCGTCGATTCGCGTCATCACCGTGCCCTCCCGTGCCCCCTAGGTGAGAATCCGTCCACCACATCGCCGCCGGCGCGGCAGCGCCGCCAAATTTTGGTCGCCGTCGTCGCGTCGCACGTGGACCGTTGGATCTCGATCCAACGGTTGCGTACCGTTTCGTGTATTAAAAGAGAGAGAGAGACTGACGGGCGGGCCCCGCTCGTCAGGATTTTATTAATTTCCAACCGCACACTCTGTCGCTGACGTGTAGGCCCCACCTGTCATAACTTTCAACATTATCCAAACAGAGAGAATTTCTAATTTAGTTTTCTCTGGAAATTTCAGTACTGGCATCAACTTAGAAAATCAATATCTCAAGATTTAGGAATCCAAATAAATCAAACTCAATTGTTCTGGAAAGCTTATGAAAATGTTTAACCAACCCAATTGGTCCCATGTCATTTAATTAAATAAATAAAAAGTATTATTAAAAATACTACAGAAGGTTTAAATTCTAAACTTGTTTGTTTCTGATACTCTGTTAGTCCAAATAATTCCAAACCAATTTTGCTAGCTTAGTACTGCCTTGTATTAGCTTCCCAAATTTTGGTAGAATTATTTGTGCAGTATTAATTGTTTAGCATGAAATTGAAGTTTGAACACCCTTCTGCAATCAAACATTTAAATATGTTAAATGGTTAACCCAAATGATTTAGGACCAATTTTGTTAGATCACATATAGTCATGTTTAGTTACCCCTAAAAGGATTTTTTTAGGAGCAACAGAATTTAATGGTAGCAAAACTTGATTATTAAGCTTCTGGATTCAAACAAATGTGTAGGGAGTTTAGTAACTCCAATTAACCAAATCAAATTGTGTTGTCTTCTACACATCAGTAGCTTTCCATAGAATTTTAGTTTGTATTTTTGTGACCAACAGAACTCAAGTTATTGAATTAAACATGTTCCACAAGTTTCTGCCATAATGTTGAACATAAATAAATGATGTTAATTCAAATATTTTGAAACCAAATTGTATGGTTTGATGTGTGCAGCATCTATGTGTGATGTTCTTGATTGTTGTGTTGAGATGATTGCTTGTATAGCTTAGTGATTGTTTGCATTGTTTGTTTATTAATTAGACGAAAACGTTGACGGATATATCGAGGAAGGAGAGTTTGCTGAAATTGAAGAACAAGAGCAAGATCACTTTGCCAAGCAAGGCAAGCTATTCTCTGAGCTTGCACTACAAACATATGCATCTACTTTCATAACATGTTTTACTCTCAAAGCAAGATTTATAAAACCCATTTCAAAAGTATATGGAAATTATTTTGCCACCTATGTAGAAATATAAGATAGTTATATCAAATTATAGGATGGGAAAAACAATTATGTTTAGTTCAAAACTCCTTTGAAATTACTTGTGAGATTATGAAATACCGAGATGTCGGTGTTGGAATGGAGAAGAGGAAAAATGGTGATGTTTATGAAAAATGCACAGTGTGTCCTTGTACTTACGTCAACCATCCGATACCCTGTGCGACCACATCCACCACATATGGGAAAAGGCTTAGCCATATAGTTTGCTCATATTAGTACTGGATACCTCATCGACGGAGATGACTCCGTCATGCATGAGGGGATAGTGTGTTGGTCATCCCCTGACCCGGGTCCTCGCTCAAACTCTATGAAAGATAAGGAGGAGGATTGAAGGTTCCACCATAAACCGCCGGACAAAACCTATGAGTCCTCACACTTAGATTCCGAAGGGCTGGGTTAAGTGTGTTGGAAGTGTCATATGGGGAGGATCCTATACTAGCATGAGCAAAGGACAGGCTATGGTCGGCGGCTTACTTCGCATACACCCTGTATGGCGAGACGTGGCGGACACGATGAGTTGCCGGATGGATGTGGGAAAAGCGTGCTACCTCTGCAGAGTGTAAAACTATTCGAATAGCCGAGTCCTCGGATATGGACAGTTGGGAGGCCCTACTTTGACCATGTGCAAGTTTTTGGAAAAGTTTTTAAGTTTAAAAAGAAACTGAATTGGAATGGTGTTACACAGCTATACCACATGGAGTGGTATGAGTTGTTGAAATAGATGGACCATGGTGAGCCATGGTCAGAAACAGGAGGAGTTTTGGTGAACAAATGAGACGGTGGTTTCTTTCAAAAATAGTTATAAAACTCTTCTTACCTTTTTCAATAAAGATATAGAGATGTTTAAAATAAATAAAAGTTGTCAACTAAAATAAAACTAGTGCATACTCATGTTGGGGTAGTTTGCGAGTACATTCAAATGTACTCATATTGGTTTCGTCCCTGGCTATTGACCTAGCCAGACTACGAGGAGGAGCACTACGCCGAGCAAGAGTATGGCGACTTCTACGCCAACTAAGGATCTCCACAAGTCAGCTGCCTGTCGGGTTGTCATCGTTAGAATATGATGTCTACTACGCCGTAGCTTCCGCTGATATTTTGGTTTGGCCCATGAAGGCACCTATGTAAGAACTTGGTCTAAATGACCATTTATGTAAGACTTTTAATTCGGTACTGTAATGGATGTAAACTTTGGTATCCAATTCGGATTATGTGCAACGACAGACTGATCACGGGATCGTTGTGTTAAGCATAATCGGGTATTTCGGACAGCTAGTCCGGGGTCCCCACACCAACACTTGTTGCAAATCATCAGAGACGTCTTGCCGCTCTCTGGATCGAAGGCCGATTTGCCGTCTCGCGACCACGCGATGATTTGCCGATTTGCCGGTCAGAGTGGCCACTGGAGAAGGTAGGTAGGGGAAACCGTATGTTTTGCTCTATCACTTGGAAATGCTAAAGATCTTGGAGAATGCTGAGATTGTGTTGGTAAAACTGCAGCTGATTGACATAGTGTTTAGATCTCTCTTCTGAGTTTTCAGGACATAGTTACATAAAAGGTTTAATACATTATTACACATCAGCAACAACATCCCTATCTAGTGTTCACTTTTTCTTCTTGTGTGTCCCTTTCTTCTGATTGCGCCGTAGCCATGGACATTCTTCATCATTTAACACGATGCTTGGGTCAGTTTTCACTTTGAAGGGCGGAATTTGTAGTGACCTCACCTTTTACTAAAGGTTGAGATCCATGTGTATCGTGCTAGTCCCTGGAGCGACTTGCTAGCACACACAATTTAAGATGAAATATCATAACATTGCATCAAATTCTATTACACGATGATCCAGAAAGTTTAAAAGGTTCGATACAAGGTGCATAGCCAAAGGCTAGCTCAAACCAAAGTAAACACACAGCGGAAAGCAATTGATACAGTGAGCCCCATCATCTTCATGCGCCACAGGCAAGCATGTTAGTTGTAGACTCGAAACCCTAACGAAACCTCACTCCTCGTCTGACGAACCTGCAACGGTGAGTTACAGCCCAAAATCACTGGGTCAGCACAATTGAATTGTGATGGCAAATGACACCTATGTGGAATATAAGTGGCAACCATATCTTCTACATGAATATCTGGCTGAGTGGAGTTATGGCTAGCTTGCGCAAAGATGATTTTATCCTATATTTTGAAAAGACATTTTCTCACTTTTGAAAACAATTCGGTACCACTGATAGAAATCAGTGAATCTCCTTCCCATGTTCATCCCTCAAATTTTATTTAACAAATTGGCATGATGAGGTAACTCCATCAGTTCCTTGTCCAGCTGCTCAAAATGTCCGTAACCGGGGACACGGCTAAGATCTTAGTTTTGTGAACTCTCGAGAGTGTGTGCACTTTCCCCACTAGACCCAATCAACCCAAACTTCCTAAGCACTCATTCAGTGCGAAGGAAAGGAGAAAATTGAGACGAGATCTTTCAGAAGTATTCCCCCTTTCTAACGGACTCATTCCCAGAATCCTCCCACTGTCCGCCAGGCCGGTTTCATACAACCTACTTGATAACTGGAAGCAAATCTAAACTTGGAGTGACTTTGAAACCTCTTTGTTCCTGGGTGGCCATCCACAAGTGTACTACCTCAGGTAAAAACCACCACATACCATGGCCCAAGTATAGTAGAAACTACCTTAGGTGATAACCACCATGGACGTAGCCCTGAGGTGCCACTCAACTTTCAACCACCAAGCAATTTATCTATCCACCCAGGTATTTCATTAAACTTAGTAGATTTGTACTACCTCAGGTGATAACCACCACATACCATGGCCCCAAGTATAGTAAAAACTATCTTAGGTGATAACCACCATGAACATGGTCCTGAGAAGCAACTTAACTGATTGTAAAACTTTCATCAATTGCATAACTAAGCAAGTCTACTAAGTTTAATGGCTGCTAACTACAGGATATAAAAGGTGGCTACACACTACATAGGATTTATATCATGACATAATACAGTATCCAGAAATAAACCTAACATGCATACTACTGAAATCACTAAATGCATAATAGTAAAAATAGTAGGACTTTTATGGGTGTCACTTGCCTTTTGAAAGTTGTCGTTGCTCACACACTCTTTCTTAACGAACACAGTTGCTCTCCGTTTAATCTATACGTTGAAAGAAAATAATAAACAGACAATTCAACAAGCACATAACATATAAAATCAAACAACACAACAATTTATTTAATACAAGATTGTTTTATGTTATTTCTTTTATGCTCAAGGCTTATCACATAATTCAATTCACAACAGAATTAATGTGATTTGACTTAGGGTTTGCCATTTGATGTCAACGGATGGTCTGCATTCAAATTTGAACATTTCAAACTTGAATATCTTGAAGTGGTGTTCTGAGGGTTCTGATGGTTGGTCATGATCAAAATGATCGCACACTGATCGCACAAGGATTTGGTCAATGGGGCTTAACACAGATTTTGAAACTATGTTTGAAATTTTAATAACATCAAAAGTTTTTAACTCAAGTTCATAATTTTATGAATCAAATGGATTTAATAAATTTTAGTCTTAGTTTTCTCTGGACCTAGAATGATTTTAGTGGCATTTTGCAAAAGATTCACATTAAAAATATTTATAGGATTTAAGTTATATCAAAATTACACAAACTAAGTCTCCAATTTAATAAACAACATAACATTGTTCAAAAATTATTCCCAACACTGGAATGATGTTCTACAAGTTCATAGGTTTCTAGAAATATTTTATTTGCAGTTTTAGGATTTATGAATTTGAATCTATGTCAAATTTACTCAAATCACTCATTTGAAATTTGAATGAATTTGAACTGGACAAAATTGAAAACTAACCATGCCAAAATATTCTACAGGTCAAGGGCTTTCCATTGGTATAAAGTTTGTCAAATTTGGGCTTGTGGTTAAAAAGATATGATGGTTTGAAGTTCCAGGGGCTTTTCTGCAATTCTGCCATTTAAATCTATTCGGGATAAAATCTAAAAAAAGCTGGGTGACGTGGCGAATCCTGATTGGCTGGTACCGGTTGGTTAAGTGATCTAATGTGATCCGTTGGATCTAGATCGGATGGCTCTGGGGCGTTGACCAGTACCTGGCTGCTGGTCTCGCCGGAGAAGGAAACGACGGCGGCGATGCCTCGGGCGGTTGGCGGGGACGGGGCTTCGGTGGTTCCCTGGACGCGTAGAAGGTGGAACCGAGCTCGACGCAGCACGGCGAAGAGGTTGGCGAGGTCGGCGTCGTCGATCGCGTCTTGGAACGGCGACGCGGCGCGGGCGGAGAGGTGCAGACGCCGATGACCTTCGGGTGGAGCTTGTTCTCGACGCTGCGATCGCGATACAAATTGAGGGAGAGCTCAGGGAGGTGCGCAAAGAAGATTGAAAGAGAGTGGGCCAGGATTTGGAGGCGGGGGCTCACTGGGTTGGCCGGGAACAGAGGAATACGGCGACGGCGAGGTGAAATCCGGCGATGAAATTCGTCAGCCTGGCGGCCCGATTCGCGAGAGTGGTAGAGGGGAAATGGGTAGAACGACGCGGGGATTTAAAGGAGAGGAGAGGGAGGCCGTCAAGGGCTCGGGCCAGAGCGGAGTGAGTGCGGGAGTGGGCGATGTCGTGGGCGTCGTGTGAGCGTGGGACGGTTGGAGAAGACGACTCCGACAGGGGAAGCGGGCTGGTGTTGGGCTTGCTGGGCTGGGCCATCCGGCTGTTTGGTTATCCTCTTTTTTTTTTGGTCTTTGTCTTTTCCTTTTTCTGTTTCATTATTTGAACTTCAATTCTTGATTCAAATTGAATTCAAATACTTTCAGAAAATTATGATAATGATATTTATAAATATCATTTACATTGACTCTATTTTCCAACATTGTCCTTAAAAATATTATTTGAATTTGTTATCAATATTCAAATAGACCTATGGGTTACTTTAATGAATTATTTAGAAAAAAAGGGCTTTATAATGTATAGTTTTATCTCTATTAAATTCCAGAAATATTAGGAGTTATATAAAATATCTTAAACTCATTTTCAAAATAGAATAAGTTATGAAAACCATTTTATGTTCCAAAAGTCTAACAAGCCTTTTAAATAATTCATACAACAATTTTGGGAAAATATTTGTTTAAAGTAATAAAATTTCAAGGCTGAAAATATTGAATTTGATAATCACATAATCATTCCTAAAATTAATTTTTTTGAAGCAAAACTATTTTATGAAATTTTATTTAAACAATTTTAAATACTTTGTAAATATTGTTTTAGGGTTTATTGACCTCCCAAATGTAACATTTTCATTTTCATGTTCAAAATTTGATGGATTTATTTTATCCAAAATAAAGTTTCAATTTTTAGTGATTTTTAAACATTCCAAATGTTTGGGATGTTACAGAATTTCATCAAACTTATTGTAATCTTCTGACATGTCTGTCTTGTCCTCCACTCCCACGATGTTTCTTTTTCCTGAAAGAACTATATGGCGCTTTGGCTCATCGTATGATGTACCGGCTTGCTTATCTTTTCTTTTTTTGGGTCTGGAAGACATGTCCTTCACATAGAAAACCTGAGCCACATCATTGGCTAGGACGAATGGCTCGGTGCGGTACGCAAGATTCTTGAGATCCACTGTAGTCATTCCGTACCGCCGGTCTATCTCTACCCCGCTTGACAGGTTGACCCATTTGCACTGAAACAAAGGGATCTTAAAAGAAGGTCCATAGTCAAGTTCCCATATCTGCTGTATGCAACCATAATATGTGTCCTTTGTCCCATCGTCGTTTGTTGCATCAAAGCGGACACCACTGTTGTGGTTAGTGCTCTTTTTGTCTTGGGTTTCCGTGTAAAATGTATTCCCATTTATCTCGTACCCTTGGAAAGTCAATATAGTCGAAGATGGTGACTTGGCCAACAAGTATAGCTCTTGTCCAACAGTGCTGTTATTAATGAGATGTGTACGCAACCAACTGCCGAAAGTATCCACGTGTTTCCCTTTAATCCAGAAGTTAGTCTCCTCCGGGTATTGGGAGCGTAAAATATCCATGTGTTTCACGATATACGGAGCCACCAATCTGGAATTTTGTAGAACTGTGTAGTGTGCTTGAGTGAAAGAATGCCCGTCCATACATGTTGTTGCTTTCTTTCCTAGCGTGCCTTTTCCACGCAGTCTCCCCTCATGGCGCGATTGAGGAACACCGATCGGCTTAAGATCAGGAATAAAGTCAACACAAAACTCAATGACCTCCTCTGTTCCATAGCCCTTGGACATGCTTCCTTCTGGCCTAGCACGGTTATGAACGTATTTCTTTAAGACTCCCATGAACCTCTCAAAGGGGAACATGTTGTGTAGAAATACAGGACCGAGAATGGAAATCTCTTCGACGAGGTGAACTATGAGGTGCGTCATAATATTGAAGAAGGACGGTGGAAACACCAACTCGAAGCTGACAAGACATTGGACCACACCCGTCTGTAAACTTGGTAGAGTTGCTGGATCGATTACCTTCTGAGAAATTGCATTCAGGAATGCACATAGCTTCACAATGGGTACTCGAACGTTTTCCGGTAGAAGCCCCCTCAATGCAACCGGAAGTAATTGTGTCATAATCACGTGGCAGTCATGAGACTTCAGGTTTTGGAACTTTTTCTCTGCCATGTTTATTATTCCCTTTATATTCGACGAGTAGCCAGACGGGACCTTGATACTGCTCAGGACTTGAAAAAAGATCTCCTTCTCTTCTTTGGTAAGAGCGTAGCTGGCAGTACCTTGGTACTTCTCTGGATTCAGGTTGTCTCGTTCGTGCGTACTTTGCTGGTCCTGCCGTGCATCCGATGTATCTTTCGTCTTCCCATACACGCCTAAGAAGTTTAGCAGGTTCACGCAAAGATTTTTCGTCACGTGCATCACGTCGATTGCAGAGCGAACCTCTAGGATTTTCCAATAGGGTAAATCCCAAAATATAGATTTCTTTTTCCACAAGGGTACGCGCTTGTTAGCGTCTTTTGGAACATTTAGACTGCCAGGACCCTTTCCAAATATTACTTCCAAATCCTTGACCATGCCATATATAACATCACCATCAGGGCGTGTAGGCTTCGTTCGGTTATCTGCCTCACCTTTGAAATGCTTGCCTGCTTTCTTACGGGATGCCTGTTTGGAAGAAATCGACGATGACCAAGGTACACATTCTTGTTACCTAAATATATACTGTCAGTCTTATCTAAACAGTGCGTGCATGCATTGTATCCCTTGTTTGACTGTCCTGAAATGTTACTAAGAGCAGGCCAATCATTGATGGTTACAAACAGCAACGCTCGTAAGCCAAATTCCTCCTGTTTGTACTCATCCCACACACGTACGCCTTCGTCAGACCACAACTGTAAAAGTTCGTCAACTAATGGCCTCAGATACACATCAATGTCGTTGCCGGGTTGCTTCGGGCCTTGGATAAGCACTGTCATCATAATATACTTTTGCTTCATGCACAACAAAGGAGGAAGGTTATAGATACATAGAGTCACGGGCCAGGTGCTATGACTGCTGCTCTGCTCCCCAAACGGATTCAAGCCATCTGTACTTAGACCAAACCTTAAGTTCCTTGCGTTAGCTGCAAATTCCCCAAACGCACTGTCGATGTTTCTCCACTGAGACCCATCAGCGGGGTGTCTCAGCATCTCGTCTTCCTTACGGTCTTCTTTGTGCCATCGCAACAACTTGGCATGCTCTTTGTTTCGGAACAAACGTTTCAACCGTGGTATTATAGGAGCATACAACATCACCTTCGCGGGAACCCTCTTCCTGGGGCTCGGCTCGCCCTCAACATCACCTGGGTCATCTCGCCCGATCTTATACCGCAATGCACCGCATATCGGGCATGCATTCAAATTCTCGTACTTCTCACCGCGGTAGAGGATGCAGTCATTGATGCATGCATGTATCTTCTCCACCTCTAATCCTAGAGGGCAGACAATCTTCTTTGCTTCGTATGTATTGTGCGGCAATTCTTATTCCTTGGAAGACTCTTCTTAAATATTTGTAGCAACTCCTGAAATGCCTTGTCAGATATTCCATTCTTTGCCTTCCACTGCAGCAATTCCAGGGTGGTACCCAGCTTTTTCTGGCCATCTTCACAATTTGGGTACAACAATTTTTTGTGATCCTCTAACATGCGCTCCAACTTCGACCACTCGTTTTCACTTCCGCACTTCATCTGTTCATCAAGAATGACCCGACGAAGATCATCATCATCGGACTGATCAACAATGACCTCGAGCTCAACTTCGTCTTCCCCCATTGTAGTATCACCGTGTTCAGAGAACACAGGATAGTTGTCATCATCCTCTTCATCAGGGTCTTCCATTATTACCCCTCTTTCTCCATGCTTGGTCCAACAAAAATAATTGGGCATGAAGCCTTGTCGCAACAAGTGGGAGTGTATGGTTCTTACGCTCGGGTAATTCCTCGTATTCCGACATTCATCACATGGACAAATCATAAAACCATTCTTCAGCTTGTTTAACTTAACCACATCGAGAAAACGATGCATGCCATCAATGAACTCGGGACAGCGTCGATCACCGTACATCCATTTTCGGCTCATCTGCATTACATAAATACATCAAAAACCATTACACCAGCTAAATAATGAATAGAGATACGTGACCAAATTAATTTATACAAGTTCATCACATTAAAATCAAAGTAGAGTAGTGCCCAAATGTAATACATAGTTCTCACGAAACATACATCAATCGAAACTAACATACAACTATCTAAAGAATTTAAATCCAACAACAAATGCGATCAGAATCGCAACCAAGGTAACTATTGAACCAACAGCATAATGATACCAAGCCTCTTAACTAATGGCATATTTTCTAATCTTTTTAAGCTTGAAGCGCATTGCATCCATCTTCCTCTCATGAGCAGCGACGACGTCGGCAAGCTCGACCCCGTGAGCATCAACGATGTCGGCAATCTTCAAGTCCAATTCCATCTTCTCTTCTAGGCATTGGAGACGAAGATCTTCACTTATCTTCAATTTTGCTCTCAAATCGTCGTTTTCTTTTTTAAAATACTCGACAATAGGGTCGGCCGGAATTTCCGGTTCAACTACCTCCTAAATAAAAATATATCTACGTCAAGTTGGTCGGCATGATTGTTATAAACACGAAACAAAATAAATAGTTAAAAAGATATACCACATCCGAATCATAGACCGGACGAGGGCCGACGGGGACGGATATCAAAACCATGACACTATACATATATAAAAAAAACATAAGAAAATTATACAAGAAATAATTATGCATTTAAATCATATAACTAACAATTTTTAAAATAAAAGATAAAAAAGAGGCTCACCGAGGTGGTGTCGGTGACGGAGCGGCACGGGCGATCGACGGCGGTGAGGACGGGGACACTATATAAAACCACAAATTATACTTTAATTTGAGCTCAAAATGCATATAAAACAAATGAAATCCCTAACTTAGGCATTTCATCAAACACCTTGCAAGCACCACCAAAATCAAACTTGCTAAACTTGCACGAAAATGAGCTAAACTTGAAATGCCGGAAGAGAAGATGAAGAAGTTGCTAACCCTTGTATAGGGTGCCACCAATCTTGACAAATGTTGGAGAAAAAGCGGTGAACTAGAGCTTGGGAGAGCTTGGGAGAGAGGAACAATGGAGTTGGGTCGAGTTGCTTCAAATGGAGCTGGCTCGGGGTGGAAGAAGGGTTATAGTGCCCGAAACCTTTAGTACCGGTTGGTAATAACAACCGGTACTAAAGGTCTCGCCGTGGGGCCACCAACCGCGGCCGCATGTGCCCTCCAACTCTTTAGTACCGGTTGCTAACAAAAACCGGTACTAAAGGCTACCCTTTAGTACCGGTTGTTATTAGCAACCGGTACTAAAGGTGTGCCCCTGCTTGCACACGAACGCAACCGGTGCTAATGCCCCCTTTAGTACCGGTTTTTGTGCAACCGGTACTAAAGGGGGCGCACCAAAGCCTCCTTTTCTACTAGTGGAAAGAAGAATAAATTTATGTAGAATGCTACGCTTAATTACCGTGAGGGCGTCTAGCTCTTCTCTTGGAGATGGACCGATGATGGCATGCCGTCGACAGAGGAGGGGCTGCTCTGGGGTGCGGTGGGGGGGCAGGAACTGCTCATCAGGAAACGGCATGTCCTTGACATTTCGCGAGTTGCTCCCGCCGAAGCTTGGAACGGGAAACGGTGCGTCTGGAGTTTCTTTGATGTGTTGGACAAGTAAAGGCAAAAATTTGTCGAACTGGTTTTTAAATTCTTCTCTGACCACAGCTAAGGTCCTCCATTCGAATTGCTTAAATTTAGCTTCATAATTCAGATGCTTTCTCTTCTTTCGGGACTCTGGGGATCATCATAGTAGTGATCCCATCGTTGACCGTCTCCGGCACCGATAACACGGCCATGTGCCGGCGCCCTGTCCACCGGCATATTTAGGATCACGTTCAAAGCTCAGTTGAAAGGCGTGTCCCACGGCCTACGGGCCTCCGATGATGAGCCATCTTTTTTCATCAAGTCCTTTTGCTTCCGCTACAAAAGTAACATGAACCCATTTAGAAATGTGGCTACTAGAATGCCATCAACTTGATTAGAAGATAATTAAGCATGTAAATTAATTACCAATTGATCCTGTAGTTGATAAGTAAGACAATCCGTGGTTAATACCCGGTGTCTTTATCAGGCCAGTATCGGGCCCGGATAAATCGTCTCACCACCGGGTCCTTGAATTCTTCGAAGATGTTAGTTATTCCTAACTTTCCCCACTCAGCGTCCTGCCTTGCCCACACGGGCTCTTTCCCCGCGTATCCACGGCTTCCAAGTTTATGCACACCTATGTTCAATCCTGTTGTTGCTTCCCCCAAGCCCTCAACGCAATGGTTGCAAGGTCCTTTTGCATAAGCTTGAAAGTATTCCAGTGATCTTCTGGAATTTGCGGCCAGTGCTTATGTACCGTTGCATAATCTGCATCTTTGTCAGCCAATTTTCTCAACAGAACTTTCCAAGAGGCCAAGGCCTTAGTGAACTTGACAATGGCTTTATTGTTTACTTTTACCAAATCCCTATCGTCTCTTGGATCGACCTTGTCATCTACCTGTGGGAACTTGTATTTCTCGTGGAGCTTCCGGATGAGCCTGCGCAACGGTGCATTATCTTTAGACTGGAGGTCTTTCGTGAGGATAGTGGTGGTTTCTCGAACGATTAATGCGCAGTGGTTGCCGTAGGACCTCCTCGCCGAATCAGGAAGTGAAGGCTCATTGGTGGCAGGGTCCCATTCGTCAACATCAATTCGTGTCGCGGGAAGCACATTTGGCTTCCTGTTTCGTCTCTTGCTGGTACCATCAGTGGTCTCGGCGCCCGAAGTAGTGCCCACGTTGCCATCAGTGGTATCAGGCCCCGTAGTTGTTCCCGGTTGCCGGCGGTGTCCTCGGTGCCCGAAGTTCGTGGCCCGTCACCATCAGTGGTCTCGGCGTCCTCGTTGCCATCAACGGTCTCGGCGTCCGAATTAGTGGCCTCATTGTTAGGATCCTCTTCTAAATATTGAGAATAGTGATCGCCGTCTTCACGTTCGGACTCGTCATTTCCGTGTGCTCCCGACATCTCACTAAGTTTAAAAAAGTCGTAGTTAGTACTAAACTTAAAATATTTGGAGGCTTAAACAAATAGTTAACATTCACTTAAAAGACGGGCACCCGAAGATGTTTTTACTTTTAGCAAAAGTAATGCCACAATTAACGGAAAATTTCGGCATTACCTTTGCTAAAAATTGGACATATCGAGTGCCCGAAATTTGTCGGAACGGAAGTTAATCAACATTCCGGAAAAACATAGGCCTCATGATGGTTTCAACTTTCAACATTCGAGACATTTCATCGTCTGTACACTTCATTTCAACATAAACAACAACTCATCCACAAATAAACAAAAAATCTCGTGCAGGCATTTCACCAAACACCTTGTGCTCGTGCAGGACAGGGCACGCTCACACAGAGACAGGCGGGGCGCGCGCGCTCGGGCAGATCAGCGCGCTAGGGCAGGGTACTGGTACCTTCTCGGTCGGGGCAGAGGCGGTTGACGGTGGCGCTGGGAGGAGGAAAGGCGCTCGTGGAGGAGGCGGCGCACGTACGGGTCGGGGCAGAGCCGATTGACGGCGGCTAGATCGATCCTCGCGGCGGTGCTCCACTTTGCGCGGCGGCGCTCCTGTGCGCGGCGGGACTCCTGGGCGCGGGGGAGGGGGAGGACGTCGATCGCCGGTGACCGCGGGGACGGTTTTGCGTTTGAGTTCTGAAGCGCGCGAAGAATGAAAACGGCCAAGTCCCCTGCGCGGTCACTTATGTAAGGTTTAGTGGAAGCGTGCTCCAATGGGCGCACGCTGCCACTAAGTTACTGGAAGCGTGCGCGCGCGCGCACGCTTCCAGTAACTTAGTGGCAGCGTGCGGCTGTCTCGGCTTGCTTCCACTAATAGGGATATGACGAAATAATAAATTAATATTCACGTGTGTATGTTTTCTTTTATTTTTTTTCATTCTGTATAGGGTACGTGCGCGTATACAAATATATATAATTGAAAAAACGACCATGTTCTCGATCTTTTTCATTCGGTGTGTTCATATAGTTTTCATTATATATAATTAAGATAGTTTTTCGCGTTATCGCATGCACGCGCGCCGTTTCATGTTATAGCTTCGATCGTCGTCCCTACTGAATAATTTAGCCCCACATCTTGAACCATATCGATGCAATAGTATGCAGTATATTGCATAATATATATTACATCACATGCATTTGACCGAAAATGTACAAAAGAGATACGTTACCACTAGTGGAGACAGGGCCTCCTGTCCCGGCCCGTGAGGGGCTTTAGTCCCGGTTGGCCAACCGGGACAGGCCAAGCGGGACTAAAGGCCAAACCTTTAGTCCCGACCTTGTTACCAACCGGGACCAAAGTCCCTCCACATGGCCGCCGTGGAGCGTGTTGGGGGCAACCCCTTTAGTCCCGGCTCGTCTCACGGGCCGCGACTAATGATCTTTAGGGTTTAGGGTTTATTTGTTTTGTTTTATTTATTTCTTTAGGGTTTAGGGTTTATTTGTTTTCTTTTATTTATTTCTTTCTTCAAAATAGTTTTCGTATTTCTACGCTACCACATACCGTACATGTTCGTGCATATATAAGATAACTTGTCTTACGATCGAACATACAAATATATACAATTTTGATAGTTACATGGAGATCACAATTACCGGGACTAGAGCCCGTATATTCGATTACACGGTCGGGGATCATCAGTAGCGCCTATTCACACTAAATTCTCCGGCGTCGTCTACCATCTCTTTCAACAAAAATCCCGCCAGTTCCTCTGCAATTCCTATTACGCGTTGCTCTGGTAGGAGCTGATCCCGCATTCTGTCGAACTATATAAGAAAAGGAGATCAATATGAACATCAATCATGATAACAAAAATTGACGGTAATAAAATAATGTTGTGAATGTATTGCTTACGTCGACTCTATAATCTTTGTGCTCAATGGTAAACGTGCGAATGAACTCGCAAACGTAGTATCCACATAGATTCGTCCCCGGTGGCTGCCTCGGGCACTTTACGAGAATAGAATTCAATCAAAATAATAATCTAGCATCATAATTGTATTGAAACTAGAAGTAAAGAGATGCGCGGACATATCTCGTACTACTAGAAGTAAACGTCAGCTTCTCACTAAAGGAACCCGTCACCACACGCTTGAACCGTTTCCAAACCCTGCCCGGCAAAGAAAATGAATTAATGAATGAGTTATTCATTACCTGATATCTCATGAAATCAACGAAAGAGACCGATATAGCGCGGAAATTACCTCTGGAGCATGTCCTGCATGCTGCGGAACCCTTCCAGGGGTCTCTTTAATGGGTCCATGACTTCAACTATTCCCTTATCAAGTCGAATGACTAGCAGAATAAAGTGGAACCTGCACACGTTTATATATACGTCAGTAACTCATCAATTACACTTAACATCGAGTAAGCAAAAGTGAATGTGTACAACAGAGTAAGACCCTCACTGGAAGTTGTAAGGAAACAGTATGTGGTCACAGAAATTTT
Source organism: Poa pratensis (assembly GCA_947311845.1). Classification (NCBI taxonomy): domain Eukaryota; kingdom Viridiplantae; phylum Streptophyta; class Magnoliopsida; order Poales; family Poaceae; genus Poa; species Poa pratensis. The sequence goes on from CAMZMU010000088.1 coordinate 15,858,013, forward strand.
GCTCCGTTAGAAACCTTAGAAGGTTTTCCGCCGTCTCGTCGGGTTTCGTCGTTAGCGAATGTATATGTACTTTATCTGGGTCAATGAACCCAACAGTATAGATCCTTCTTTTACATTCTGGATCTTCATTCTGCATAATAGAGTACAAAAGGATATAATGAGGATAATTACATGCAATGAACTGAACAACTGAAAAACTGAACAACTTATATGTAGACAATGAATTCAACAACTTACAGACAATAGCAACTCATGAGAGATTTGTCGAGGGCGTCGAAATTGTATAACTGGAAGAGTTCTGAAAACTCAACATTGACCACGTCAGCTCGGAAATAGTACTCATGTGGGACTTGCACCACGATCATTGTTCTGCCCACCTTTACCACTTCCATGTACCAATCATGCAATTTCCGCATTTGTGTTGGCAGTTGTTTCAACTTCTCTTTGCTAACCAATTCCACACCAGGGACATATTGAGGGACTACAGCAGCCTTGGGTAACTTGTCGTCTTGGGAACCTAGCAATTCAGCAACAGTCACACCCATAGAGACCGCCAACTTCGCAGCTTCTTCCATATCCTGCTGCAGCGCCTGGGGAACGTCTTCGGATAACACCCTGAGGGGTGGGATGGATTGTTCGGCCTGTTCTCTGAGCTGGGGAACGTCCCTTCTTTTCTCGCTTGCACTTTTACTTGATTTGCTCCCGCTTGCACTTCTACTTGATTTGCTCTTCTGCACTTCCTTCTGAAGTGTGCGTACATAGTCATCTGGCTTATGGTGCAACTCATATTGCGATTTTGTGTTCAGAAAATCACGTGCATACGCTTTTTGCTTCTCGGTGTATACCGGGGCGGGCTTGGGTTTCTTCTTTGCAAAATGCGCATCTTTTTCGGCCTTTGCGATCGCTGCGATTTCCTCGTCAGTACGATCGTAAGTTCTGATGGGAAGATTCTTATGAGGTACTCTTGGGAGGGGCGACATTTGTCGTTTTGGGCTGCTGCGTCGGTTAGTACTCATCGACGGAGCACGCTTCCGCTTATTGTCCTTAGCGGGCAAAGGCGGCGGCGAAGACGGCCGACCCAAGTCCGGCGGCGGAGATCGAGATGGACTCGCGCTGTGGTGATCGTAGTCATGGGGTGGGCTTCTTGGAGGTGATGGAGGTGTAGGTGACCTGCGATGACTCGGAGGCGGTGTTGTCCTTGGCGCCGAGCCTGGAAGCTTGATGGAGTTCTTGTCCCATAGAATGACAACACCCACTACTTCTCCGAGTGTCCTCTTATCTTCGGGTCCAGGGATGTCAAGCAACATATCATGAAACCCCGTTACGATTTCATCCACCCCGACTTTAGCATAGCCAGCTGGAATCTCACGGCCATTCCAGCGTGCGTCAGGTGCGCAAGGTACAACATATCCGACGCCACCTTCATGGATATGTTCTTCGTTTTCAGCTGGACTTCACAAGATATTGATTCCTTGATTCCATCCACGGGGTAGCCGGGACCGCCATCTATCATCCGCCGTGCATCGTCAGCCGGGACCTCCGAGTCACCCACGCTGCTTTTCAGCTGAGACGGGCCGGCGGTAATATCGAGTGCAGGAACTTGCAGGCGCGCTACTCCTCTAAGTTCGTCAATCTGCTGTTGCTGCTCGTTAAGTCTGGCAACCAACTGGTTGAACTTGTCATTGTCCTCCTTCTGCTGTCGCTGCTTTGCTCTCCCTCGGCTTCTGTAAGTCTCTTGGTCTATGGCAAACCCAAGCCACCACGGGAACGAAGGGCCAAGGCCTCGTGTTCGTCCTCCGTGTTCGTCATTCCGAGGACCAGTCTTTCTCTCTATCGGGACGGAACTTTCTCTTCCCCTCTTTAATTTCTTTCACTATTTTTTTTCCAATTTTCCCTGGGTATCCTAAGACCGTCACTGCAAACAAGGTCCCCTGTTTGTTCGTCGTATGAACCACCATGCGCAAGGAACCAATTTCTTGCTCTCAATTCCCAATCTTCGCGCATCCATTCTGGTTCGATCCCTTTACCAAGCAGCTCTTGCTCTTTTTTATCCCACTTTGGCATGGCAGACTCGTAGCCCCCTGGCCCAATTTGTGGTGATATTTCTTCTTCTCAGCATTTTTCTTGTTCTTTTCTGACAAGTCCTTGGCATCTTGTGACTCCTTGTCTTTGGCAAACCCAAGCCACCACGGGAACGAAGGGCCAAGGCCTCGTGTTCGTCCTCCGTGTTCGTCATTCCCGAGGACCAGTGTCAGCAAGTCTTTCTCTCTATCGGGACGGAACTTTCTCTTCCCTCTTTAATTTCTTTCACTATTTTTTTTCCAATTTTCCCTGGGTATCCTAAGACCGTCACTGCAAACAAGGTCCCCTGTTTGTTCGTCGTATGAACCACCATGCGCAAGGAACCAATTTCTTGCTCTCAATTCCCAATCTTCGCGCATCCATTCTGGTTCGATCCCTTTACCAAGCAGCTCTTGCCCTTTTTTATCCCACTTTGGCATGGCAGACTTGTAACCCCCTGGCCCAATTTGTGGTGATATTTCTTCTTCTCAGCATTTTTCTTGTTCTTTTCTGACAAGTCCTTGGCATCTTGTGACTCCTTGTCTTTGGCAAACCCAAGCCACCACGGGAACGAAGGGCCAAGGCCTCGTGTTCGTCCTCCGTGTTCGTCATTCCCGAGGACCAGTGTCAGCAAGTCTTTCTCTCTATCGGGACGGAACTTTCTCTTCCCTCTTTAATTTCTTTCACTATTTTTTTCCAATTTTCCCTGGGTATCCTAAGACCGTCACTGCAAACAAGGTCCCCTGTTTGTTCGTCGTATGAACCACCATGCGCAAGGAACCAATTTCTTGCTCTCAATTCCCAATCTTCGCGCATCCATTCTGGTTCGATCCCTTTACCAAGCAGCTCTTGCTCTTTTTTATCCCACTTTGGCATGGCAGACTCGTAGCCCCTGGCCCCAATTTGTGGTGATATTTCTTCTTCTCAGCATTTTTCTTGTTCTTTTCTGACAAGTCCTTGGCATCTTGTGACTCCTTGTACTCCTTAAATGCCTTCCAGTGATTCGCCTGCTTCGCTAGATGGCCTTCGAATACTGGCATTTCCTTTTTCTTCAGATAGTTTTTCCATAATGTGTTCTTCCACACCCGGAACAGTTCGGCCATCTTCTTAAGAGTCCACTGCTTGACTTTCGCCCTCAATTTTTCAGCGGCGGCTGGATCCTCACATTCTGGCAAGTTGAAATGTGCCATGAGGTCATTCCAAAGACCCTCTTTGTACCTTTCGGCGACATACTCACTATCGTTCGCCCCTTTGCGCTTATGGCAGTCTCGAACGCTGATCGGGACGTGATCCCTAACCAGAACTCCGCATTGTTTTTTAAATACGTCGGCAACCTTCTTGGGTTCCTTGGGTTCGCCCATAGGGGATATGACCTCAAATGTGTAATGCGTAGATGCGGGCAAATTTTTGGTCGGGCCTCGTTTGGTAGCTTTGCTCGATGTGGAGGCCTAAGAGAAGAAACATTCGTCAATTTATATGTATACAACTCAACATATACAGCTCCTCCAATATTTCCACATATATCTAGTGATCACCGGACATCATATATATACCTCGCCGGACTTCGTGAAGGGTCCACCGGCTTCTCCATCATCGGAGCTGTCGGCTTCTCCATCACCAGAGCCGGCGGCTTCTCCCTCTCTTCGGTCGACCTCCTCTCCCTCTCTTCGGTCGACCTCCTCTCTCTGACCGGTTGGGTTCAGATAATAAATCGATGTAGATTCCGGTGGATCAGCGTCGGCGATAATATCCTCGAGAGCTTCTTCTTGTGCTATGTCTATGCGGAGTGGATCGCGATCCATAGTTTCTGCAAAACACAATATTATTTCAAAATGCACACAATATTGAACACAATATATATTTGAACATAATATTTTTGCACACAATATTAGCAAAATGCACACAATATTTGTGCACACAACATAAAATTGCAGCCCCCTTTTCTGAACACTAATTGCACAATATTTGAACACAACAATTGCACAATATTTGCAAAAGACACTAATTGCACAATATTTGAACACTATTTTTTTGTACACAATATTGAACACAATATTTGAACAATGCACAAAATATTTTTGCACATAATATTTCTACACATGTTTTCAAATATTGCACACAACCTAAGAAAAAAATCAACTATTTTTCTATTGCAAATATTGCACACCCCCCTTTTTCTACACATATTTTTTCTATTTCTCTATTTTCTGTAATCAACTATTTTTGCTAAGTAAAAAAATCCTAAGAAAAAACCTAAGAAAAAATCCTAAGGAAAAAAACCTAAGCAAAAAACCTACCTCTCCTGTGGCCGCGCGGGGCGGGGCGGCGTCGGCGGCGTGGTGGTCGCGGCGGCGGCGGCGGGGGAGGCGCACGCGGCCGTCGACGGCGGGGGAGGCGCGTGGTGGCCGCGGCGGCGACGGCGTGGTGGTCGACGGCGGGGGGAGGCGCGTGGTGGTCGACGGCAGGGGAGGAGCGTGGTGGCCGCGGCGACGACGGAGACCGGACTCGGCGGCGGCGGCGGCGGCGGCGGCGGCGACGGCGAGGAGCGTGCCTGGCGGCGACGGCCGGAGCGGCGACGACGACGTACGGCGAGGAGATCGAGCGCGCGCGGGAGTTGGGCAGCCTGGCGGCATGATTTGTGAATTTTGGCCTCCGGTGTCGCGGCTCGAGCAACTCGCCGTGATTAAATACCCCCCCTTTTGTCCCGGTGCGTGGATCCAACCGCGACTAAAGGGGGGTCTTTAGTCGCGGCTGGAGCCACGCACCGGGACAAAAGGGGGTGGGGAGCGCGCGCGCAAAATTGGGCCTTTTGTCCCGGTTGGAGGAGCGGGCCGCGACAAATGGGCCAAATTTTGCGCGGGCACACCGGCTGGGCCAAATTGTTTTGTCTGGGAGCTTATTTTCAAATCTGGGAGGTGTTTAAAACATTTAAACACTTAAATAATTTATTTTTTTCATACTTATGAATTTGAGAAAACTTTCAACATGAAAAGTGCTTGAATTTGAATAAGTATTCCAAATCCATTTTCGGTTTTATAAAATAATTTATTCTAACTTATCAAACTATTAACAATTTTGCCATTTTCAATTAAAAATGGATTAACTATTTTTTTTTGCATATTTCTGAATCTCACTAAACTTTCAACATGAAAAGTGCTTCGGTTCATCGACCGAATACAAATCATTCGCATATAGTCAAAGCATATGGTTTGTATTCGCATATAGCCATTATTACACATCACCAACATCCCTATCTAGTGTTGTGGTTTTCTTCTGGGCCGTAGCCATGGAGAATCTTCATCATTTAACAGGATGCATGGGTCAGTTTTCACTGTGAAGGGCGGAATTTCATGAAACTTATTATAATCTTCTGACATGTCTGTCTTGTCATCCACTCCCACGATGTTTCTTTTCCCTGAAAGAACTATGTGGCGCTTTGGCTCATCGGACGATGTATTCTTTTGCTGATTTCTTTTTCTCGGTTTGGTAGACATGTCCTTCACATAGAAAACCTGAGCCACATCGTTGGCTAGGACGAATGGTTCTTCCATGTACGCAAGATTTTTGAGATCCACTGTTGTCATTCCGTACCGCGGGTCTACCTTTACCCCGTCTTTCAGCTGGACCCATTTGCACCGAAACAACGGGACCTTAAAAGTAGTTCCATAGTCAAGTTCCCATATCTCCTCTATGTACCCATAATATGTGTCCTTCTGCCCATTGTCGTCTGTTGCATCAAAGCGGACACCACTGTTTTGGTTGGTGCTCTTTTTATCTTGGGCGATCGTGTAAAATGTATTCCCATTTATCTCGTACCCTTGGAAAGTACATATAGTCGAAGTTGGTGACCTGGCCAACAAGTATAGCTGATCTCCAACAGTGGTGTTATTCATGAGATGTGTCTGCAACCAACTGCCGAAAGTCGCCTCGTGTTTCCCTTTAATCCAGGAGTCAGCCTTCCCGGGTTTTCAGAGCGTAGAATATTCTTGTGTTTCTCGATATACGGAGCCACCACGGTGGAATTGTGTAGAACTGTGTAGTGTGCTTGAGTGAAAGAATCCCTATCCCTACATACCGTTGCTTTCCTTCCTAGTGTGCCTTTTCCAGTCAGCCTCCCCTCATACCGAGATTCAGGAACACCTATCGGCTTAAGGTCAGGAAGAAAGTCAACACAAAACTCAATGACCTCCTCTGTTCCATAGCCCTTGGAGAAGCTTCCTTCTGGCCTAGCACGGTTATGAACATATTTCTTTAAGACTCCCATGAACCTCTCGAAGGGGAACATATTGTGTAGAAACACAGGACCGAGAATTCTAATCTCTTCGACAAGGTGAACTAGGAGGTGCGTCATAATATTGAAGAAGGTTGGCGGGAACAACAACTCGAAGCTGACCAGACATTGGACCACATCAATCTGTAACCCTGATAGACTTTCTGGATCGATTACCTTCTGAGAAATTGCATTGAGGAATGCACATACCTTCACAATGGCTAGTCGAACATTTTCTGGTAGAATTCCCCTCAATGCAACCGGAAGCAATTGCGTCATAAGCACGTGGCAGTCATGAGACTTTAGGTTTTGGAATTTTTTCTCTTTCATATTTACTATTCCCTTTATATTCGACGAGAAGCCAGACGGGACCTTGATACTGAAAAGGACTTCAAAAAAGATTTCCTTCCCTTCTTTGGTAAGAGCGTAGCTGGCAGGCCCTTGAAACTGCCCTGGATGCATGCCGTCTCGTCCTTTATGACGTTGCTGGTCCTCCCGTGCTTCCGGTGTATCTTTTGACTTCCCATATAAGCCCAGGAAGACTAGAATATTCACGCAAAGATTTTTCGTCAGGTGCATCACGTCGATTGCAGAGCGGACCTCATGGACTTCCCAATAGGGTAGCTCCCAAAATATATATTTCTTCTTCCACATGGGTGCGTGTCCGTCAGCGTCATTCGGAACAGGTTGTCTGCCAGGACCCTTTCCAAAGATTAAATTTAAATCCTTGACCATACCAAATACATCAGCACCAGTACGGGGGACAGGCTTCGTCCGGGTTTCTGCCTTGCCATTGAAATGCTTGCCTTTTTTCCTTAAGTGATGCCTGGGCGGAAGAAAACAACGATTGTACGGGTACACATTCTTCCTACATTTATCCAGATATATACTTTCAGTCTCATCTAAACAGTGCGTGCATGCATTGTATCCTTTGTTCGTCTGTCCTGAAATGTTACTAAGAGCATGCCAATCATTGATGGTTACGAACAACAATGCTTGTAGGTCAAATTCTTCCTGTTTGTGCTCATCCCAAATACGTACACCTGGTTCGGCCCACAACTGCAAAAGTTCATCAACTAATGGCCTTAGGTACACATCAATGTCGTTGCCGGGTTGCTTCGGGCCTTGGATGAGCACTGGCATCATAATGAACTTTCGCTTCATGCACAACCAAGGAGGAAGGTTGTAGATACATAGAGTCACGGGCCAGGTGCTGTGACTGCAGCTCTGCTCCCCAAAAGGATTCATGCCATCTGTACTTAGACCAAACCATAAGTTCCTTGCGTCACCTGCAAAGTCCGGGATGTCTCTCTCGATTTTTCTCCACTGCCGACCATCAGCGGGGTGACTCAACATCCCGTCTTTCTTACGGTCTTCCATGTGCCATCGCAACAACTTGGCATGCTCTTTGTTTCTGAACAAACGTTTCAACCGTGGTATTATAGGAGCATACCACATCACCTTGGCAGGAACCCTCTTCCTGGGTGGCTCGCCCTCAATATCACCAGGGTCATCTTTTCTGATCTTATACCGCGATGCAGTGCATACCGGGCATTTATCCATATTCTCGTACTTCTCACCACGGTAGAGGATGCAGTCATTAGGGCATGCATGTATCTTCTGCACGTCTAATCCTAGAGGGCAGACAAGCTTCTTTGCTTCGTACGTGCTGGCGAGCAATTCGTTCTTTCTTGGAAGCATCTTCTTCATTAGTACCAGCAACTTTTCAAATGCCGAGTCAGTCACACCGGTCTTTGCCTTCCACTTCAGCAATTCCAGTGTGCTACCCAGCTTCTTCTGGCCATCTTCACAAGTTGGGTACAACAATTTGTTGTGGTCCTGTAACATCTGCTCGAACTGCAACCTCTCCTTTTCTGTGTCGCAGCCTCGCCTTGCATCAGAAATGACCCGACCAAGATCATCAGCGGGCTCATCTGGTGCCCGTTCTTCACCCTCTTCTTCTTCATTGTCTTCCATTTCGGTATCAGCGTATTCAGGGAACATAGATCGGTAGTTGTCATCATCGTTCTCTTCTTCATCGCCGTCGTCCATCATAACCCCTCTTTCTCCGTGCTTGGTCCAAACATTATAGCCGGACATGAAACCGGACCGAAGCAGGTGGCTCTGAATGACTCTTGAGGAAGTGTGATCCTTCTCATTCCGACATTCAACACATGGACAAATCATAAAGCCATCCCGCCGCTTGTTCGCCTCGGCCGCAAGGCGAAAAGAACGCACGCCTTCTCTGTAAGCGGCAGAGCGTCGGTCACCGTACATCCATGGATGGCTCATCTGCATCATAGAACTATATATCAAACGCAACCACGATGCTAAAATTAGTACCGCGCGGTCTAAACGAGAAAATAGTTGCTAACCTTTTAGGACACTTGGAAACAAAGAGGAGGAAGCTTAAGTGTGGCTCGGGCACCTCATACCATGTTTGTCTTGTGTGAACTCAAGTGGCATCGCTCTAACAGGCATTTCACCGAACACCTCTAGTGCATATGAAGAAAAAAAAACTAGCACAAACCTACACCACCTCCCACCAGAAAAAAAACAAGAGAGAGGGGAGAGGGCTTGCCATATATATAGGGCCAGCCCATTAGTCCCGGTTTGAGATACAAACCGGGACTAAAGGGGGGCACCAGGACGCAGCGGGCCACAGACCCCTTTAGTCCCGGTTTGTATCTCAAACCGGGACTATTGGGCCCTAACGAGCCGGGACTAAAGGGTGCCGTGCGCTTCGGTGTTTTCGGGGCGACGTGTCCGGACCATTAGTCCCGGCCCAGGCCACGGCCGGGACTAATGGCCCGGACGAAAGCCCTGTTTTCTACTAGTGTACATATATAATAAAGATAATTTCGTTATCACATGCTCGCGCCGTTTCTCAGCTAGCTTCTTCCACGTTTCACGGTCATCTTCTTGCCTTTTTTATTCGCTGCTGTATAATTTAACCCCTCATTATGACTTGTTCTTTTGAACGGATGATGATTTTGAGGTAACGTAGTTCTGTTTCTTCTTTTGATGTATGATTCATCATCATCGTCATCTTCCCTCATCGGGTCGCCGTACTGGTCGTAGTCTTTCTCATTTGCGACTCCATCCATTCCGACGATGCTCCTTTTTCCCCTCCTCACGACAACACGGCTGGGCTTGCTTGGGTCAGTTATGAAGAAGCATTGGGTCACGTGTTTAGCCATTACCCATGGCTCATTTTTCGCGGTGACGTTAACACTGTTCGATTTGGCGTCGGGTATAATCATGGTAGTGAAATAACGGTTTTCTCTATGGACGCTCTTAGCCCACCTAATACGGAACATCGGTACCTTGTACTCTCCATAGTCAAGCTCCCATATCTCTTCGATCCTTCCGTAGTATCTTTCTTTCACATCACCGGTTAAAGATTCCATCATCACCCCTGAGTTCTGGTATTCACTATTTTTGTCTTTGGCCTCCGTGTAAAACGTGTACCCGTTGATATCATAGGCTTTATAAGTTGCGAGGTTGCAAGCGGGGCCATGTGCTAAGGCAAATATAAGATTCCATCGACATAATCGTCTGGCAGAGGATGATTTTGAAGTTCTTCTCTAAACCAATGCACGAAAGTGGAGTTGTGCTCTCTAATTATTTCTCCCTCTGTCCTCTTCAGCCCCCGCTCACGGTAACTTCTCTCAATCTCTCTTTTGTGCTTGTTCAGCCAAGGATCAACAATTTCTAGGTGTTGTAGCACTACTAAGTTCACTCTGTCAAAGTCGGCGCGTCGATCCGAGTGGTCCACATGCAAATCCTTACTGCCATTCTTGTGACCAAATCCTTCGAGCCTGCCATGGTGCTTGTTTACGGGCAAGCCAACAGGTTTTTCGGTGTCTAGATAATTCATACAGAAAGAAATGCACTCTTCGGTTAGGAAGCCCTGGACGATGCTTCCATCAGGACGGGCTCTGTTACGAACGAATCCTTTGATGACCCTGTTCATCCTTTCGAACGCCATCATATTGTGCATGAATGATGGCCCAATATCGATGATATCATCAACGATATGGACGAGCAGATGCACCATAACGTCGAAGAATGCGGGAGGGAAGTATATCTCAAGCTCGCATAGTATGACAACGATCTCTTCCTGTAGCCTATTCAGTTGCTTGATACTAATCGAATTTCTAGAGATGACATCGAAGAAATTGCAGAGGCCAATAAGCGTTTCACGGACGTGCTCGTCCATTATCCCTCTAAGTGCAACCGGAAGTATCTGTCATCATCACGTGACAGTCATGAGACTTCATCCCGCTGAACCTTTGTTTCTTCGGGTCTAGATATCTGCTTATCTTCCCAGAGTAACGGAACTAACCTCGATTTCTACAAGGCACTTGAAAAATTGATCGAGCTCCTTCTTGCTTAGAGTGAAACAAGCGGGCGGGCAATAATAATCCTTCTTAACTTTTTTGCCCTTGATGTCATCGGTCTTAGCTTTTTTGCCCTTGCCCTGCGTCTTCTCCGACGACTCTTTTGGGGGTCCTCCTTGAAGCTCTTCCCTGAGTTTCAAGATTACCAGGTCATTTCTTGCTTTCGGCCCATCTTTGGTCTTCTCCGGCATGTTGAGCAGTGTGCCCAGCAAACTCTCGCACACATTCTTCGTGATATGCATGATGTCAAGGCTATGAGGCGTATCAAAGATTGGCCAGTATATCAGATCCCAGAAAACATACCTCGTTTTCCATACCCTCATTAGCGGATCAGGCGCCTTTCTCTTCTTTCCCGGTGCCGGGCAGTCTTTCGAACCTTTCAACAACTTATCGATTTCCACGCCCTTCCTCTTACGTGGAGGCCCTCGTGTCTCCTCCTCATTGTTGAAGAGATCTTTATAACTAGTTCTCCACACGTCGTCCTCGTGAAGCCACCTTCGATGCCCCATGTACACGGTTTTCGAAGATCCGTGCTCTTTCGGTAGTTGTTGATACGCTGTGTCATCCATGCACTTCACACATCCGTAATGTCCGTGGCACACCTGGCCTGAGACATATCCGTAACCTAGAAAGTCATGCACCGTACATATCAAAGCCGCTCTCATAGGGAAATATTCGCGAGCGCTGGCGTCCCATGTACTCACCCCTTCCTTTTCCCATAATATGTCCAACTCCTCTTTCAATAACTGGAGATACAGATTAATATCGTTGCCTGGTTGTATCGGTCCTTGAATTAAAATACTCATGTGTATGTACTTTCTCTTCATGCACAACCACGGGGGGAGGTTGTACATCCATACAAACACGGGCCAGGTGCTATGCGTGCTGCTCTGGTTGCCAAACGGATTGAGTCCATCGGTACTCACTCCCAACCTGATGTTCCTTGGTTCGGCAGCGAAATCTTGGTATTCACAATCTAATGCTCTCCACTGGCTAGCATCTGTAGGGTGTCTGAGCTTCGGATCATCTCCATCATCTGGCTTCTTCCTTTCCGCGTGCCAGCGCATGTGTTTTGCTTCCTTAGGGTCAACGTAATACCTCTGTAGACGGGGAATGAGCGGAAAGTACCATACCACTTTCCGAGGAGACTTTTTTCCTATCTTGTAACGCTCAGCATTGCACACTGGGCATACGGTTTTGTCAGCATCCTCATTCCGATATATGATGCAATCATTGATGCATGCGTGGTATTTTACGTGCGGCAAATCAAGAGGGCATATGATTTTCTTGGCCTCCTCGATACTACTAGGGCACACGTTCCCCTTGGGAAAAGCTTTCTGAAGATCCTCAAAATTCTCATCGAGGCTTCTATCGCTCCATTTGTGTTTTGCCTTCGTCTGTAAAACATTGAGCGTGAAACTCAACCGGGTATCCTCGCATCCAGCATACAACGGAGTCTTGGAGTCTAACTCCAGTTGCGCCAGTTTGGACTCCTCTCTAGAAGCAGCTCGGGCGTTAGTCATCTTCTTTCGAAGCAGGTCTCGAACATGAGGGTCCTGCACGACTGAACTTAGAAACTGGGAAGCCTGCGACATGGCCGCGTCTTCTCGATGTCCGGACTCTTCTCCATGTCCAGACTCTTCTTCATGTTCGGGCGTCTCTTCGTTCCATTCTTCTTCAGGCTCTTGGTCATTTTGGTTTTCCACTTCATTATTTTGTGTCCCACTGACGCCCACGTCATCTTCACTTATCCAGCGAGTGTAGCCATCCATGAAACCATACATGAGCAGGTGCGCTTTCAAGTGGCCACCAACAAAGGGGTCAACCAACTTCGCTGCTTTGCAATTTCGACACAGACATCTTATCTCTTTGCGCTTATTCTGAAGCATGTCGGCCACCGCGCATGCCAAATATTTTTCCACGATCCTTCCATGAGCTACCTTCATGATAACCTGCAAGGTATAATGGAGATAACTAAGTAAGCATGATCAAAGTTAAGGCATGGAAAAATTCGGCATGACCTTGCCTAAAAATAGGGCGTATTGGGTGTGCCCGAAATTTGCCGGAACGGAAATAAATCGACATTCCGGCAAAACATAGGCATCTCATCATCATGCAAATATACATACATCATTTATCATCATCAACATCTCACACATATATAAATCACCATCTTGCAATATACATATGCATCACCACACTTAATTAATGACTCACCTCTAACCACCGACAAAACTTCGATCTTGAAAGCGATGAGGCGGATTATATTACTAGATCTAGTGAGTGTAGGGGTGATTAAGAAAAGAGATCTAAAGAGAGAGAGTGAGAGTGGAGGGGAGAGAGAGAGAAAGAGTGAGAGTGGAGAGAAGTGAGTGGAGATTTAGCGGGGGCTAGTTAATTAATTAGCTAGCCATAAATTTGAGAAGCGAGAGAGGAGGCTAACCATTAATTAATGGAGGGAAGAGAGAGTGAGGGAAATACATGGAGAGAAGGAGAGACAAGTGGAAGAAGAAGGGGGCAACGAGTGGCACCTGGTCGAAGCGCTGGATCGAGATCTACCCCGTGCGCTGCCATAAATATCTGCCACGACAAGTAGAAGCGTGCACCCGAAACCACACGCTTCTAATCTACAAGCGTGTGTACCCGTGTACACGCTGCCACTGTACTAGAAGCGTGTGCTCAAATGAACACGCTGGCACAAAAACATATAGTGGCAGCGTGTTCGCCGAACACACGCTTCTACTAGGTTGTCCCCGTCGGGGCCAGCCGCGGTGCACTATTACCAGAAGCGTGCGCTCCGGGGCAGACGCTTCTAGTAATATTTACTGGCAGCGGGCGTTGGGCATCACACGCTGCCACCTCTTAGAGGAAGCATACACGGAAAAGGGCACGCTGCTAAAAGGATTTCCGCTATAGGCTTTTTCCTACTAGTGTTTAGTTACTCATTAAGTTTATCCCCTCAACTACACGATACCAACATTATCATGAGTCGAGACAATGTGCTCTAATCTGCTCAAACGCTTTGATCATACCACATATAAAACTCGTACCGAGAACGTTCTCTTTTCTCATACATATCCCCGATGTCCTTGCGATAAATCACACTGTGTCTGGCCAGAAGATATGTTGACATTGGTGATACTAAGACGGTCCAGAGGATGTATCTCTCCATCGTCTGGAGGTGAGTACAATTCTTGAATGATCTTACTTCCATTACACACTCTAGGTTATACCCAGATGTCACCTTTATAATCCCTTTTTACAGCTGGACGTTTGATGACAACCAAAGTATAACTGTCGAGCATGCGGTCACTAGATATTCTCATAGTATAAGAATCTTAGCTAATGATAACTTCATACTCACTTTGCTACTAATGATAAACAAGTTTGTCTCTTAGCAAGATCATATACTTGGGTCGGTTCGGTACTGTTGTTACTCTAACAATAAACCCTTATGTATTGTTAGTATTTTGTCAAAGTCCATGATTAGCAAAATGTGATCATCTCACAATCACACAAGCTAATCTTAGAGACAAGATTAGGAACACTTGTTTGTTCATGTCTTCACACCCGCACACATATTTTCCTTTGAATGCTCACTATTCAAGTGCTATAGCGGTTGTAGCATAAAGACATAAACTTAAGAATGAACTTGGAGATAGAATAATAACTAAATATTATTGTCTCTAGGGCATATCTCCAACAGTCTCCCACTTGCACTAGAGTCAATAATACTCTAGTTAGTATAATATCATAACACCTATGGAATCCGGTGTTACTCACACTATGCACGTGGTCTCGAGACTTTTGTCTTTCACCTTTTGATCCAATCAACTTGTGATAAACTTGCAGTGGATATATTAGGAATTGGAATTGTGTGAATCTGGTTCCATAGTAGCATTAATAATTCAAAGCGTCTCCGAATTGAATTATCATACCGTCTTTTGAAACCTCACTAAGTCGAACGACTTTTATCCAATAACTTGCAATACACATTGTCACACACTATGTTGCAACTATCCTTAATTATATTGTAGAGTCCACTCATAATACACTAATGTTGTTCAAACTTGACAACATACGTTATTATCAATTGAAGTACCAAAATCTAAATAAAATCAATAAAGATTTGATTTTGTAATCCAGCCGCAAATACATATGTGAGAAACGTATCACAATATTATTTTGAAGATATACAAAATTTAGTCAGTCGTTTTTACTTTTGTAATACCACTCAAATATTTATGTGAGAACGTCTCAACATAATATTAAAAGTTTAAGAGAAAACATAAGTTTTTCTCCTTTATACCGGTTGCTAAATAAATTTAGCACATTGGAAACATACCGGTTCTTATATGCCTATTCATGACAACGTGATGGCCAAATCACAAAATATGATTTGAACTCAATAACTTCTATTTGCTCACCAATGAATACTAAGGTCAAGTATTTTGCAAATAGAATGTCATGCTTTCTTTTGTGAAACAAGTTTCTTGCAATTCGAAATGAATTTCAGAATTGCACTTAGCGCACTCATCATTGTCATGTTTATTAAATTCCTCAATCTATCTCATAGATACTAAATTTAATAAGACACTTTATGACTCTATATTTAAAACATTTTTAAATTTTTGTTCATGGTATTCTTCTTTCAATTTAGCATAGCCAATTTAAAAGAATCATAACCAGATCCCACTGACTTTTAAGTCCCATCGTTTTATATAATGAAAAATAATATATCTTGTTTCATTAATACGACTGACTTAGCACTAATAATGTAATACTTCAGATTACATCAGTAATCTAAAATGAATTACTTTTCAACAATAACTTTTGCCTATTTGAACCATTAACAGTAACAAGCATTTGATAAGACAAGTTTTCAACTTATTATTATCATTTATCCGTACTTGACAAAACAATTTTAATCAAGACTAGCTTTATGAATATAAATATTCATATCTCTTTTCTTTATGAAACATTCACGTCTTTGTGATATACATCACATTGACAGCTCTCAAGATAATATCTTGGAGTTTAATGAATGTCTCTTCTTCGCAAAATATTGATGTTTCCGTGATTTTAACATCACTCTTACCACTCTCAAGGTGAAATCTTGGAGTTACATGAATACTTTACTTTTCTGGATCTCCATGACATTTTACTGTCATTTATGAGTTTTACTATTCTGTTTGTTTTGTTTTGCATTTTAGATCATTATCTTGGAATTTGATGACATTATCACAAAGTGAATATTACATCAAATTCCTCATCTGATCCTTTATAATACTAAGTTCGAACTTTATGTATCTCATACATAAAATTCCTGGATGATGTAATGACTTTGGAAACATTTGCATGTTGCCCCTTTCATTATAACCTTTCTCCAAAGATTTGCAATCTTAACTTAATATAATTTCCACCTCAATTTTTCATGAGAAGACACTTTCCTCCATCATCCAAAATGTTTAAAACATTTGGAATCAAAGTGGAAATTCATTACCAATAATCATATTGGTTTTTATGCAAAACCTCTGTAATCAATTATGTAACAAACTTGTGCAATAATGATCACATGGAACTCCTCATTAAAATAACTCTAAGTTAGTTAATGATAATGCTCCAACTACAACAAACAAAATAATACTTTTACTTAGTGGATTGAGAATTATTTTCGTTTCACACTTCACATGTTGCACTAAGACAATTTGACAATCTTATCATAACATTGCACAAATCCTTGTCTTACAAGGATTTCATTATCATGATAATTTCGAGTTGCTCAAAATTAATCATGGGTAATTTGACTAAGAAAAATCTCTTTGTCAATCATGTTATAACTTTATTAAGTCCTTTCTTTATGAAATAAAATACTTTGAATTCTTTCATTTTGATTCACGGCACTCCCACTGACTTTTATGAAACATTGAAACTTCAATGATTTCATATATTCCACTTCACAAATATGATAAACTTATCACATTAAGTCTTTAATGGAATACACTCAGTAGGGAAAACATCCATCCTTTATGTGAATTCAAAATTCACAAGTGTCTAGCACTTTATGGATTTCAGCTTTATTAAATAACTCGGAGATATTCTAATATCTTGATAAATTAATTTAAAAGATATATCTCCAAATTAAATAAATAAGCCATCGGAAATATTACTCAAAACTTGAGTAACAATTGAATCAAAAAAAATTAGACTTAATAATAGGACTTATTGACATCACACAATAACGAAGATCATAAACATGAATTCTCAAACATGGAATTCCCACACATATCTTATAATTCGAACTCAACAAGGTTCACAAATTGTAAAATATTCATTACAAATGATCGAACTCAAAATAGCTAATATTTTGAAGTCCTTAGTGTTGATCTTCATTATTGACTTGGACTTCATGGGATGATCTGCTACACTCCAAGTGCATCTGCAACATCATTACATAACTTCCTTTTCTTTCCAGCATTTGCTCCTTCTAAAGTACCTGCCACTAGTGCAAGTGCGAGCATCAGTTAGTATCTCATACTAATGATTATGATTGCTGGAATTTGTCAATAGTTTTGGTATAACTTTTATACCTGTTGATGGCATGAAATCACACACCTGTTGGGAGACCCCAAGAGGAAGGTATGATGTAGTCCAACAGCAAATTTCCCTCAGTTAAGAACCAAGGTTATCAATCCCGTAGGACTTCAATGCTCTCAGTAGGTTGCTTATTGTCTAGCGCTTCAACAAGCGTGGACCTGCACACAAAGCACAAAATCTCTCTTGCTCCCAACTTTCCAGGAAGGTGTTCAATCTTCCCGTCTTGCTGTGAACTAGAGAATTAATTGTATCGAATTGTTGGAGATGAATAAAAGTAAACGGAACAGCGAGCAAGTGATGATTAGAAGCGAGTAAAAGAGGTTGTAATCAATGAGGAAACTAGGATCGGGGGCCATAGTTTCACTAGTGGTGTCCCTCCTAAGAACAATAAACATGCTTGGTAAACAAATTACAGTTAGGCAATTGACAAATCATGAACGTATAACAATACTATTATGACGAGATATAGTTCACGGGTTCGAACATTGTAGGCATTACTTCAAGGTATACGGACCGCTATCCAGCATGCATCCATATCTAATAGTCCACCTCAAGAAAGTTATCCAGCAAATATATCTGGTATTAAGTTGCAACAACGAAGTGATTGCTTGTGTGCAATAGATAATTGCATAAAGAACAATATCTAAGGTAAGCAATAATTCTCATTCGTAAACAAGAACACCGCTATTTTCTCCCTAGTGGCAACAACACATCCTCCTCCTTACACATTTCTGTCAATCGAGCGCAGGAGCAAAGGAGACATGAACCCACTATCTAGCATATAAACTCTCTCTTGGAGATGCATACAATAACTTGGCCAAGGAAATCATACACACCGGAGAGCATTGCAAGACAAAATTAAAACTCACTAAAGATATAAGTCAAGCATCTCATATTGACATAAACAAAATAATCATAATCTCATGGTTCATCGGATCCTACCAACACAACATGTAGCAATTACATAACGATGATCTTGATCATGTTAGGTAGCTCACAAGATCTAAACATGGTGGCACAAAGTGGAGAGAACACCATCAAGCTACTGCTATCGACCCGTAGTCCCGGGATGAACTACTCACACATCAGTCCGGAGGCAATCATGGCGATGTAGAGGCCTCCGGTGACGATCCCCCTCTCTGGCAGGGTGCCGAAGCAGGACTCCAAAAGCCCTAGATTGGACTTTCGAGGTGGTGGCGCCTCTGTATCTGTTTCATGGAAAATTTCTCCGTCCCCGATGTTTTTAGGGTTTTAGGCAATTTATAGGCGAAGAGGCGGCGGGAGGCGGTGTCCAGGGCCACCAGATGACCCCTAGGCACGGGTCAAGGGGATGCCCGCCTGGTGGTCACCTAGTGTCTGTGGGCCTCCCCTCCGGCTCTCCTTTGGACTCAGTCTCCTTCCCGGTGAATAAAAATTCCTCGTAAAATATCAGCTCATTCCGAGAATATTTTCTGTAGAACTTTTCTTAAACCAAAAACAGGCAGAAAACAGAAACTGGTCCTGTGGATCTTGTCAATAGGTTAGTCCCAGAAAACATGTGGAAAACATTTGAAAACACAGGGAAAACATGTAGAAAACATTGCATGGAGCATCAAAAATTATAGATACGTTTGGGACGTATCAGCATCCCCAAGCTTAACTCCTGCTCGTCCTCAAGTAGGTAAGTGATAACAAAGATAATTTTTGAGTAGACATGATGCCAACACAAACTTGATCAAAGTACTTTAACAAAGGCATGATACATGTTATTTGAATCAATGAAAACTTAGCAACTACGTTGCAACATGAAAAGTAACACAAATAACTGACAATAAGCAATGATGCATTGGAAGTGATACATTGGTTTTGATCATAGTAAAATCACGGTAAAGTGGTATCTAGCTTGTCCTCATGGTGGAGCAAAACATAAATGCTAGGACACCTCCAAATTTCAAGTGGTGACTAGATACAAATAATTTTAGAACAAGCAATACCATAATCATATTCCAATCAATAATAAATTTTGGGACAATGCACATTATACTTAGAATGACAACTATGATCTCCTAATTGGTGCATAAAGTAAGAAGATGAAGACTCATCCTACATCTAAACAAAAGGCCCTTCGCAGAGGGAAGCAGGGATTACTCATGTGTTAGAGCTTTTCATTTTATAAAAAAGAGGTATTGAAAATATAATTTTGAGAGAGGTGTATGTTTATGTCAACGAATGCTAATAAATGTTTTATTATCTTTCCAAGTCAAATGGCTTTAAAGAGCGGATCCCATAGAGGAACGATAGCATTCCTCTTCTCCTTTGTTTATCACTAACCGCTGTTTGACTGATTTCTCAGGAAAATGTGAGAAGGAGATTGATCGGACATTATATGTTGGCATTTATCTTTTGTGGGCTGGGCACCCGTTTGCCAGCTCTTTTTGCAGTAATAGGGACAAGCACATTATGCATGCAAGTCAAGAGGTAAATCCATCCAACATGGAGAAATAATGAAGCATTTAATACTTACTCATGAGCTAAAACAGGAACACAAAACAAGGTTTAATAATTTTGGAGATTTTAAAGGTAGCACACAAGCAATTTACTTGGAATGGCTATAAAATAACATGCATAAGTAGATATAGTCTACACATTGGAATAAGTTTGGTTTAAGGGAGTTGGATGCACGAGTAGAGCTCATACTCAGTACAGGTGAAGGCTAGCAAAAGACTGGGAGCGACCAACTAAGAGAGCAATAACGTCCATAATCATGCATAGCGACAAAACATTATTGATCAAAGCATGAAGTGATATTACTAATCTAAAAATAAATGATCATCAAGGCTATAGGTGAATTTTTTTATAGTCATAACATGGTGTGAGAATGCGCCAAGTCAATCCAAATAAATCTTCAAATGTGGATACAATAATATTATGCCGCATTATGATCAAGAACAACACATGATTTAATTTCATTAGCACATTAAGCACTCTTAGTTATTTGAGACTAGTCTTGGTACATCATAAATTTCTAAGCACACAATTAAAATACCATCTAACATGACATATCAAAGCCTAGCCACAGTCTAAACAAGCTTCCTTTGCACCTCTATAAGCATGAAATATTTTACTCTCGACCAACACCAATCAACTTTTTGAAACAACTTTCTCAACAAATATTCATTAAAGACCAGAGAGCTAATCATATATAAACTAATGAAACTAACAAGCTCTGAACAAAATATGAAAGGAAAACAAGAGCTAAAAACAGCTGTAGCAAAAAGTGAACACTCACAAGCAATAAGAGTGAAAACTAGAGTGTTCTAGACAAAAAACTGGAGTGTGTTTCTCTCCAAACAAGAATGCTAGGATCCAACCATTTATTACCAGCAAGCAAACAAAACAAAACTGAAAGCAAACTAAAATGATGCTCCAAGAATAACAAATAGTATGTGAAGCAATAAAAATATAGTGTCTTGAGAGATGACCTGATAATTTTGTTGATGAAGAAGGGGATGTGATGACGTGAAACACACGTTCGTTGGGAGACCCCAAGAGGAAGGTATGATATAGTCAGTAGCAAGTTTTCCCTCAGAAAGAAACCAAGGTTATCGAACCAGTAGGAGCAGCAACTCTTCAGAAGGTTGTCAACGGCGCCAGAAAAATAGCTGTCGAAGGGAGTCTGGACTGTTGACGTGGAATCTGCAGACAACACAATCAAACTACTTTGCCCCAACGAAACAGTGAGGTTGTCAATCTCACTGGCTTGCTGAAAACAAAGGATTAAACGTATGGTGTGGAAAATGAGTATTAAATTGCAGAGAATGAAAAAGGAACAGTTTGCAGTTTGTGGTTGTTTAATCAGTTTAAAAGAATGGACCGGGGTCCACAGTTCACTAGTGGTGTCTCTCCATAAAAGATAACTAACATGTTGGGTGAACAAATTATAGCTGGGCAATTGACGAATAGTGAGCGCATGACAATGCATATACATGACATGTTGACTACTATGATATTTAATTGGGCATTACGACATAATACATAGACCGTTATCCAACAGCATCTATGACTAATAATCCACCGCCGGGTTGTCATCCGAGTCCCTCGTTGGTATTAAGTTGCAAGCAACGGATAATTGCATTAAGTAAAGTGCGTAATGTAAACAAACACATATGCCCGTGGACATAGCATCGTTAGGTTATCCCTAGTGGCAACAGCACATCCACAAACTTAGAACTTTCTGTCACTGTCCCAGGTTAAACGGAGATATGAACCCACTATCTAGCATAAATACTCTCTCTTGGAGTTACAAGCATCTACTTGGCCAAAGCATCTACGAGTAACGGAAAGCATGCAAGATCTTAAATAACATATAAGATAGATTGATAATCAACTTGACATAATATTCAATATTCATCGGATCCCAGCAAACACAACATGTAGCATTACAATAATATGATCTTGATCATGTAGGGCAGCTCACAAGAACTAAACATGATGGCACAAAGTGGAGAGACAACCATCTAGCTACTGCTATGGACCCGTAGTCCAAGGATGAACTACTCACGCATCACTCCGGAGGCAGGCATGGCGATGTAGAAGCCTCCGGTGACGATTCCCCTCTCCGGCAGGGTGCCGGGAAGAGGTTCTGAACCCTCCCGAGCTAGGGTTGACGACGGCGGCGTCTCTGGATCTTTTCGTGGATATTTGCTCAGGTACTTAGGCTTTTCGCGTCGGGGGGAATAAGTAGGCGAAAGGGCAGCGGCTGCGGACCCCCGAGGGGCCCACACCACCCTAGGGCGCGGCAGAAGGGGGGCCCGCGCCCTAGGTGCGTGTGGCCTCCTGGTGGCCCTCCTCTGCTGCTCCTTCGGTCCGTCAGGCGTGTTCTGGAAAAATAGGCACCCCCGTGTAGTTTCGTCCAATTCCGAGAATATTTCCAGACTAGCTTTTCTGGAATACAAAAACAGCAGAAAACAGGAACTGGCACTTCGGCATCTTGTTATTAGGTTAGTCCCAAAAAATGTATAAAAGTGATATAAAGTAGATGCAAAACATGTAGCAATTGGTATAAAACAAGCATGGAACATCAAAAATTATAGATACGTTTGAGACGTATCAGCATCCCCAAGCTTAGTTGCTACTCGTCCTCGAGTAGGTAAACGATAAAAACAAAATAATTTTTGAGGTGACATGCTACTATCATAATCTTGATCATATAACATTGCAAGGCACATGTAAATGAATGAAGTGATCCAAGTCAATGGTCTATAATTTGCTACCAAATAGATAAAGAGTAAACAATGAATCACACAAGCTAAACGTTTTCATGAATAGTACTTTCGAGACAAGCATCAAACAGTTTTGCATAAGTGTTAACTCATAAAGCAATAGTTTCTAATAAAAGGTATTTAATCAACACAAAGGAAGAATTTAGTTTCAGCATTTGCTTCAACTTTCAACATATTTATCACATGGAAATTGTCAACACAAAGTAGTATAACAAGTCCAATACATTGCATATAATGCATGTTGCAACAAAGTTGACACTAGTGTTTGCTTGTGGAAGACAGAAAGAATAGGAAAACTGACTCAACATAAAAGTAAAAGAAAGGCCCTTCGCAGAGGGAAGCAGGGATTAAGTCATGTGCTAGATCTTTTAGGTTTTTGAAACCATATAGAGATTGCATAAAATATTTGATACTCCTCCCAACCTTGCTAACACAAGCCATGGCTAACCGAATCGTCGGGTGCCTTCCATCAATCACATACCATGGAGGAGTATTGTCGCAACAGTGGAACATGGGGTTCCCCTAGTACTGCCAAAGTGGGTCCACCCCATGTGGGCCCAAGATGAAGATGGACAAGACCAAGACTCAAGTCAAGCTGGCGGGTTCACCGTCAAGACACGCATGGCCTACGACGACTAAGGGCTCCGGTCCTGGGGACCTTCCGGGTCCCCGAATCAAGCAAGAAGGCCAGGAAGGACCCGAGCCCGAGTTCCCGGCAGGAGGCCAGGCTCCCTCCCGGGTACTTCCTACGTTCCTGTGGATAAGCACTCCACCTCACCACGGAAGACTTGGGAAGCAAGGCGAAGGCAGCGCGGGCGGGAAGCACGTCCCGTGGTGGTGTCAGCTCCTGTCCACCCCAAGGCGGACGCTCCCACCTAACCCAGAGGAGACGCTAGGCTGAGGAGAGGCCACGTCTCCCCCTAAACTAGATGAGGAGGGTCCTTCACCCCGAAGGTCCCTCATGCCCTCACGTGACCCTGTGGCAACCCCTTAGCCTATAAAAGGAGGACCAAGGCACGGAGGAGGAGAGGACAAGATAGAGCAAGGACGAACACAAGCTAGAACCAGAGCAAGACTAGACTAGGGCTGCGAGGTAGAGAGGAAGGTGATCTCCTCCGGGTCAGGATCTGTCCTTCTTCTACCTCGAGCCAAAACCCTTCCGGGTACCCTGTCCGGGAGGTTCCATTGTAAGCCACACTATGAAGAACTCATCAATCCAGACATGCAGGAGTAGGGCTTTTAGCCTCCGGGCGGCCTGAACCTGGGTAGCTCCTTGTGTCCCTTTGGTTGCATGCTTTGATCGTGGAGAGGAGAGCTTGATCTAGACTCCGCCCAAGAAGACGATTCTCAGCCTCCTTCGCGCCCCGTGCCGAACCTAAAAGGGGGTATCCTATACTCCCGGTGTCCGTGCAACGAGACACGACATCTGGCGCGCCAGGTAGGGGGCGCAAGTGCTGGATTCATCTTCATCAAGTTCATCGGCAAGTTCTTCGTCAAGCATGCCTCCAAGGAAGAAGGGAGATCCTGCGGCGTCCAAGCCGGTCTCTCCCTCGCACACCAAGCTTCAGCTGAACGTCGTGCTGCTGGCGCACGGCGGAGCGCCTCTCCGTCCCCGCCTCCCATGGAGAGGGTGGCGCCGGACGAAGTGGACGGTCGCGACAAGGACAACGGCCCTGGCGGAGCGGCGGCTCCAAAGGGCCACCATGCCTCCTCCTCGCTCAGGGGAGAAGAGCGTCTGCAACGGCACCGGCAAGGAGCCCACCGCTGGAGGAGGGAACCACGGCGTTCGCCCCAGCGGGGATCCACGAGCATCCAAGAGCAAGACCTCCGCGCACTCGCCTTCGGACGTGCAAGCTCGCCATGATGCTCTAGTCGCTGCCAAGGCACTGATGCAGTTCCCTCCAAGCAGCGGCGACCCCAAGGTCTACCAAGAATGGAGGACTCGCGTCGAGAGGCTCCTCGACTTCGCCGATGGTGGTCCGTGGGTCGAACCCACTCAAGCTCCCACCGTCGACAACCCCGGAGCAGCACAAGACAAAACACGTGATCCGCGAGGCCAGCCTCGTGGTGAACGTCAAGCCAAGACGGCGCCTCCTCGCACCGCGCCACCGATGGCTGATCGGCTAAACCGCGATCACGGCGAGGCCATCTCCATCGGGTCGTCTACCTCGCGCAACCCAGATCTTCGTGACGAGCTCAACAGCCGTCAGAACGAGGATATGCGCACCCGCATCGAGCGTCGCCGAGAACGTCACCGCCGGGAAGATCGGGGCATCGACCTCGCCGAAGGCTGCCTCGCCCTCGCTCCCGAGTTCCGCCACTTCAACTGGCCCAAGAAATTCAAGATCGACGTTCTCCGCTACGACGGCACCACGAACCCCCGGGACTTTCTGCAGATCTACTCTCTTGCTGCGATGGTTGCCGGGGCCGACGAGGTCATGATGGCCAACTGGTTCCCGTTGGCCCTGAAGGGAGATGCCCAGACTTGGCTTCTCAACCTTCCCAAGTGCTCCATCCGTTCCTGGCGGGCACTGAAGGAGCAGTTTCTGGGGGCTTTCCAAGGCGGGTACGAGCGCCCGGGGGCTCCCAGTGATCTCCACGACTTCAAGCAGTTGCCGGGTGAAACTCTCCGCAAGTTCATCCAGCGCTTCACCCAGAAGATGAACACCATCCCGTGCATCAAGGAGGAGTTGGTGATCCAGTCCTTCCACGCCAACGTCCGCAACCCCAAGATGCGCGAGAAGCTGAGCATCCATCGCGTCGAGTCTGCTCGTAAGCTCTGGGAGCTTGCAGACCGGTGCGCTCGAGCTGAAGAAGGAGCCAAGTTCCCCGGGGAGGATGAACCCGAGGACAAGGCCGCTCCAGCTAAGAACAAGAAGCGGGACCCTGGACCCGACAAGCGGATCTTCGTCACCGAGCCTCTTCCGAAGAAGACCAAGCCCGCGCCGACTTCCGAGGAAGAAGGTGAAGGTGATCCCTGGTGCCACATCCATCCAGAAGGCAACCACTTGCTCAAGGACTGCCGCATGCTCAAGAACCTCGCCGTCCGGAGCAACGCCGAGCTGATGGGGTCAGTCAAGACGGTTGCTACAACTGCGGCACTGCCGGGCACATCGCTCGTGACTGTCCCACGGGTCGCCAAGGCGGAGGCGGCCGTGGATGGTACCGAGGCGGTGGCCGCGGGGGCCGGAGGAGGACGCGGCGGTCAAGGTGGTCGCGGGTACAACACTCCGGAGGCCGCCCACGTCGGCAACGGGGAAGCTCCGGCTCCCCAAGGAGGCAACGGCGGCAAGTATCAAGAAGTCACGGGAGTTGTCGGGTGCATCCACGGAGGGTCTTCTCTGCCTCCCTCCAACGGCGCCTGCAAGAGACTTGTCCGGGAGCTGAACGCGGTTGCTTCTGCTCCGTCCAAGCCCCTGGACTGGTCTAGCCAAGTCATCACCTTCGACCCAGAAGACCACCCTGCAAACACTGCCGGGGTCGGGACCCTGCCGCTGATCGTGTCGCCCGTCATCCACAACTACAAGGTCACCAAGATGCTGGTCGACGGAGGCTCCAGCCTCAACCTGCTGACGGCGAAGGTCCTGGCTGTCCTTCAAATCCCCTGTCTCGCCTACAAGACACTGGGGTGTTCCAAGGCGTGAACGGAAGTGTTACTCGACCCCTCGGGAAGATCACCCTTCCGGTCACCTTCGGCGACTCCAAGAACTTCCGCACCGAGGAAATCGTCTTCGACATCGCCGACACTCCGCTACCGTACAACGGCATACTTGGCAGACCTGCTCTGGCCAAGTTCATGGCCGTCTCCCACTTCGCCTACAACATGCTGAAGATTCCGGCGCCGTGGGGCGTGATCAAGGTCAGGCCGACATCGACGATGCTATCTACTGCGTTCACCAGCTGAACCAGACGGTGGCAACCACGGCGGATCCCTCAAGGTGTACAGGAGGATGATGATGGGGCTCTCCCCGGGGGCGAAGGGCACCCCGGGGGCTCCACATCTACTCCACCCAAGAAGGCGCCATTCCATGGCGATCCGCAGCTGACCAAGAAGGTGGCGCTAACCAGCGACGGAGTTCGCTCCATCACCATCGGCGCCCGCCTCACCGACAAATAGGAAAGCGCGCTCGTCGCCTTCCTTCGGGAAAACTCTGACGTCTTCGCGTGGGAGGCATCAGGTTTACCCGGCGTACCAAGGGAGGTGATCGAGCACAAATTGGCGGTCAATCCGGGGGCTCGCCCCGTGAAGCAGGTTCTCCGGAACCAAAGCAAGGAAAAGCTGGAATTCATCATCGCCGAGGTGGACAAGTTGATAGAAGCTGGTGTCATCCGGTCGGTTCCCCACCCAAGCTGGGTGGCCAACCCCGTGGTGGTACCGAAACCCATGACCTTCAAGTGGAGACTCTGCATCGACTTCACAGACCTGAATAAGGCCTGTCCCAAGGACCCTTTCCCCCTGCCGCGGATCGACATGATCGTGGATTCCACGGCCGGGTGCGAGCTGCTGTGTTTCTGGATGCCTTTTCCGGGTACCACCAGATCATGATGTCACTCGAGGACCAAGAGAAGACGGCCTTCATCACTCCCAAGGGCTGCTACTGCTACACCCGGATGCCTTTTGGCCTCCGAAACGCCGGCGCTACCTTCCAGCGCGCAATGCAAGCATGCCTTGGGTCGCAGCTGGGCCGCAACGTCGAAGCGTACATCGACGACATCGTGGTCAAGACCCGGTACAAGGACTCCCTCATCCAAGACCTGCACGAGACCTTCGAGAACCTCCGCCGGGTCAACTTCAAGCTCAACCCCGACAAGTGCGTGTTCGGGGTCCCCTCCGGCAAGCTGCTGGGTTTCCTGGTCTCTCACCGAGGGATCGAGGCGAATCCGGACAAAATCAAGGCAATCGAGCGCATGGAGGCGCCCCGGCGGGTCAAGGACGTACAGCGCCTCAACGGGTGCATCACTGCACTCGGGCGCTTCATCTCAAGGCTTGGGGAGCGGGCCTTACCGTTCTTCAGGCTGCTCAAGAAATCAGGCCCCGTGGAGTGGACCTCCGAGGCCGAGGAAGCCCTGCAGTCCCTTAAGCGCTACCTCGCCTCGCCACCAATCCTCGTGGCACCAGAAGAGAAGGAGCCCCTACTACTGTACATTGCTGCCACCAACCAGGTGATCAGCGCTGTGCTCGTGGTAGAGCGTGACGCTCCTCCGAAGAAGTCAAGCAAGATCAAGGGCAAGCGACCCGGGAACTCTCTTCCGGGCAACCGTGCAAGAAAAGGCTGCCGGGTGACCAGGGGTCTCATGATCCTGGCGTCACTGCAACTTCACCAGCGACGCGGATCCCGTCGGGAATGGAGAATCTCCCTCCGACGAGACTTCGCCGGGGGCTACATCGTCCCCACCCCAAGACATCGACGGGGGAAGCCGAGCCCTCTCAGGACTCGGCGACCCGCAAGGTGCAGCACCCGGTCTACTTCGTCAGCGCAGTGCTGCGCGACGCCCGGGAGCGGTACCCCATGATGCAGAAGCTGCTGCTGGCAATCCTCATTGCCTCCCGCAAGATGAGGCCGTACTTCCAAAGCCATCCCATCACGGTGGTGTCCAAGTACAACCTAAGAAGCCCCCTGGAGAACCCACTTGCCACTGGTCGCATATCATGGTGGGCCATGGAGCTTCAAGGTTTCGGTCTCAAGTTCGAGCACACGGACAACATCAAGAGTCAGGCGCTGGCGGATTTCACGGCCGAGTGGACCGAGACGGCGTTCGACGACCCGGAAGAGGAAACCTGCCTCCCCGGGAAGGAAGATCCTAGCGCCTGGATCATGCACTTCGACGGCTCCTACACCAAGGGGAAAGGAGGTGCTGGGGTTGTCCTAACCTCACCAACCGGGGACCGGCTGAAGTACGTCGTCCAGATGCACTACCAAGGGAACATCTCCAACAACACGGCGGAGTACGAGGGCCTGCTCGCAGGACTTCGTGCTGCCATCGGCCTCGGCATCAACAAGATCGTCGTCAAGGGTGACTCTCAGCTAGTCATCAAACAAGTGAACAAGGAGTACGCGTGCCCTCAGATGGCACCATACGTTGAAGAGGTCTGGAAGCTGCAGCGGCGCTTCGACAACTTCCGGGCTGTGTACGTCCCACGGGGAGAAAACACGGCCGCGGATGAGCTATCGCAGGTGGCGTCCAAGCAAGAACCAGTGCCTCCCGGGATCTACATCGAGGTCCTCAGGCGACCTTCGATCCCGCCCGAGAGGCTCGCGACAAGATCTGCGCCGGGGGCTGGCGACCCTTCTACCTCGACAACACGGGTAGCCAGCCCAGAAGCTCAAGACCCGGCAGCCCCTCCAGCGGAGGAAGCTATGCTTTCTTTCCGTCGGATGGTGCTACCGGTGGAAGGAGCCCACCCACCCTGGGCCCGGGACATCGTCAAGTACATCATGGAGCACGCCCTCCCGGAGGACGATCACGACGCCGAGCGGGTGGCTCGTCAAGCCAAGCTCTACGTCATGATCGACGGCGAGCTCTACCGGCGACGGGACAACGGAGTCAAGCTCCGCTGCATCCCTCAAGAACAAGGCCAAGTACTGCTACGGGACATCCACGAAGGCACATGTTCAAGTCATGTGGCATCAAGATCACTGGCGGGTAAAGTTTTTCGTCACGGGTTCTACTGGCCAACAGTCCTCAGTGATGCGGAGCAGCTAGTCAAGACCTGTGAAGCCTGCCAATACTATGCGAAGAACATACATCAGCCGGCGCAAGCTCTGCAGCCAATTCCAATCTCCTGGCCGTTCGCGGTCTGGGGGCTGGACATCGTGGGAAAGATACCGAAGTCTGTCGGGGGCCATGAATACCTTTTCGTGGCCATCGACAAGTTCACAAAGTGGGTGGAAGTGATGCCAGTACCAAGACAGACAGCTCAAGCAGCCATCAAGTTCATTGAAGGGATCGTGTACCGCTTCGGAGTACCCAACAGAATCATAACGGACAATGGCTCTCAGTTCACAAGCCGATCCTTCCTCAACTTCTGTGAAGAGCTGGGAATCAAGGTGTGTTTTGCCTCGGTGTCCTACCCAAGGTGCAATGGGCAAGTGGAGCGAGCCAATGCGGAGGTCCTAAAGGGTTTGAAGACCAAGGCCTTTGACAAGTTAGAAGACAAGGGCAAGAACTGGATTGAGCATCTACCAAGTGTCTTGTGGTCCCTCAGAACCACACCAAGCAGAGCCACTCAAGAAACACCATTCTTCCTTGTCTATGGAGCAGAAGCCGTCTTGCCAACAGAGCTCAGGCATGGATCCCCCCGGGTACTTGCCTATGATGAAGACGCACAAGCTGAGAGGAGGATTGATGACATCAACTTCCTGGAAGAGGTGCGGTGCCGAGCTTCCTTACGATCTGCTCGATACCAGCAAGGGCTCCGCCGCTATCATGATCGCCATATCCGTTCACGGGTACTGGAACCCGGAGACCTGGTTCTCCGCAAGAAGCAGAAGCTTGATAACATGAACAAGCTGTCCTCCAAGTGGGAAGGACCTTATCGGGTGACGCATACCCTGAGACCCGGAGCTGTTTATCTGGAGGACGAGAAAGGCAGGCCGGAGGGCAACGCCTGGAACATCGAGAATCTCCGGAAATTCTACCCCTGAATACGAACATGAATCGCAGATAGTTCGAGTCAACTAAGCACGCCCAAGGGGCTAGTGTTCTGTATAAGGGTGTAAGAATCGTCGCCAAGGAATAAAAGATAAGTTTTTCAATTCCGTGAGCCTCTCTTGTTGTCGTGAAGTGTGTTATCCGTAACAACCCCCAAGCAGGGGGCTGACATGGTGCCGGTGGCTGACAGGTCGAGCGCGAGCAGCCTATCAGTAGGCGCTGCCACCTGATCGTGCCGTACTGCCGCGGTAAGAAGTGGAACGGGCAGTGCTGTGTTTTAAAGAACCTAAACACAGAAATGCACATTCAACTTTGCTTGCGGGTTGCTCCGGATGAAACACTTTCACGACATGTAAGGGAGGGTCCATTCTTTTCCTACTGAAAGTGTGTTGTGTGTAGCGCCTCTCCCGGGACAGGAATGGATGCTGAAGAGCGGCTCAGGAGCTGGATACCCGGGAAGGACAGAGTAGATCAAGGGCACGGCAAAAACCAGCTAAGTCTTTGCATGTGCATCTGGCATTCTAGGCATAATATCTCGCTCGGAGTCAATATACCACCAACCTGCGCATGCTTGACAGTTGATGAGAACCTTTGCGGGGGTAATGCGTCCTCCCCGGCGAACGGTCAGATTTCCCTTCTGGCCTAGTACCCGTGGCTGTGGAGTGGACTCCCGGAAGGCATAGTGCTCTTAGGGGTGCTGCTACGGTGCGGGCGGTCAGAGCACTTGTCACCTAAGAGATCTCCTCAGAAAACTTGACGGCGCGTTAGTGCAAAGGGAGGTTTGGGAAATGACCCCGGGAGTTGAGCCCTAGGATTGCATTCATCTGAACTTACATTCTGAGTTTACAATTCTGGATTACATTCAGTCGAAGCTTTTCCTGGATACATATCTAGCCTATGCTACTAAGGCCAGCTCAGGGCTCCTGGCTGTGCAGCTCTGTCTTTCTGTTTTATTGCCTGCCGGGTGAACTCCGGACTCCCGGGGACGCCTGGGATGAAGGAGGGCATTCGCGCAGGATCTTCAGGGGTCCCATGGGCCGGGGAACTTCCGGGCAAACCCCGGCACATGCTGGCTGCAGAGGAGGTGCACATGGTCCACGAACTTATCCATGATGTCTTCCTCATCCTGTACGAAGGGAAGAAATCGAGTCAAGGCGCAGGATCTTCCCAAGGGTCGTATTGCCAGAACCAAGGCGGCCTTACCTTGAAGACATCGTCAAGATCGCAGAGGAGGCGGATCAATCTCTGATTGCCTGCGGCCTCCTTCCACAGCTCCATCTTGATGGTGTCCTTCCGGGTCGCCAGCGCTACCGATGCCTCCATGGCGGCAGAACCGGCGATGTTCCCCACTGGGGAAAACCAAGGAGACTCGAGGGCGAGGAACGACCTCGTCCTTTCTAGTGGCTCGGGCTCCAGCTTCGCTGGGTGCCTCCGCCGCTCCTCGAAAGACGGACTCCGCCGTCGACACATCGGACAAGGCCCTCTCTGCTTCGCCGGACATTGTTCTGCGGGACGAGGGGAGGCAAAGGAAGAAGAGGAGCGGAGCAAGGCGAGAAGATGTGGCGAAGGGGTGGAGTCTGGATGGTCTTTTATAGGCCTCCCCTGCTCCACCTACCCCTTGACGCTACGGCTGCTGCAGTAATGGGAGCGCGTTTTGCAAAAAACTCGTTCTCATTCACACGGACGCGACACGAAGACAAGGAGGAAAACAAGATCTTCTTCATTTACAAGGACTACAAGGGGACGATCTTTTTTACAACAAAAAGGTTGGCTCCCGCCGAACAAGGAGCACCGCCGTACAATGGAAGACGCTACTTCCAGAAATACGACGTCAAGGCCGCCAAGGAGGAGGTCAACGAGATCTCCATGGCGCCCCCGAAGCTCCTCGCCTTCAGGAAGACGAGCTCCCCTCGACCTTGATGTCAGATGAGTTTTCCTCATCTTCATCCTCGTCGTAGGAGCTCGAGCTGCCGCTGCTGCTCTCCATGCAGCACTCCACGCGTCCGCCATCGACACCGAAGATCTTCACGGAGAGCGTAGCATCTCCGTCGTACCGGAACACCAAGCACTGCCCCCTGGACAGGCGGCGGGCACGGGAGAACGACTTCCACCCCGGACCCAGAAGCATGGCGCCTTCAGTGGTGCGCTCCGCCATGGCCCAGGAGGGGCCATTGGGGCAGCCTTCCACCTGCAGCCAGAAGCCGGAGGGTCCGATGTCCTCCGTCGCCATCGCGAAGGAATCCGGCAGGAGAAGCCGGCTGCGAGGCCTGCGGTTCAGATCCACGGCGAACTCGAACGGCGCGAAGCTGGTATGAACCATGCTCCTAGGAAGAGGGGCAGCGGTGCCGCGGCCTCCACGGCCGCCGCGACCGCGAATCCCACGACCTCGCGGAACAGCTCGACCACGAGTGGAGGGGCCACTCTCCGCAGCAGCTGAAGAAGTACGAGGGCGCCCAACTCCTCTCTTCGCTCTCGCCATTGGCGCTGGCAGCTTGTGGGGAGGCCTGGAGTTGGACCAAGGAAGAAGATGACCGAAAAGGCCAGGGGTGCGCCTCGCTTTTATAGCCGCGGCAGTGCCTCTGCCAAGCGTCTCCTCGGTTCTTCCGTTAGTGGGAATCGAGGGGGCCCCGCAGTTATTCCCCCGAGCGGAGTAACTCCAAGACCTTCAAGGCCATCAGTGAAGCGAAGCTGAGAAGACCAGGTGCCCGGGACCCACTTTGACCTATCTTTAGGCCATGGCCCCGGCAGCTGGAGCAAGAGCCCCGGGACCATGCCCGGGGGCTACTGTCGCAACAGTGGAACATGGGGTTCCCCTAGTACTGCCAAAGTGGGTCCACCCCATGTGGGCCCAAGATGAAGATGGACAAGACCAAGACTCAAGTCAAGCTGGCGGGTTCACCGTCAAGACACGCATGGCCTACGACGACTAAGGGCTCCGGTCCTGGGGACCTTCCGGGTCCCCGAATCAAGCAAGAAGGCCAGGAAGGACCCGAGAGCCCGAGTTCCCGGCAGGAGGCCAGGCTCCCTCCGGGTACTTCCTACTCCTGTGGATAAGCACTCCACCTCACCACGGAAGACTTGGGAAGCAAGGCGAAGGCAGCGCGGGCGGGAAGCACGTCCCGTGGTGGTGTCAGCTCCTGTCCACCCCAAGGCGGACGCTCCCACCTAACCCAGAGGAGACGCTAGGCTGAGGAGAGGCCACGTCTCCCCCTAAACTAGATGAGGAGGGTCCTTCACCCCGAAGGTCCCTCATGCCCTCACGTGACCCTGTGGCAACCCCTTAGCCTATAAAAGGAGGACCAAGGCACGGAGGAGGAGAGGACAAGATAGAGCAAGGACGAACACAAGCTAGAACCAGAGCAAGACTAGACTAGGGCTGCGGAGGTAGAGAGGAAGGTGATCTCCTCCGGGTCAGGATCTGTCCTTCTTCTACCTCGAGCCAAAACCCTTCCGGGTACCCTGTCCGGGAGGTTCCATTGTAAGCCACACTATGAAGAACTCATCAATCCAGACATGCAGGAGTAGGGCTTTTAGCTCGTGTCCCTTTGGTTGCATGCTTTGATCGTGGAGAGGAGAGCTTGATCTAGACTCCGCCCAAGAAGACGATTCTCAGCCTCCTTCGCGCCCCGTGCCGAACCTAAAAGGGGGTATCCTATACTCCCGGTGTCCGTGCAACGAGACACGGCAAGTATCTATTTTTGAGAGGTGTTTGTTAATTGTCAACGAATGGTAGCGGGTGAGAACAGTATTCTACCTGTCGAACGGACTTTTAAGAGCGGCTCCCATGAAGGACGTTATTTCTACCAGCAAGGCAGATCATCCCTCTTTCTCTTTGGTTTACACACATTCAGGTATTTCACTGTTTGTCATTGCTTACTGATGAATCAGGGCAAAAGTGTGAAGAGAATTAATTGGTTAAAGTTGTAATAAATTGGGACTGGGCACCCCGTTGCCAGCTCTTTTTGCAAAATTATTGGATAAGCGGATGTATATGCCACTAGTCCAGGTGTAAAAGTCCATTCAACAAATAGAATAAAGAATAACCACACTAATTCCTCATGAGCTAGTAAACATTGACACAAAAAGGGAATAATAACATTTTGAATAATTTAAAGTTAGCACATGAAAAATTTACTTGGAGTGGCAAGGAAATACCACATATAGGTAGTTATGGTGGACACAAATGGCATGGATTTTGGCTCAAGGATTTGGATGCACGAGAAGCATTCCCTCTCAGTACAGAGTTTAGGCTAGCAAGGTTATGTAAGCAAACAAGAATATCAACCCGTACACCAAGTTTTATATGACAAACATATTGCAAACGTTATAAGACTTCATACCGTCTTCCTTGTTAACCAAACCCTGTTATTAGAAAATATCTAGACCTTAGAGATACCACCGATGCAAACCAAATTTTCAACAAGCTTTACTGTAGTTCTTCACTAATAGGCTTAACTCATGTGATGCACAATTTAATCATGATCTACTTGTTAACTCAAAACAATTGACAAGCATCAAGTTATCCATTTTAGTGATCTACAAGATTAAGCAAGTTTTTCCTTATACCAATTACCACATGCAACATTTTCTGAACCAACCAAACACCAATCAATTTATTTCATCAACTCTCCAAACAAATATAAGTGAAGCAAGAGAGTACTTTCTACAAAAGAAAGCTAATAGCTCTAACAAGAGATACATGAAAACAAGAGCTAAAAGCTGAACAGCGCTAGATATGAATACTCAACAAATATAAGTGAAGAATAGGAGTATTCTCATGAAAAAGCGGAGCGTGTCTCTCTCCCAATCAAGAATGCTAGGGTCCAGTCAAGCTTTATTGAAAATAAAAGTGCAATACTGAAAATAAAAGCACACAGATGCTCCAAGAAAAGCACATATGATGTGAACGAATTAAAATATAGTTTCACTAGAGATGACCTGATAATTTTGACGATGAAGAAGGGGATGCCTTGGGCATCCCCAAGCTTAGACGCTTGAGTCTTCTTGAAATATGCTGGGGAGAGCCATGGGAGCCTCCCCAAGCTTAAGCTCTTCACTCTTCTTGATCCTATTATATCATCCTTCTCTCTTGACCCTTGAAAACTTCCGTCACACCAAACTCAAAGTAGATCTCATTAGAGGGTTAGTGCATAATCAAAAATTCACATGTTCTATAAAGACGCAATATGATTTGTTACTTTAAACATTAGCTACAGTCACTGATGTTATGTGAAGCTCTTCCACCCAAAAAAGAATTTCACTCAACACTAGTAAAAGAGAGAATGCAAAATAAAAAGGCATAATCTGTCTAAAACAGAACAGTCCGCAAAGACGAATTTTTTCAAG
The DNA here is from genome assembly GCA_947311845.1 of Poa pratensis. Taxonomy (NCBI): domain Eukaryota; kingdom Viridiplantae; phylum Streptophyta; class Magnoliopsida; order Poales; family Poaceae; genus Poa; species Poa pratensis. The sequence continues at coordinate 15,893,604 of CAMZMU010000088.1, forward strand.
GCACTTACGACGCTCAGATCGAAAAACTCTAGAATAATGAAAGTTTCATACATTCATAAAGATTACGCACAAAATTTTCATATTTAATTAACAATCTGGTGATTTTAGGAATTTCGTACAGTGAACAGCAAAAATCTGTTTCTGCGCAGCAATCAAAATTAAGCATCATCTTAACATTAGAGGTTACTCTTGGCACAACAATGCGAGAAAATAAAGATACAAAGGAGTTGCTACAGAAGTAAACAAGCACCTTGACTCAATAAAAGAAAAATTGCTGAAAAATAAAATGGGTTGCCTCCCATAAGCGCTTTTCTTTAACGCCTTTTAGCTAGGCACAAAGCATGCATCAAGTATTACCAAGTGAAGAAGCATCAACAATCTTACGCTTAGCTCTCTTACCTTTATCCTTATCTTTAGGAAATACTTGGTTACACATAGGTGAAGAGGCGAAATTCATAGTGCCTTGGCCCACATCTATTATTGCTCCAAAGTGTTTCAACAGAGATCTTCCAAGCGTAATTTGTCCTACTCCTGCACATTCAATGACAAGATAATCAATAGATATTGTTATTCCTAAGAGTTTTGTAAATACTCCTTCGGCTACTCCCCTTGGTAATTTAATAGTATTATCACCCAAAGTTATACAATCTTCGCATTTGGAAAGCTCCCAAAGATTTAAGGAATCAAAAATATCCTTGGGCATTAAACAGAATTCAGACATAATATCACAGTGAGAATGAAAAGTTTCACCATTTATAACAACTTTTACTGAGGGAATCCATCCCGATGGTTCAAAATTTACTGGCACATTATCATAATGTTCATGAATCTGATTATACCCTTCTTTTAGACCAGATATGTTCGTTTCAAGAGTGTTAAGTCTATCACTTATGCTTGTCAAAGCCAAATCAATTTTAGTGATTGGAGGGCTAGAAATTGTAATCAATTTTTTTATAGCATTAAAAGCTTGATCCCCATCATAACGAAGGAAATCTCCTCCTACCACAGCATCTAAAGCATATCTGTAGCAAAGAACAAGACCAAAATAAAAGCTACTAAGAAGCAAGCTTAAAGTCATTTTGGGTTCAGTTTTAGTATAAGACTCAAAATTCTAGACCAAGCATCTTTAAAACTCTCCTCACTCCCTTGCTTGAAAGTGAAGATCTCTTCTTTAGGTGACATTACTACTGGAACAGGGCTAGACATGATGACTAACAGAAAACAAAACTGAAAATAAACTAAATGCAAGTAACTATTTTTTTTTGTGTTTTTGATAATTGAAAGCAAACAAAATAAAATAAAATAAAATAAACTAAGCAAGACAGAAACAAAGTAAAGAGATTGGAAGCGTGAAACTCCCCTTGCAGAAGACTGCTATCTCCCCGGCAACGGCGCCAGAAAAATAGCTTGATGACGTGAAACACGCGTTCGTTGGGAGACCCCAAGAGGAAGGTATGATGTAGTCAGCAGCAAGTTTTCCCTCAGAAAGAAACCAAGGTTATCGAACCAGTAGGAGCAGCAACTCTTCAGAAGGTTGTCAACGGCGCCAGAAAAATAGCTGTCGAAGGGAGTCTGGACTGTTGACGTGGAATCTGCACACAACACAATCAAACTACTTTGCCCCAACGAAACAGTGAGGTTGTCAATCTCACTGGCTTGCTGAAAACAAAGGATTAAACGTATGGTGTGGAAAATGAGTATTAAATTGCAGAGAATGAAAAAGGAACAGTTTGCAGTTTGTGGTTGTTTAATCAGTTTAAAAGAATGGACCGGGGTCCACAGTTCACTAGTGGTGTCTCTCCATAAAAGATAACTAACATGTTGGGTGAACAAATTACAGCTAGGCAATTGACGAATAGTGAGCGCATGACAATGCATATACATGACATGTTGACTACTATGATATTTAATTGGGCATTACGACATAATACATAGACCGTTATCCAACGGCATCTATGACTAATAATCCACCGCTGGGTTGTCATCCGAGTCCCCCGTTGGTATTAAGTTGCAAGCAACGGATAATTGCATTAAGTAAAGTGCGTAATGTAAACAAACACATATGCCCGTGGACATAGCATCGTTAGGTTATCCCTAGTGGCAACAGCACATCCACAACCATAGAACTTTCTGTCACTGTCCCAGGTTAAACGGAGACATGAACCCACTATCTAGCATAAATACTCTCTCTTGGAGTTACAAGCATCTACTTGGCCAAAGCATCTACGAGTAACGGAAAGCATGCAAGAACTTAAATAACATATAAGCTAGATTGATAATCAACTTGACATAATATTCAATATTCATCGGATCCCAGCAAACACAACATGTAGCATTACAATAATATGATCTTGATCATGTAGGGCAGCTCACAAGACCTAAACATGATGGCACAAAGTGGAGAGACAACCATCTAGCTACTGCTATGGACCCGTAGTCCAAGGATGAACTACTCACGCATCACTCCGGAGGCAGGCATGGCGATGTAGAAGCCTCCGGTGACGATTCCCCTCTCCGGCAGGGTGCCGGGAAGAGGTTCTGAACCCTCCCGAGCTAGGGTTGACGACGGCGGCGTCTCTGGATCTTTTCGTGGATATTTGCTCAGGTACTTAGGGTTTTTGCGTCGGGGGGAATAAGTAGGCGAAAGGGCGGCGGCTGCGGACCCCGAGGGGCCCACACCACCCTAGGGCGCGGCAGAAGGGGGGCCCGTGCCCTAGGTGCGTGTGGCCTCCTGGTGGCCCTCCTCTGCTGCTCCTTCGCTCCGTCAGGCGTGTTCTGGAAAAATAGGCACCCCCGTGTAGTTTCGTCCAATTCCGAGAATATTTCCAGACTAGCTTTTCTGGAATACAAAAACAGCAGAAAACAGGAACTGGCACTTCGGCATCTTGTTAATAGGTTAGTCCCAAAAAATGTATAAAAGTGATATAAAGTACATGCAAAACATGTAGCAATTGGTATAAAACAAGCATGGAACATCAAAAATTCTAGATACGTTTGAGACATATCAGGATGCCTTGTGCATCTGATACGTCTCAAATGTATCTATAATTTTTGATGCTCCATGCTTTATTTCTACATGTTTACCCATGTTTTCCCTATGTCTTTCTTCGTTTTCCGGATGTTTTCACATACTAACCTATTAACAAGATGCCCATTGCCAGTTTCTGTTTTTTTGCTGTTTTTGTATTTTGGAAAAGTTCTTAAAAAATATTCTTGGAATGGGCTGAAAATTTACGGAGAATTATTTTTACCTGGGATGAAGACGGAGTCCAAAGGAGAGCCGGAGGGGGCCAGGGGGCCACCAGGTGACCCCCAGGCGCGACCTACCCCTGACCGACGCCTGGAGGTCACTTGGGTGCCTCGGGCACCGCCTCCCGTCGCCTCTTCGCCTATAAATTCCCTAAAACCCTAAAACGGAAGACGCTTGGAGGATTTTTCTAGAAACGCGTCCGAGCTCCGCCGCCATCAAAACCTAGTTTCGGGGGTCTGCAGACTCTGCTCCGGCACCCTGCCGGAGGGGGGTAGGTACCCCGGAGCCATCTTCATCAACCGTTCTGCCTCCGTGATGCTTCGTGAGTAGTTACCCCATGGACTAAGGGTTCATAGCAGTAGCTAGTTGGTACTCTCTCCCATTGATACTCAATACCACAGTCTCATGCTTGAGATCCATCTGATGTAATGCTATGTGTTGTGTTTGCTAGGATCCGATGAACCGTGGAATTATGATTATTTTGTTCATGTCATTATATGAGAATCTTCACTTATATCTTTAGAGAGTTTTAATGTGTTCTTGCATGCTCTCTGATGTGTATGGTTATCTTGGTCACATAATTGTATGCATCTCCAAGAGGGAGTATTTATGCTAGATAGTGGGTTCATGCCTTCTTTTCACCTGCGCTCGAGTGACAGAAACGTGCATGGTGGAGGATGTGCTGTTGCCACTAGGGGGAAAATAGCGGTGTTCTCATCTACGGATGAGGATTATTGCTTACATTACGTACTATACTTAATGCAATTGTCTATTGCACAAAGGGCAATCACTTCTTTGCTACAACTTAATACCAAGGGATTTGCTGGATAACTTTCTTGAGGTGGACTTTTAGTAATAGATGCATGCTGGATAGCGGTCTATTTATCTTGACGTAATGCCTACCATGTTAGAACCTGTGAACTTTATCTCGTCATAATAGCATTGTTATGCGCCCATGATTTGTCAATTGCCTAGCTGTAATTTGTTTACCCAACACTTGCTCTTTTGTTTGGAGAGTTGCCACTAGTGAACCTGTGAACCCCGGTCCATTTTCCACCATTGTTGCTACTGTTTTCACATGCTTTTGTTACTTTCTACCTTGCTGGTCTGTTTATTACAGATTACACATATCACTTGTTTCACTCCATATTACACCACTTTCATTATCTTTTCGCTGAACCACTGCATCTATACAATCTCCATTGTATTAGGTGTGTTGAGGATGCAAGAGAATCATCCCATCACTACTCCATCCACTATTTTATTGCACCCTTTGTTACTAATATACTTTGCTAAGTGCTTCTCAGGTGTGGCTGAATTGACAACTCAGCTGCTAAGGCTTATAGGTATTCTTTGGCTCCCCTTGTGTCGAATCAATAAATTGGGTTACACTTACCCTCGAAGATTGTTCCAATCCCCTAAACTTGTGGGTCATCATGCCAATTTTCTGGCGTCGTTGCCGGGGAGCATAGCTCTATCTATAAGTTCACTTGGGAAGTACACTCTTGCTTTTTACTTGCTTTATCGTTCTTGCTATCAATGGTTACTTTCTTTGAAACAAGATCTTATTGGCAAGGTGGGTTCACGGAAGATCAACAAAAATATTATAAGGAATACCGCTGTCTCAAAAAGGGATATACTTATGGAAACAAATAAATAAACTGAACTATTATGCTAGAGACTTATGCTCTATTTATAATGTGACTGGATGTCTTAATGAATCTTGCTGCTTTATGAGGGATAAACACCTTACTTTCCAATGTGAGTATAATGATAATAAAACCTTAGCTTCTTATGTTAAGGGAAATTATGATTTTTATGATGTAGAACAGATTGAAGAATTTGTTGCTTTTAAGGGTGCCTATGAAATTATTTCTTTGCTTGAAAATACTGATAATGCTCCTTACAAAAATGAGATTCTTGCTATACTTCAATATTGTTATGATAATTACAAGGATGATAATTACTATATTATTAGATATCTTAATAAAATCTCTCCTCCAAAGTAAAGACTAATGCCTTGCAGGAGCCTATGGAAGAAGAAATTGCTGAAACTGGAAGCTCATTGGATGAAATAGAGGAGGAGAGTGATGATAAAAAGAAGGAAGAATGGAGTAGCTACCCATGCCTACCTACTAATGAGAGTAACTCTTTAATACCTCCATGCTTACCAAAGGAGGATGAGTGCTATATTGATGAATGTGATGATCCTATTGATTCTTTTGAAATATCCCTTTTTGATGAAATTGATGCTTGCTATACTTGTGACCATGATGCTTCTATTAATGAAACTTGTGAGAATAGTTTTGCTACTGTTATTTATGATAATCCATGCTACTGTGATAAATCTTATGATAATCCCTTATTTGTTCCTATTATTGATATTCATGATAATGAGGGAGTTTGTTTAGAAAATTTATATAATAATGCTCTAGATGATGGTCCTATGTTACTTGATAATATAAATTATAATGCTATGTAAAATGGGATTGGAGAGGTCTTGAATTTAGCTAAAAGGAGTCCAATACATTTGGAGAGAGATCAATCATCTTGTTATAATATTGCTAAAAGTGGGTAGGAAGAGGTCATGATTTTTAATTTTGATCCCACTATTTCGGAGCTTGATATAAATTATGAGCTTGTAGAACATTAAAAACATGATTTTTGTGATAGCTATATTGTTGAGTTTGTTCATGATGCTACTGAAAATTATTATGAGAGAGGAAAATATGGTTGTAGAAATTTTCATGTTACTAAAACACCTCTCTTTATGTTGAAAGTTTTGAAGTTGCTTATGTTTTACCTTCCCGTCCTTGCTACTTTGAGCTCCTTTGATTTATTTCTTTACAAGATTCCTATGCATAGGAAGTGGATTAGACTTAAATGTGTTTCATATTTTCTTCTTGGTGCTCTCTTTTGCTTCAACTCTTATTTCTTATGTGAGCATCTTCGAAAATTACTGAGCCTATCTTAATGGCTATAAAAAAGTGCTCTTGGAGACAACCCTTGTTATTTTTTGCTTTCAATTTTAAGTTGCTTTTTCTTTCAGTTTTGAGTTGTTTTCTATCCTCTTTATTGGTAGGGAACACGAATTACAAAAAAAAAATTGTGCTTGTTATAAAAAAGTTTTCAAAAAGAGAAGTGATTAAGAAGGTGAGCATTGATGAAGTAGGGGTCGACCTTGAACACTTGCGTTCATGCCTATGGAAACAATGTAAATCTTCTCATGGAAGCTTCTCAGATGAAAATATGTTTTTAATGTGTTTTATTCCATTGTATCATAAAATTAAGGTGCCTCAAAATAACATGCCTAGCTAAAAGGCGTCAAAGAAAAGCGATTGTGGGAGGCAACCCACTTGGTTTTCCTTTGTTTTCGTTATGTTTTCTTTTGTTTTCTTTGAGTCTTGGAAGTTTTTACCTCTGTAGCAACATCTCCTTATCCTTTTTATTTAGTTTTTGTGCCAAGAGTAACCTCTGATTGAGAGGAAGTGTGATTTGGGGATGTTGCTGTCCTGAAATAGATTTCTGAGGTACCACCAAAAAAATATTTCTCTTAGCCAGAACGTCAGAAAATTATGAAACAAATAAGGCACATGCCCCAGGTTATTATCTAACTTTCATTAGTTTACCACTTTTTGATTTATGCTACAGAAGTATCTCGAAAAAATTCATCTTTACAGCCTGTTCTGTTCTGACAGATTTCTGCCTTTATTTGCATTTGCCTCTTAATCTTTTTCTTTTGTTGTTCTTTCGGGGGGGGGGGGGGGGGGAGAGAACTTTAAAAGAAGTTGTGACAGTAGCCAATGTTTAAATTGAGTTTTTGTCTTGTGTTAAAACTGAACCAAGTGGATTTATTATTTTGATGCACTAACCTAGCTAATGAAGATTGTGAGAAGTTTTAGGTGGAGGAAGTTTTCAAGTGTAGGGAGAGAAGGATGATATGAGAAGATGAAGGATGGACAAAAGCTCAAGCTTGGGGATGCCCATGTCACTCCCAAGAAATATCCAAGAAGTACAAGCATCAAATCTTGGGGATTCCCAAGGCATTCCCTTCTTCATCAACAAAATTATCAGGTCGTATTTCAAGACACTATATTTGTATTCCTTCACATGATATGTGTTATTCTTGGATTCCCTTCTTCATCAACAAAATTATCAGGTCATCTTTCAAGACACTATATTTGTATTCTTTCACATGATATGTGTTATTCTTGGAGCGTCTTTTTTATTTTGCTTTCAGTTTTGTTTTGTTTTCTTGCTGGTAATAAATGGTTGGATCCTAACATTCTAATTTGGAGAGAAACACACTCCGTTTTCATTGTTTAGAACACTCTAGTTTTCACTCTTATTGTTCTGTGAGTGTTCAGTTTTTGCTACTACTGCGTTTAGCTCTTGTTTTTAATTCTTATTTTGTTCAGAGCTTGTTGGTTTGCTTAGTTTATATATGATTAGATCTCTGGTCTTTAATGAATATTTGCTTTGGGATTTGTTTCAAATAAGTTGATTGGTATTGGAGAAGAGTAAAATATTTCATGCTTATAGTGGTGCAAAAGGAAGCTTGTTTAGACTGTGACTAGGCTTTGGCATGTCATGTTAGATGCTATTTTAATTGTGTGCTTAGTTATTTATGATATATCATGACTAGTATCAAATAACTGAGAGTGCTTAATGTTCCATTGAAATTAAATCATGTGTTGTTTTTTATCATATTGAAGCATGGTATTGTGGTATTCTCCTTTGATGATTTATTTGGGTTGACTTGGCGCATGCTCACACCATGTTATGACTATAAACCAGTCACCTCTAGCCTTGATGATCATTTAGTTTTTGACTTGTAATATCACTTTATGCTTTTATCAATTATGTTTTGTCGCTATGCATGATTATGGCCGTTATTGCTCTCTTAGTTGGTCACTCCCAGTCTCTTGCTAGCCTTCACCTGTACTGAGTATGAGCTCTACTCGTGCATCCAACTCTCTTAAACCAAAGTTTCCAAATGTGTACACCATACCTACCCTTACATGGTATTTCATAGCCATTCCAAGTAAATTTCTTGTGTGCTACCTTTAAAATATTCAAAATTATTAAACCTTGTTTTCTGTTCCTGTTTTAGCTCACGAGGAAGTATTCAGTTCTTTATTATTTCTTCATGTTTGGTGGCTTCACACTTTGACTAGCATGCATAATGTGCTAGTCACTAATATTGCAAAAAGAGCAGGCAAAAGGGTGTCTGATCCACAAAAGATAAATTACACCATTCACATCATATCAAAATCCTCACACTATTGGGCTTGAGAAATCATGAACATAGCTTGTGCAAACAAAGGAGAAGAGGAACGTACTCGTTCTCTCTATGGGAGCCGCTCTTGAAGCCACTAAACATGAGAAAATGATAAGTCGTTTAATAGAATTCGTTGACATAGACATACACCTCTCTCAAAATTATATTTTCAATATGCTCAGTTTTACAAAATAAAAAGCTCTAGCACATGAGTGATTCCTGCTTCCCTCTGCGAAGGCCCTTTCTTTAAGATATATTAAGAGTCATCACCTTCTTACTTTATGCACCAATTAAGAGAGCATAGTTGTCATTGTGAGTATAATGTGCATAATCCCAAAATTTATTATTGATTGGAATATGATTATGGTATTGCTTGTCTAAAATTATTTGTATCTAGTCACCACTTGAACTTTGAAGGTGTCCGAGCATTTATGTTTTGCTATTCCATTAAGGACAAGCGGGGTACCACATTATCATGTTTTTCATTATGATCAAACAAACGTATCACCTTCAATGCATTATTGCTCATTATCAATCATTTGTGTTACTTTTCATGTGCAACATAGTTGCTAAGTTTACATTACTTCAAATAATATCTATCATGCATTTGTTAAAGTGCTTTGATTTTAGCTTACAATGCTTTTACATTATGGTTGATCAAGTTTGGGTTGGCTTCATGTCACCTCAAAAATTATTTTGTTATCACTTACCAACTCGAGGACGAGCAGGAGTTAAGCTTGGGGATGCTGATACGTCTCAAACGTATCTATAATTTTCGATGCTCCATTCTTGTTTTATACATGCTTACCCATGTTTCCCCTATGTTTTCCTTCATTTTCCAGATGTTTTCATAGACTAACCTATTAACAAGATACCCAGTGCCAGTTTCTGTTTTCTTCTATTTTTGTATTTCAGAAAAGTTCTTAAAGAAATATTCTCGGAATGGGCTGAAAATTTACGGAGAATTATTTTTACCCGGGAAAAAGATGGGGTCCAAAGGAGAGCCGGAGGGGGGCCAGGGGGCCACTAGGTGACCCCCAGGCGCGGCATACCCTTGACCCGCGCCTGGAGGTCACTTGGGTGCCTCGGGCACCACCTCCCGTCGCCTCTTCGCCTATAAATTCCCTAAAACCCAAAAACGGAAGACGCCCGGAGGATTTTTCCAGAAACGCGTCCAAGCTCTGCCGCCATCAAAACCTAGTTTCAGGGGTCTGCAGATCTGCTCCGGCACCCCGCTGGAGGGGGTAGGAGGCCCCGGAGCCATCTTCATCGACCGTTCTGCCTCCGTGATGCTTCATGAGTAGTTCCCCATGGACTACGGGTTCATAGCAGTAGCTAGCTGGTACTCTCTCCCCTTGATGCTCAATACCACGGTCTCATGCTTGAGATCCAGGGATCCGATGAACCATGGAATTATGATTATTTTGTTCATGTCATTATATGAGAATCTTCACTTATATCTTTAGAGAGTTTTAATGTCTTCTTGCATGCTCTCTGATGTGTATGGTTATCTTGATCACATAATTGTATGCATCTCCAAGAGGGAGTATTTATGCTAGATAGTGGGTTCATGCCTCCCTTTCACCTGCGCTCGAGTGACAGAAACGTGCATGGTGGAGGATGTGTTGTTGCCACTAGGAAGAAAACACGGTGTTCTCATCTACGGATGAGGATTATTTCTTACATTACGTACTATACTTAATGCAATTGTCGGTTGCACAAAGGGCAATCACTTCGTTGCTGCAACTTAATACCAAGGGATTTGCTGGATAGCTTTCTTGAGGTGGACTATTAGTAATAGATGCATGCTGGATAGTGGTCTATTTATCTTGACGTAATGCCTACCATGTTAGAACCCGTGAACTTTATCTCTTCATAATAGCATTGTTATGCGCCCATGATTTGTCAATTGCCTAGCTGTAATTTGTTTACCCAACACTTGTTCTTTTGTTTGGAGAGTTGCCACTAGTGAACCTGTGAACCCCGGTCCATTTTCCACCATTGTTGCTACTGTTTTCATATACTTTTGTTACTTTTTACTTTGCTGGTCCATTTATTACAGATTACACATATCACTTGTTTCACTCCATATTACCACTTTCATTATCTTTTCGCTGAACCACTTCATCTATAAAATCTCCATTGTATTAGGTGTGTTGAGGACGCAAGAGAATCATCCCATCACTACTCCATCCACTATTTTATTGCACCCTTTGTTACTAATATACTTTGCTAAGTGCTTCTCAGGTGTGGCTGAATTGACAACTCAGCTGCTAAGGCTTATAGGTATTCTTTGGCTCCCCTTGTGTCGAATCAATAAATTGGGTTACAGTTACCCTCGAAGATTGTTGCAATCCCCTAAACTTGTGGGTCATCAAGCCAATTTTCTGGCGTCGTTGCCGGGGAGCATAGCTCTATCTATAAGTTCACTTGGGAAGTACACTCTTGCTTTTTACTTGCTTTATCGTTCTTGCTATCAATGGTTACTTTCTTGAAACTAGATCTTATTGGCAAGGTGGGTTCACGGAAGATCAACAAAAATATTATAAGGAATACCACTGTCTCAAAAAGGGATATACTTATGGAAACAAATAAATAAACTGAACTATTATGCTAGAGACTTATGCTCTATTTATAATGTGACTGGCTGTCTTAATGAATCTTGCTGCTTTATGAGGGATAAACACCTTACTTTCCAATGCGAGTATAATGATAATAAAACCTTCGCTTCTTATGTTAAGGGAAATTATGATTTTATGATGTAGAACAGATTGAAGAATTTGTTGCTTTTAAGGGTGCCTATGAAATTATTTATTTGCTTGAAAATACAGATAATGCTCCTTACAAAAATGAGATTATTGCTATACTTTAATATTGTTATGATAATTACAAGGATGATAATTGCTATATTATTAGATATCTTAATAGAATCTCTCCTCCAAAGTAAGAGACTAATGCCTTGCAGGAGTCTATGGAAGAAGAAATTGCTGAAACTGGAAGCTCATTGGATGAAAAAGAGGAGGAGAGTGATGATCAAAAGAAGGAAGAATGGAGTAGCTACCCATGCCTACCTACTAATGAGAGTAACTCTTTAACTCATACATTATATGATTTACCTCCATGCTTACCAAAGGAGGATGAGTGCTATATTGATGAATGTGATGATCCTATTGATTCTTTTGAAATATCCAATTTGATGAAATTGATGCTTGCTATACTTGTGACCATGATGCTTCTATTAATGAAAATTGTGAGAATAGTTTTGCTACTGTTATTTATGATAATCCATGCTACTGTGATAAATCTTATGATAATCCCTTATTTGTTCCTATTATTGATATTCATGATAATGAGGGAGTTTGTTTAGAAAATTTATATGATAATGCTCTAGATGATGGTCCTATGTTACTTGATAATATAAATTATAATGCTATTGAAAATGGGATTGGAGAGGTGTTGAATTTAGCTAAAAGGAGTCCAATACATTTGGAGAGAGATCAATCATCTTGTTATAATATTGCTAAAAGTGGGTTGGAAGAGGTCATGATTTTTAATTTTGATCCTACTATTTTGGATCTTGATATAAATTATGAGCTTGTAGATCATTAAAAACATGATTTTTGTGATAGCTATATTGTTGAGTTTGTTCATGATGCTACTGAAAATTATTATGAGAGAGGAAAATATGGTTGTAGAAATTTTCATGTTACTAAAACACCTCTCTTTATGTTGAAAGTTTTGAAGTTGCTTATGTTTTACCTTCCCGTGCTTGCTACTTTGAGCTCCTTTGATTTATTTCTTTACAAGATTCCTATGCATAGGAAGTGGATTAGACTTAAATGTGTTTCATATTTTCTTCTTGATGCTCTCTTTTGCTTCAACTCTTATTTCTTATGTGAGCATCTTCGAAAATTACTGAGCCTATCTTAATGGCTATAATAAAGAGCTCTTGGGAGACAACCCTTGTTATTTTTGCTTTCAGTTTTAAGTTGCTTTTTCTTTCAGTTTTGAGTTATTTTCTATCCTCTTTATTGGTAGGGAACACGTATTACAAAAAAAAATTAGTTGTGCTTGTTATAAAAAAGTTTTCAAAAAGAGAAGTGATTAAGAAGGTGAGCATTGATGAAGTAGGGGTCGACCTTAAACACTTGCGTTCATGCCTATGGAAACAATGTAAATCTTCTCATGGAAGCTTCTCAGCTAAAAATATGTTTTTAATGTGTTTTATTCAATTGTATCATAAAAATAAGGTGCCTCAAAATAACATGCCTAGCTCAAAGGCGTTAAAGAAAAACGATTGTGGGAGGCAACCCACTATGTTTTCCTTTGTTTTCGTTATGTTTTCTTTTGTTTTCTTTGAGTCTTGGAAGTTTTTACCTCTGTAGCAACATCTCCTTATCCTTTTTATTTAGTATTTGTGCCAAGAGTAACCTCTGATTGAGAGGAAGTGTGATTTGGGGATGTTGCTGTCCCGAAACAGATTTCTGAGCTGCCACCAAAAAAAAATTCTCTCAGCCAGAACGTCAGAAAATTATGAAACAAATCAGGCACATGTCCCAGGTTATTATCTAACTTTCAGTAGTTTACCACTTTTTGATTTATGCTACAGAAGTATCTCGAAACAATTCATCTTTACAGCCTGTTCTGTTTTTACAGATTTCTGCCTTTATTTGCATTTGCCTCTTAATCTTTTTCTTTTGTTGTTCTTTCGGGGGGGGGGGGGGGGGGGAAAGCTTTAAAAGAAGTTGTGACAGTAGCCAATGTTTAAATTGAGTTTTTTTCTTGTGTTAAAACTGAACCAAGTGGATTTATTATTTTGATTCACTAACCTAGCTAATGAAGATTGTGAGAAGTTTTAGGTGGAGGAAGTTTTCAAGTGTAGGGAGAGAAGGATGATATGAGAAGATGAAGGATGGACAAAAGCTCAAGCTTGGGGATGCCCATGTCACTCCCAAGAAATATCCAAGAAGTACAAGCATCAAATCTTGGGGATTCCCAAGGCATTCCCTTCTTCATCAACAAAATTATCAGGTCGTATTTCAAGACACTATATTTGTATTCCTTCACATGATATGTGTTATTCTTGGATTTTTTATTTTGCTTTCAGTTTTGTTTTTTTCTTGCTGGTAATAAATGGTTGGATCCTAACATTCTTATTTGGAGAGAAACACACTCCGTTTTCATTGTTTAGAACACTCTAGTTTTCACTCTTATTGTTCTGTGAGTGTTCTGTTTTTGCTACTACTGCGTTTAGCTCTTGTTTTTAATTCTTATTTTGTTCAGAGCTTGTTGGTTTGCTTAGTTTATATATGATTAGATCTCTGGTCATTAATGAATATTTGCTTTGGGAGTTGTTTCAAATAAGTTGATTGGTATTGGAGAAGAGTAAAATATTTCATGCTTATAGTGGTGCAAAAGGAAGCTTGTTTAGACTGTGATTAGGCTTTGGCATGTCATGTTAGATGCTATTTTAATTGTGTGCTTAGTTATTTATGATATATCATGACTAGTATCAAATAACTGAGAGTGCTAAATGTGCCATTGAAATTAAATCATGTGTTGTTTTTTATCATATTGAAGCATGGTATTGTGGTATTCTCCTTTGATGATTTATTTGGGTTGACTTGGCGCATGCTCACACCATGTTATGACTATAAACCAGTCACCTCTAGCCTTGATGATCATTTAGTTTTTGACTTGTAATATCACTTTATGCTTTTATCAATGATGTTTTGTCGCTATGCATGATTATGGCCGTTATTGCTCCCTTAGTTGGTCACTCCCAGTCTCTTGCTAGCCTTCACCTGTACTGAGTATGAGCTCTACTCGTGAATCCAACTCTCTTAAACCAAAGTTTCCAAATGTGTACACCATACCTACCCTTACATGGTATTTCATAGCCATTCCAAGTAAATTGCTTGTGTGCTACCTTTAAAATCTTCAAAATTATTAAACCTTGTTTTGTGTTCCTGTTTTAGCTCATGAGGAAGTATTAAGTGCTTTATTATTTCTTCATGTTTGGTGGCTTCACACTTTGACTAGCATGCATAATGTGCTAGTCACTAATATTGCAAAAAGAGCAGGCAAAAGGGTGTCCGGTCCACAAAAGATAAATTACACCATTCACATCATATCAAAATCCTCACACTATTGGGCTTGAGAAATTATGAACATAGCTTGTGCAAACAAAGGAGAAGAGGAACGTACTCGTTCTCTCTATGGGAGCCGCTCTTGAAGCCACTAAACATGAAAAAATGATAAGTCGTTTAATAGAATTCGTTGACATAGACATACACCTCTCTCAAAATTATATTTTCAATATGCTCTGTTTTACAAAATAAAAAGCTCTAGCACATGAGTGATTCCTGCTTCCCTCTGCGAAGGGCCTATCTTTAAGATATATTAAGTGTCATCACCTTCTTACTTTATGCACCAATTAAGAGAGCATAGTTGTCATTCTGAGTATAATGTGCATAGTCCCAAAATTTATTATTGATTGGAATATGATTATGGCATTGCTTGTCTAAAATTATTTGTATCTAGTCACCACTTGAACTTTGAAGGTGTCCTAGCATTTATGTTTTGCTATTCCATTAAGGACAAGCGGGGTACCACTTTATCATGTTTTTCATTATGATCAAACAAACGTATCACCTTCAATGCATTATTGCTCATTATCAATCATTTGTGTTACTTTTCATGTGCAACATAGTTGCTAAGTTTACATTAGTTCAAATAATATCTATCATGCATTTGTTAAAGTGCTTTGATTTTAGCTTACAATGCTTTTACATTATAGTTGATCAAGTTTGTGTTGGCTTCATGTCACCTCAAAAATTATTTTGTTATCACTTACCTACTCGAGGACGAGCAGGAGTTAAGCTTGGGGATGCTGATACGTCTCAAACGTATCTATAATTTTCGATGCTCCATTCTTGTTTTATACATGCTTACCAATGTTTCCCCTATGTTTTCCTTCGTTTTTTGGATGTTTTCACAGACTAACCTATTAACAAGATGCCCAGTGCCAGTTTCTGTTTTCTGGTGTTTTTGTATTTCAGAAAAGTTCTTAAAGAAATATTCTCGGAATGGGCTGAAAATTTACGGAGAATTAGTTTTACCCGGGAAAAAGATGGGGTCCAAAGGAGAGCCGGAGGGGGGCCAGGGGGCACTAGGTGACCCCCAGGCGTGGCCTACCCTTGACCCGCGCCTGGAGGTCACTTGGGTGCCTCGGGCACCGCCTCCCGTCGCCTCTTCGCCTATAAATTCCCTAAAACCCTAAAACGGAAGACGCCCGGAGGATTTTTATAGAAACGAGTCCAAGCTGCTGCCATCAAAACCTAGTTTCGGGGGTCTGCAGACTCTACTACGGTACCCTGCCGGAGGGGGGTAGGTGGCCCCGGAGCCAGCTTCATCGACCGTTCTGCCTCCGTGATGCTTCATGAGTAGTTCCCCTATGGACTACGGGTTCATAGCAGTAACAAGTTGGTACTCTCTCCCCCTTGATGCTCAATACAACGGTCTCATGCTTGAGATCCCTCTGATGTAATGCTATGTGTTGTGTTTGCTAGGATCCGATGAACCATGGAATTATGATTATTTTGTTCATGTCATTATATGAGAATCTTCACTTATATCTTTAGAGAGTTTTAATGTGTTCTTGCATGCTCTCGGATGTGTATGGTTATCTTGATCACATAATTGTATGCATCTCCAAGAGGGAGTATTTATGCTAGATAGTGGGTTCATGCCTCCTTTTCACCTGCGCTCGAGTGACAGAAACGTGCATGGTGGAGGATGTGCTGTTGCCACTAGGGAGAAAACAGCGGTGTTCTCATCTACGGATGAGGATTATTGCTTACATTACGTACTATACTTAATGCAATTGTCTGTTGCACAAAGGGCAATCACTTCGTTGCTGCAACTTAATACCAAAGGATTTGCTGGATAGCTTTCTTGAGGTGGACTATTAGTAATAGATGCATGCTGTATACGGTCTATTTATCTTGACGTAATGACTACCATGTTAGAACCCGTGAACTTTATCTCGTCATAATAGCATTGTTATGCGCCAATGATTTGTCAATTGCCTAGCTATAATTTGTTTACCCAACACTTGTTCTTTTGTTTGGAGAGTTTCCACTAGTGAACCTGTGAACCCCGGTCCATTTCCCACCATTGTTGCTACGGTTTTCACATGCTTTTGTTACTTTTTACCTTGCTGGTCCGTTTATTACAGATTACACATATCACTTGTTTCACTCCATATTACACCACTTTCATTATCTTTTTGCTGAACCAGTGCATCTATACAATCTCCATTGTATTAGGTGTGTTGAGTACGCAAGAGAATCATCTCATCACCACTCCATCCACTATTTTATTGTACCTTTTGTTACTAAAATACTTTGCTAAGTGCTTCTCAGGTGTGGCTGAACTGACAACTCAGCTGCTAAGGCTTATAGGTATTGTTTGGCTCCCCTTGTGTCGAATCAATAAATTGGGTTACACCTCGAAGACTGTTGCGATCCCCTACAATTGTGAGTCATCAGCACCCTAAGATTTGATGCTTGTACTCCTTGGATATGTCTTGGGGGTGACATGGGCATCCCCAAGCTTGAGCTTTTGTCCATTCTTAATCTTCTCATATCATCCTTCTCTCCTTACACTTGAAAACTTACTCCACACAAAACTCCGCACAATCTTCATTAGTGGGGTTAGTGCATCAAATAAATAAATCCACTTGATTCAGTTTTGACACAATGCAAACACTCAATTTAAACATTAGCTACTGTCACCACTTCTTTTAAGGCTCTCCACCCCTAGAGAACACCAAAAGAAAAAGATAAAGAGACAAATGCAAACAAATGCAAAAATCTGTCAAAACAGAAGTGATTGTAAAAATAAATTTTTTCGAGGCACTTCGTATCTCAAATCAGAAAATGTTCAACTAATGAAAGTTAGATAACAACCTGGGACATGTGCCCATTTGTTTTCATAATTTTCCCGCACTCTGGCTGAGAGATACGAGTTTTTTGGTGACACACAAAAATCTGGACAACAAACAGCGAATTGCACTTTCTTTCAAATAGAGTTACTCTTGGCACAAAAACAAAATAAAAAGGATAAGTAGAGGTTGCTACAGAGGTGGCAACTTCCAAGACTCAACAAAAATAAAATGCAAACTGAAAACAAAAATAAAGTGGGTTGACTCTCACAAGCGTTTTTCTTTAATGCCTTTTAGCTAGGCAAAAAACAAGAATCAAGTTTTATCAATAGTATCATAGCTAGCCCTCACAATGGACTCAAAAGTGAAGGAGTTATGCCCTAGAGGCAAATAAATAAGAGTATATTTATGACATAACTCATTAAGTTTATAATAAGTTTTATACCATGCTATAATTGTGTTAATAGGAAACGTTAATACATGTGTGGTATGTAAACAACCAATGGTAGGTTAACAATCAGAGTCCCTAGTAAGCCTCTAATTAACTAGCCCATTAGGCAATTGATGATCGAGGGTTTCACGATCATGTGACATTCATGTCAGTTGACAATGGAATCATTTCATTGAGTGAATGAGATGATGGACATACCTAACATAAGTATTGCAACATGATCGTGTCACAAAGTTCACCGTTGTAGTATTCAGAAATATAGTATCCTAATCCTTAGGCCGTGAGATCACATTTAATCACTATCTCCGGCGGCTGCTTAGATTGCATCAAATGTCACACCGTAAAAGGGTGATCATAAAGGTGTACATCAGGTATTCCAATGGGATGGGTTGAGGCGTGTGTGTCAAAAGTCGGATTTGTTTATCCGCGTGACGGAGAGATACTTTGGGCCCACTCAGTGAGATTACATCCATAAAGCTGCACAACGTATGACTAGGTCATGGGGATGGAAGATCACGGTAACGAGTAAAGCAATTCTTGTCGGTAACGAGATTGAACATGACATGGAGATGTCAACGATCAGATCTCGGACAAGATAAGTATCGAATAAAACAAAAGGAATAGGAATCTATGTTATGGTTCAACGACATTTTATTCGTGGAATGCACAGGGGTCATTATGGGCATCCAGTTCCCGCTATTGATCATTAATCGGAGAGGAGTCTCGATCATGTCTGGAGTGTTCCCGAACCAAATGGTGACACGCTTAAGGGTTTGACGACAGTAGGAGATCGTTTTGAGGACATAGGAATTATTGAAGTAAAGAGAGAGAGAAACCGGAAGGGTTCCGGAGAAGATGAATGAACACCGGAATGGTTCCGGAGAAAAGAGAGGAATACTGGAATGTTTCCGGGGAGGACCGAAGGAGTTCGGAGTGATCCGGAAGGGGTTGCGGAGTCACATTAATTATTTAATATGTAAATATATTAATTGTGAATTAAATATATTTATATGTTGATTTAATATTAAAAGGAATTAAAATATTAAATTAAATATATTTATTAATTTAAATATATTTTATTAATATATTAATTTAATTTAATATTAAATAATAAATAAATAAAGAAAAAGGGAGGAGGCAGCCCATGGGGGGAATTCGCATCCCTCCATATGGGCCCTAGGCCCATGCGGCAAGGGAGGGGTGCGAATTCCCCTCCCACCTCCTCCTCTCTTTAGCCCACAGCATGGGGGAGCTAAAGGGAGGTGCACCCCTCCTCCTCCTATATAAGAACGGGCATAGTGCTTGTTTTTATTCATCCAAAAATCATGCAATTTCCACATTTTCTCTCTTTCTCTCTCCCGTTATGTGCGGCCCCAAGTAACTTTCGTGCACGTGTGAGAACACATCTCCGCTGCACGCCGTCGTGCTGCGGAATTCCGTCCAGGAGATCTACTTCCGCAACCTCTGCTGGATCGGATACCGAGGATCGTTGTCATACACCGTACGTGTGTGAGTACTCGGAGGCGCTGTCCTTTCGGCGCCGGATCACCGTCGTTGCATTGAGGACTTCACCGACACGCCAAGTTCTTCACGACCTTGAGGTCGGCTACGTCGTCTTCAGCAGCAACGCTTGTGCGGGAGCGTAATCCCCGCGTTTCTGTCTACAAGAGGTATGTTACCAAAACACCCCGCCGTTACCACATTACTAGTAGATAGATCCTGGCTAAGTTTTGGTGTTCGCTAGTTCGATTTTTTTGAAATTCCTGCTATGAACCCTTCAGTGGTATCAGAGCCGACCTATGCGTAGTACTGCTGGTACGGTTAGAACACATGTTGATTGTGTGGGCATCGATCTTATAATTGTTACCCTCCCACGTGCACTTGTTCATACCGCGGTATTGATGGATTAAGCGGCCCGAACCGACCTTACGCGTAAGCTTACGCGAGACTGGTCAGCAATTGACACGTGGCTTGTACCACGTATGCGGCTAGTGGGTGTCTGTCTCTCCTTCAATAGTTGGTATGGCATTTGCAAAGTAGGGCCCTGAAAGGGGTATAATAGAGATAATTGTTTGATCGGTGTTGTGGTTCGAAGTTCGTAGGTAGAAATGGTTCTTCTGCGAAAGCCCTAGCAGCCACGTAAAACTTGCAAAAGATAAAGTAGAGGCGTCTAACTTTGTTTTGCAGCGGGGCTTGTGATGTGATATGGTCACGACAGTAAGGTTGTATTACTATTGTACTAACTTGCAGCTTCATGGTAACGGCGTCGTGGACTTGGCGTCGCACCGGTGAAAGATGAAGATCACGCTGGAGTGCTCGATGGAGATCAAGCACGGAGATGAAGAACCATATCATATCACACACATGTTATTTACATTTGATGTTTTCTTGTGTGAATTGTGTGTATCTTATATATATTATATTAGATATAATGAAGGTAGCTATATATAAGATGGTCCCTAAATTAATACCAAGATTGTGTTCTCCCTTAGTGTTGCACCGACAAGAAAGTTCTCAGTAGTGAAGTGGGCCGTGACGATCGGGTGCTTCACTTATGCGTTCGCATACGGCAGGTGTAAGCCATGTTTTGCATAGCAAATACATTAAGGTTGAATTGGCGAGCCTAGCATGTACAGACATGGCCTCAGAACACAGAAGATCGAAAGGTCGAGCACGAGTCGCATGGACGATGTGATTGACTTTGTAATGTCTACCTTTGAAGCTACATTGCCGGCCGTGACGATCAAGGGTGGTGTAGTGGATTGGGATCGTGTAATCACTAGAACATTTTAGGGATGTTGTTCTAAGTGGGAGTTATTTTAAATTATGAATTGTTTGTAATTTTGAAATCATAGTATTATAAACTTAGTCTTATTGGTTCTTGCGAATATTTATGTAGATGTCTTACCCAAGTGTCACCTACGACCTTAGCCATTTCTTCTGGCGTCCGTCACTTAGAGCCGATGGGTCAAACTTTGTAGACTGGTACCAAGACTTGAGGGATGCCCTCTGGGTCAACAACATACTCTATGTGATAGAAGAGCGATTAGGAGATAAGCCAAACGCCTCCACAAGCTAGGAAGACAATGATGCTTATGATGTACGCCTGGATACCTACCTCACTATTCAGTTCACCATGACTAACTGCATGGCGCCTGAGCTGAGATCTCATTTCGAGGACTTAGAGCCATATGATATGGTTGGTGAGCTGAAGGCGGTGTTCATTGAGCGATTCAGACTGATGAAGTTCAAGTGTTTGGACATTTTTCTTTCAACTAGGATGGAAGAGAACACCTGCTTGGAGACTCACTTGAGGAAGATGTATGACCATCATAAATGCCTCACTGTGAATTGTGATTACTGGATGGCAGATGCCTTCGCGATAGATGTGGTGTTGTGTTCGCTTGCACCCAGCTGTGAAGGCGTCGTCAGTGGCTATGTCATGCGAGGTGAACCTCTCACCTTCATGGAGTTCATGAGCCAGATCAGGAATGTCCACGTGGAACCCATAGCAGGGGAAATCATCGACGGAGAAGGTATATTTGATATACATGTTATAAATGTTTTTCAAACACTTATTGCAGTTTTAAAGTATTTGATACTTATTCTGTTTTGTGAAAATAGGACCTGCTGCTTGAAGATGGTTTGGAAGGACGAGGCGACATTGCATTGATGGCGAGACATATGATGGCCCACGACGTTCTCCCTCTACAGTTATCGTTTTGATTAGTGGATTTGAATAAACTTTTGTAATAGGAGTGAGTGTGATTTTTAATAAGTGTATTGTATCTTGCGAGACAGTTATTCATGTATAAACACGGAGTTGTTCTATCTTCATGAATAAATTCTTTTTATGGTCACATTGCAATTGCAAATGAATTATTCTTATGATAATCTCGATGATGACGCGTTAGACATTTATAAGTACAGAAATGCTAGAATATCCAAAGTTAATAGTGACATTGTTTTGAAACGACACGACCAATTTTTAGTCATGTTGGTGTTGTATGTTTTCTCTAGACTTGTTGATCTATTGATAAATACAAGCCGTGTCTACTAAGATAGGATGATTAAAATCTCGACATTTTGATTGTACAATGTGTGAAGAGAATGGTTGAATATCATGTGATGATTAATAAGTTCAATGAGTAGTGGGTATCATTATTATAACCTTCATTTTTACTCTAAGTAAAAGAGTGCATGAAACATTAATCTGAAATTCTTTGATGGGATCAATAAGTTTTTAGAGTGAAGGTGGGTATAAAATTAATAAATAATTCTAGTCTATATGATTTGATCAAAAGTGATATGAATTTTGAGTTATATTTTAGCATAGAGACTAGTGAGAATTCGTTCCACAAATTATGATGCACATCAAGGTGTTGATATGAATATGCATTATAATCGCACTCTATCGTGATAAAGTGCGGTCTTAAAATTATCTCTTAAAGGTTAATGTTATTTAGAGTATTTCGTTAGAAATAGTAAACACTCACGTTAGAAAGGATTTCATCTAAAGTTCGTGAGAACGATAACATACGAGTTATGAAATGTCGTGGTTTCTAGAATTATGTGATAATGTGAAACTATAAACGAATAGTTCTTTGTAAATATTCATAAGTTATTATGGATATGTCTTCTATAACCAAATACCAATAAAGGCACAAGTATTGCTAATATGTGGTGTTGTATGGAAAAGTGTTTTTCCAAAAGAAAGTGTTATTAGAAGAAAATGATAAGCTTGAACAAGGTGAATGGCCTTGTATCCATTAAACGTTGAGTTGCGCAATGGAAGCGTTCCGGAAACAAAACTCTACAAATGGAAATGAAATTATTGATGTAGATCATATTTCATTGAAGAGATTTCCTTCAAAATGAAGTAGGCATTAAGAATATTTTCTGACAGGTTTCAGATTATTTTTGATGCACCTACGAACTACAAAGAAGTTTTGGTGATACTAAATACAAAATATGACTGAGAGTCATAAATCCAGTAATTTAAGTTTTCATTTGAAACTACAAGGTAAATGTTACTTTAATCTCAATAAGTAATGGTGATTACTGAAACTTCCCTATGAAGTTGCATGGGAGGAATAAAACTTTGAAAGGGACATAAAGCTAATTTTGTCATAAAGATTGTCTTAGCCAAAATCAATATGTTGACTACATAAGAATGTAGATATGCTTAAATTCTATTGGATTTGTATTAGCAAGGGACTAATACATCGTATATTGGAACTTGATGAACGATCAAGGAATTTTTGAGTTAAAAAATTATCGAAAGAACTTGCATAGAATTGAGTGGGAGCTAAGGGCTTCCTAATTAATATGACATATTTGAGTTGGAGCTATGAATGGCTTACATATTCGAATATGTGGATATCATATTTAAGTGGGAGCTTAACCCTTATATGTGGATAACATATAATAGTTGGTACTAGTAGAATTAATTAGGAGTAATTATATGAAAGTGATGAAGTTTAAATTAACGTTAAAGTCGAGGTGTTTTATATTAGATTCTGAGGAGTCTGAATAAAGCAAACCAATAAAGAGGGTCTTGATTGGAAGTCTATATAAAACAAGTGCTGAGATGAATTTGGCGAAATTCACTGAGCGCGAAGTTAAGCTTATATTTCAGTGTTTGAGAAAACTGAGAATGTATTTCAAGTCTGTATAGGATGGTAAATCTAACAGTAAGTGTTACGTTAGAAAGTTTTGAACACCAACCTAGAAGATTGAAAAGGACTGAAATTTAAAGGAAGCGTGGTAGAAAACATCAATGTGATGTGGAAAAGGGGTATTAAAATCTACATTAATATATAGAAGTATATGAATGCTTGAAAGTACACCGTACGTGTGTGAGTACTCGGAGGCGCTGTCCTTTCAGCGCCGGATTACCGTCGTTGCATCGAGGACTTCACCGACACGCCAAGTTCTTCACGACCTTGAGGTCGGCTACGTCGTCTTCATCAGCAACGCTTGTGCGGGAGCGTAATTGTCGTGGTGTGAACAAGACAGATGCCATAGGATGGCTTGAGTTGGGGCCGATGGACGCTGTTGGAACCGGGGAGGGATGACGCGTTGAAGAACGCGCACGGAAGAAACAAACACACACGCGATCTACCCAGGTTCAGGGCCCTCGTGAGGAGGTAAAGCCCCTACTCCTGCCTGTCTGCCTCTATAAGTGATAGTATCCGGGCTACAGCAATGCTCCTTGAGCTGTATATGATGATCTATGGAAACTCTAGCTACTCAGGAAGAAGAAACCCATCCTCCCCATCTTCTCTCCTGGCTATTCTCTCAATGCCCGTTGTCTCTGTCTCCGATCGATCTCCCCACGCAGGAGGGCCTGGGGCACCTTATATACTAGTGCCCAGGTTACAGCAGCGGCGGAGCACTGTGCTATCCACTATAGCAGTCATCTTGCTTTGTCGCCTCTGCCGTGGACCGGACATGTCGCCTCTGTCCTGGATAGGACATGTCCCTCACGTACACGCGCGGCCAGCGGTAAGGGAAAGGCCTGCCACCACCTTGTAACTTGAACCATCACGCCTGCCAGTGCTCCGTGCCAGAAGGGATGGGACACATGCATTGACCCTCAACCGAGATAGGGCTCATCCTCCTTATACCGGCTACACCATGCCGGGATATTATAACTCGGTCTGTTCTCCCCTAAAAACAAGAGACTGTGAGGTTAATCCGACATACCTTCTGTATGTCGGTCAGGACATGTCGGTTTAGACCTGCATCTTAACTCGGCCCATGTTGGTCCGGGTTATGTCGGTTACTATTGACTCGGTCAACAGTATTTGGTCCACTCCTGGAGATCACTTTATACCATACCTTGACCCTACCCGGGGGTCGCCCCCCGACAGTAATCCCCGCATTTCGGTCTACAAGAGGTATGTTACCGAACCACCCTGCCGTTACCGCATTACAAGTAGATAGATCCTGGCTAAGTTTTGGTGTTCGCTAGTTAGAATTTTTTTGAAATTCCTGCTACGAACCCCTATAAAAAGGTCTTCATTCTCTTTCTAGGGAAGTGTTCCATGCCCTTTTTAAGGGGAAACTGAAACCTTATAATTCCCTCTTTCATATCAATCACAGTACCAATGGTGCGAAGAAAAGGTCTTCCCAAAATAATAGGACAAGAAGCATTGCATTCAATATCCAAAACAAGAAAATCAGCGGGAACATAATTATCATTTGCAATAATAAGAACATCATAAATCCTTCCCAAAGGTCTCTTAACGGTGGAATCAATAAGATGGACTCCCAAAATACTATCATCCCAAGGCTTTAGTTCAAGCATATCATATAAACTTTTTGGCATAATAGAATAACTAGAACCAAGATCACATTAAGCATTCCAATCAAAATCATTCACTCTTATCTTAATAGTGGGTTCCCAACCATCTTGTAATTTTCTAGGAATAGAGGCTTCAAGTTTGAGCCTTTCTTCTCTAGCTTCAATACGAGCATTAGTGATATGTTTGGTGAAAGCAATATTTAACTTACTAGCATTAGGATATCTGGCCATTTTTTGTAAAAACTTTATAATATCAGAGAGGGTACAATTATAAAAATCAAGTTTATCATCCTCAAATATAGTGGGAAAAGTTTCTCCTAAAATCATCTTATCATCAAGCCCACTTTCAGCAATTTTCTCACTAGAAAAATTCACTCTCCATTTTTTGGGGACTCCTTCTACCTAAAGTATTTACCTCTCCAATCCCACTTGTTTGATCATTAAAATGTTTAGAAGCATTAGGATACTCATGGGTACTGAAAGTTTTAAGTTCTTCAAAAGGTTTGATGGTGCAAATTTTAACAGACTCTCTTTTAGCAAAATTTTCAGCAATTTCACCTTCTCTTTCTCTTCTAGCATGGATTTGAGCTAACATTCTTACATTATCATTTACTTGAACTTGTATAGCATTTATAGTTTCAGTTTTCTTGACTTGAAGAGGTGTAGTCCGAATTTTTAAAATTTCAACATCATGAGCAAGACTATCAACTTTCAAGACAAGATTATCTAGTTTTTCCAACTTTTCCTCAACAGTTTTATTGAAAACTTTTAGTGTAGAAATAAATTCTTTAAGCATGTTCTCAAGATCAGAGGTGAAACTTTTAGAGTTGCTATAAGCATTGCCATAAGAATGTCCATACGAATTACCATTATTAGGAGGATATGGCCTATAGTTGTTACCACCAAACTTATTTTTATGAGCACTATTGTTGAAATTGCTCCTAGCAATAAAATTCACATCAACTTGATCATTTTTATTAGCAACCAGAGAGTTAAAGGGTACATTATTAGGATCCATGGGCACTTGTTTAGTAAGAAAATAAGCAAGCATATCAATCTTATCACTCAACAAAGAGACCTCCTCAACAGAATTTACCTTTTTACCTATTGGAGCTCTTTCTGTGTGCCATTGAGAATAGTTTGTCATCAAATCATCCAATAATTTATTTGCTGCACCTAATATGAGATTCATAAAGGTTTCTCTCGCAGCTAAATCCAATAAATTTCTCAAAGAAAAATATAATCTTGCATAAAAGGTTTGGACAACCATCCACGTAGTTAATCCGTGTGTGGGACAATTCTTTACCATAGTTTTTATTCTTTCCCAAGCTTGAGAAACATGTTCATTATGAAGGGTTCCTAGCAGGAATTTCAAAAAAAATCTAACTAGCGAACATGAAAACGTAGCCAGGATCTATCTACTAGTAATGTGGTAATGGCGGGGTGTTTCGGTAACATACCTCTTGCAGACCAAAACACGGGGATTACGCTCCCGCACAAGCGTTGCTGATGAAGACGACGCAGTCGACCTCAAGGTCGTGAAGAACTTGACATGTCGGTGAAGTCCTCGGTGCAACAACGGTGATCCAGTGCCGAAAGGATAGTGCCTTCGAGTACTCACACACGTACGGTGTTTGACAACGACCCCCAGTCTCCGATACAGCAGAGGTCGCGGAAGTAGATCTCCTGGACGGAATTCCGCAGCACGACGACGTGCAGCAGAGAAGTGTTCTCACATGTGCGCAGCCCTTACTTGGGGCCGCACACAGTGGGAGAGAGAGAAAGAGAGAAAACGTGGAAATTGCACGATTTTGGATGAATAAAAACAAGCACTATGCCCCTTCTTATATAGGAGGAGGAGGGGTGCACCTCCCTTCAGCTCCTCCATGTGGGACTAAAGGGAGGAGGAGGTGGGAGGGGAATTCGCACCCCCTCCCTTGCCACATGGGCCTAGGGCCCATATGGGGGATGCGAATCCCCCCCATGGGCTGCCTCCTCTTTTTTTAAATTATTAAATATATTTAATTTAATATTTTAATTCCTTTTAATATCAAATCAAGATATAAATATATTTAATTCACGATTAATATATCTACATATTAAATAATTAATGTGACACCGGAACCCCTTCCGGAGCACTCCAAACTCCTTCGGTCCTCCTCGGAACCATTCCGGTATTCCTCTCTTTTCTCCGGAACCATTCCAATGTTCATTCCTCTTCTCCGGAACCGTTCCGGTTTCTCTCTCTCTTTACTTCAATAATTCTTATGTCCTCAAAACGATCTCCTAGCGTCATTAAACCCTTAAGCGTGTTACCCTATGGTTCGGGAACACTTCAGACATGATCGAGACTCCTCTCTGATCAATGATCAATAGCGGGACCTAGATGCCCAAAATGACCCCTGTGCATTCCACGAATAAAATGTCGTTGAACCTTACCATAGATTCCTATTCCTATTGTTTCCTTCGATACTTATCTAGTGCGAGATCTGATCATTGACATCTCCATGTCATGTTCAATCTTGTTACCGACAAGAATTTCTTTACTCGTTACCGTGATGTTTCATCCCCATGACCTAGTCATACGCTGCGCAGCTTTATGGATGTAATCTCACCGAGTGGGCCAAGAGTATCTCTCCGTCACGCGGATAAACAAATCCAGCTCTTGACACACACGCCTCAACCCATCCCATTGGAATACCTAATGTACACCTTTATGATCACCCTTATATGGTGTGACGTTTGATGCAATCTAAGCAGCCATCGGAGACAGTGATTAATTGTGATCTCACGGTCTAAGGATTAGGATACTATATATCAGAATACTGCAACGGTGAACTTCGTGACACGATCATGTTGCAATACTTATGTTGGGTATGCCCATCATCTCATTCACTCAATGAAATGACTCCATTGTCAACTGACATGAATGTCACATGATCGTGAAACCCTCGATCATCAATTGCCCAAAGGACTAGTTAATTAGAGGCTTACTAGGGACTGTGGTTGTTAACCTACCATTGGTTGTTTACATACCACACATGTATTAACGTTTCCTATTAACACAATTATAGCATGGTATAAAACTTATTATAAACTTAATGAGTTATGTCATAAATATACTCTTAGTTATTTGCCTCTAGGGCATAACTCCTTCAGTCTCCCACTTGCACTAGAGTACAAATAAACTAGCTGCATTTTAATAATCATAAAACCTTATCTCATAAGCATTTCTAATCATGCCTGCTCATGGAAGATGAAGTGTCTTCTACGGACTGAATCATTCTGTTCCGTATGTTCTTTGCAAATCATTGATGTCACCTATTTTTACATCAGTTGTGTTATCACCATAACATCTCAGTATATATATATATATATATATATATATCTATATTCTGGCAACTAAGTGATACTTTTGTTTTCCTGGTGCTCTGAAACTCCTTCCGGATTATTCCTGATTAATCAAGTACACCAGAAACACACTTAGTCTGAGAACATACCTTCTCTACCAATATATTATACTTCCAAGCATTCATATATTTCTATATATTAATGTAGATTTTAATACCCCTTTTCCACATCACATTGATGTTTTCTACCACGCTTCCTTTAAATTTCAGTCCTTTCAATCTTCTAGGTTGGTGTTCAAAACATTATAACGTAACACTTACTGTTAGATTTACCATCCTATATAGACTTGAAATACATTCTCAGTTTTCTCAAACACCGAAATATAAGCTCAACTTCACGCTCAGCGAATTTTACCAAATTCATCTCAGCACTTGTTCTTCACAAGAACATAGGTCATACCATGTCGAGCATATAACATAGTCACTTGTTCTTCACAAGAACATGGGTCTGATGGTGTAGATGATCACACACCCCGTTGGGAACCCCAAGAGGAAGGTATGATGCAGTCTAGTGGAAATTTTCCCTGATTAAAGAACCAGAGTTGAATCGAACCAGTAGGATTTCAAAGTCTTGGAGAAGGTTGCTTGTTGTCTGGCGCTTCAACAAGCGTGGAACCTGCACACAACACACAACATCTCTCTTGCCCCAACTTTCCGAGAAGGTTGTCAACCTTCTCGTCTTGCTGAAAACTAGAGTATTAAACGTATCGAATGTTTGGAAGTGATGAATATGAAAACGGTACAGCAAAGAAACAATGATGAAAGCAATTAAAAGGAGGTTGTATCAATGAGGAAAATAGGACCGGGGGCCATGGTTTCACTAGTGGTGTCTCTCCAAAGAAAACTAGCATGTAGGGTAAACAAATTACAGCTGGGCAATTGACAAATCATGAAGGTATAACAATACTATTATGATGAGATGCAGTTCATGGGTTCTAACACTGTAGGCATTACATCAAGGCATATGGACCGCTATCCAGCATGCATCCATATCTAATAGTCCACCTCAAGAAAGCTATCCAGCAAATCCCTTGGTATTAAGTTGCAGCAACGAAGTGATTGCTTTGTGTGCAACAGACAATTGCATTAAGTAAAGTACGTAATGTAAGCAATGGTTCCTGCCTGTAGACCAGAGCACCGCTGTTTTCTCCCAAGTGGCAACAGCACATCCTCCCCCCGCACGTTTCTATCACTCGAGCGCAGGCAACAAGGAAGCATGAACCCCCTATCTAGCATATAAACCCTCTCTTGGAGGTGTAAACAACTACGTGGCCAAGGTAATCATAAACACCTGAGAGTATTGCAAGACAACATTAAAACTCTCTAAAGATATAAGTGAAGCAACTCAGTAATGACATGAACAAAATATCATAATCTCATGGTTCATCGGATCCCAGCAAACACAACATGCACAATTACATAACGGTGGTCTCGATCATGTGAGGCAGCTCATGAGACTCTAAACATGGAGGCATAATGGAGAGAGCTACCAACTAGCTACTGCCATGGACCCGTAGTCCCGAGATGAACTACTCACGCATCGTCTTGGAGGCAATCATGGTGATGAAGAGGCCTCCGGCGATGATCTCCCCCTCTGGCAGGGTGCCGAAGCAGGGCTGCAGAAGCCGTAGATTGCACTTTCGAGGTGACGGAGCCTCTCTGTTGTTTTCGTGGAAAATAACTCCGTCCCCGAACTTTTTAGGGTTTAGGGCAACTTATAGGCGAAGAGGTGACCAGAGGCGGTGGCCAGGGTGGCCAGACCACCCCCAGGCGCGGCCTAGGGTGGGGCCACGCCTGGGGGGCGGCTGGAGGTCCCCTGGCCCAACTCCAGGTCTCCTTCGGTCTCTGTCTTCGTTCTGGGTAAAAAATGCCTTCCGTGAATTTTCAGCCCTTTCCGAGAATATTTCCTTCAGAACTTTTCTGAAATAGAAAAACAGCAAAAAAAAACAGCAACTGGCCCGGGGCATCTTGTTAATAGGTTAGTGTATGAAATCAACCGGAAAACGAAGGTAAATGCATAGAAAACATGTGGCATTGGATAGAAAACAAGCATGGAGCATCAAAAATTATAGATACGTTTGCAAAGTATCAGCATCCCCAAGCTTAACTCCTGCTCGTCCTCGAGTAGGTAAGTGATAACAAAATAATTTTTGAGGTGACATGAAGCCAACACAATCTTGATCAACGTTGTGTAAAAGCATTGTAAGCTGAGATCAAAGCACTCTAAACATAGGCATGATAGATATAATTCTAACAATGTAAACTTAGCAACTACGTTGCAACATGAAAAGTAACACAAATAAAAGATCATGAATAATAATGCATTGAAAGTAATACGTTTGTTTCGAGCATTAAGAAAACATAGCAAAGAGGTATTCAGCTTGTCCTTCATGGAATAGCAAAACATAAATGCTAGGACACCTTGAAAGTTCAAATGGTGATTAGATACAAATAATTTGAGAACAAGCAATATCATAATCATGAATCAATCAATAATAAATTTTGGGACAATGCACATTATACTCAGAATGACAACTATGCTCTCTTAATCGGTGCATAAAGTAAGAAGATGGAGACTCAACATAAAAGTAAAAGAAAGGCCCTTCGCA
Organism: Poa pratensis; assembly: GCA_947311845.1. Lineage (NCBI taxonomy): Eukaryota > Viridiplantae > Streptophyta > Magnoliopsida > Poales > Poaceae > Poa > Poa pratensis. The sequence continues at coordinate 15,924,861 of CAMZMU010000088.1, forward strand.
GAGGGAAGCAGGGATTACTCATGTGCTAGAGCTTTTTATTTGAATAAAACAGAGGTATTGAAAATATAATTTTGAGAGAGGTGTATGTCTATGTCAACGAATGTAATCAAATGACTTATCATCCTTTCATGTTTAATGGCTTCAAGAACAGCTCCCATAGAGAAATGAGAACGTTCCTCTTCTCCCTTTCTTGCACAAGCTAAGTTCATGATTTATCAAGTCCATAGTGTGAGGAGATTTATTTGATTATTTGTTTAATTTATCTTTTGTGGGCTGGCCACCCGTTTGCCTGCTCTTTTTGCAATATTAGGGACTAGCACATTATTCATGCTAGTCAAGGTGTGAATCCAAATAAACATGAAAGACACAATAAGGCATTTAATATTTCCTCATGAGCTAAAACATGAACACAAAACAGGTTTAATAATTTTGAAGGTTTAAAGATAACACACGAGCAATTTACTTGGAGTGGCAGTGAAATACCACATATAGGTAGGTATGGTAGACACATTTGGCAAACTTTGGTTTTTGGGAGTTGGATGCACGAGTAGAGCTCATACTCAGTACATGTGAAGGCTAGCAAGAGAGTGGGAGCGACCAACTAAGAGAGCAATAATGGCCATAATCATGCATAGCGACAAAACATTATTAATCATAGCATAAAGTGATATTACAAGTCAAAAACTAAATGATCATAGAGGCTAGAGGTGACTGGTTTGTAGTCATAACATGGTGTCAACATGCGCCAAGTCAACCCAAATAAAGCATCAAAGGAGAATACCACAATACTATGCTTCGATATGATAAAAACAACACATGATTTCTTCAATGGCACATTAAGCACTCTCAGCTATTTGAGACTAGTCATGGTACATCAATAACTACTAAGCACACAATTAAAATAACATCTAACATGACATGCTAAAGTCTAAGCCACAGTCTAAACAAGCTTCATATTGCACCACTATAAGCATGAAATGTTTTACTCTTCTCCAACACCAATCAACTTGTTTGAAACAACTCTCATAGCTAATATTCATGAAAGACCAGAGAGCTAATCATATAAAACTGAAGCAAACCAACAAGCTCTGAACATAATAAGAGTGGAAAACAAGAGCTAAACGCAGTACTAGCAAAATGTGAACACTCACAGAACAATAACAGTGAAAACTAGAGTGTTCTAGACAATGAAAGCGGAGCTTGTCGCTCTCCAAACAAAATAAGCTAGGATCCAACCATAAACTACAGCAAACAAAACAAAACAAAACTGAAAGCAGAAAATAACTGACGCTCCAAGAATAACACATATCATATGTGGTGCCCCGACCTGACTGCTATACAGTGATGCTGAGTGTCACCGGTTAAGCGATACAACCGGAGGTTACGGGTTTACCAATCCCCGGCCAAAACCTTTGGCAGGCGTTGCTCGGAATTGATCACCGGCAACGCAACACCCCGATTGATGTCTTAACACAGACTCAACTATCAAAGCATAATAGAGAGATCAAGACTTGTGGAACAACTGGCACATCACAGACTCTACGACACAAATCATTATAGTTCAACTCTTATAATAGAGAAAGATAGCAAATGACAACCAGAGGTCACAGACCCAGCATTACAACAAGCGGAAGCAAATTAAGTTGTTCTAAACAACAAGATCCAGATTATGGCCTAAGAGGCCTACAAATAAACATCCAGCGCCAGCTGTTCCGGGATGTCCCAAGCTGCCACCTAGGAACCCCAGACTACTCGTCGACGTCGACAAAGAACCCACCTTCGAGGTCGGTGAAGTCCTCCTCTGAAACAAAGCAAAGGACGTTGAGTTCGACGAACTCGCCAGATTATAAATAGAGCATTAGCTCGATGAGGCTTTCAAGGTTTTATGGCTGTTTTGCATAAAGCTGATTTTATTTATGAAAACATAACTCAAAGGCATCGACTATTCAGAGTATTTTCAAAAGGGGGTAAGAAGTGACTCTTTTCTTGATCACTTTTCTCATCATCAACCATCATCAACCATTGTACCTATTCATCAAAGGCACCTCCCCGAATCACCCACGAGGAAGTCAACCTTGCATTCCTGAGCGGTACCTTTAGTACCCAGTTTTTAATCATTCCGTTCAAGTTATTCTATGATCTTATCGTCCTTTCCCAAGTCGTCCATAACCGCGGACACGGCTTTTCGAAAAGATTTAACCCTGCAGGGGTGTACAATGTTTGCCACGCGTACCGTCCGGCCCATTACCTGTACAATTAGCTCTCTTCCTTGGAAAGCCGGCTGGGTGGGAGCGGTGTCGACTTCTCCCTCGTTAAGGACTAACTCAGGATTATCAGTGAGGACGGAGCAGCGGATCCAACACCCTGCCCCGTGGCCACTCATTTTCCTAACACCACCATCCTCATCTCAGTCTTGGCCACCATCCCAACGCACACGCAAATGGAAGCCCGAACTAGAGGACCCTGGCTAGTCCCGCCCGAGTTATTTAGTCTATGAGGGTTCCTACAATTGCATAGGCCTCACGCGTGGTTGCACGCTCAGTCTTGGTTCGGGAGGTAAAGAACTCGCACCTAGGCGGCGAGAACGAGACAAAGCACCACAACCACAGTGGCCTCTCATCCCCACCTTTAAGCATCTTATTACCTGTCACCACAATTCTCCACCATCATCTGAATAATTCATCACCTGTTTCCAACATGAACGATCCATTGTACTGCTAGGCATTTAACTAAGCATGGCTAAGCATCAACATAGCATAGTGAAGTAGTCAGGCCAACAATACAAACCTATGGATAATAGGAGAGAAACAGGTATTGGCATCGGAAACTTAATGCAACTATAGGATACTCTATCCAAGCAAATTGACATTTGGAACCGCATGCAATATTATAGTGGAGAAAATAGTTGCGGAAAATAGGATAAGATATGCTCAGAGGGGGGATTACGCTTGCCTTGTTGATACGGCGGACAGTAGGGATCGGCGGGGTATTGCGGTGTAACCCCGGCTGCTTGATCAATCGAGACATAACAACGGAGGAGCAATCAATCACCACACAGGTTTTAACAAATGCAATGCACAAACACATGATGGCATGACATTTATAATGCACTGAATTTGTTCTAGTAAGAGCTACTAATTCATATGAGGTGCGAAGATAATTATTTAACAAGAGAGAAAATATAGCTCTACATTTGTTTTAATGTTTTCCTGTGCTATAAGTTCATGTAAACATGCATGGAAATGATGCCAATGGTTAGTGCACATTTTTCTGAGCATGTCGATATAAAGAACACCTTTTTCGGACGTCCCGATAAAAAGTTATTAATTTTATAATTTCCTCTTTTTAAATATTTGCTTTTAATTATTTTATTTCCAACGATAATAATAATTACTCGATCTCGAGGGAAATAGATGGAACACGAAGGAATCATCGAAGTTCAATAACCCTAATGTCGCGAGAGAGGAGCGGGAGGCAACCTCTATCGAGGAAGAATTGGAAAAACAATAAACAGGAAAAAAAATGTGCAGCCGGCCTGTGGCCCGGTTGGGCCGGTTGTGAGGCCGGCCTGGCTCCAGAGCCCACCGGTCTCCAGCCCGGTCTGGGCCGGCTCCTGGACCGGCCACGGGCCCGAGAAGATCGGCCTGCAGCCCGGCTAGGCCGTCTCCACGGCCGGGCGTGCTACGGCGACAGTACGGCGGCGATGTCTACGGCGTGGAGCTCGCGCTAGCGCGAGAGGGGAGAGGGGAAAGGTGCCAGCAGGGGAAGGAGCTCACCACCAAGTCGACGGAGGGGTCAGAGGCGGCGGAGGTGGCTCGACGGCGCCGGAATCGGGCGGCGGAGCCGCGGAGGTGGTCGGATGGCCGTGCGGAGAAACGAGGACGGCAGCGTCGATCCGGGGCCTCCCGCCTCGATTCCTCTGGCGGAGGAGGAGCTGGCGACGCGGCGGTCCTATTGGTGGCGCTCGATTCGCTCGGGGGAGCTTCAGGCGACGGCGACGAGCACGGCGGCCTCGGCGGCCATGGCGGCCATGGAGAGGAAACGAGAGAGAGAGAGGAAGCACGGGAGTAGGTGGGGGAAGTGAGAGCAGAGAGGCTCGGGGTGGACTTCTCCTGGCAGGGGAAGGCAACGAGGAGGCCCGGCGCGGCGAGCACGGCGAGATGGTGCGGCGCGAGCACCTCGCGGTCGCTACAGCGAGGGAGACGGCGATTTTACAAAGGAGCCCCTGGCCAAACTATTTCCATCACCATCAAGTCCTTCCAGTTTCTGTTTCAATCCAGCAGCTTTATTTGAATTTATTGAGCAACTTAAACACTTCCAAAATTTATGAAATAATTTGGAGATGCTCCCCTGGTCATGTAGTTGCTCCACAAAAATTGGGGTTTAAAAATAAAATGTTTTGACCAACTTTTGTTCATAGTGTTAGATTTAGGCATTTTGCTAAATTCCAAAATGTTGCCCTTTTTGTAATATTTATAGCAATTGCAAAATATATTCACAGAACTCTTGGAACTTCCTTGACAAATATAAGAGGTCAAAGTACTTTTGTTTTGCAGGTTTGAATTCTCTCATTGATTTGAATTTGTAAATGAACAAGTTTGGCATTTTTTTTTTAAATGGTGCCAAAACCGTTTGTGTGTTGTTTAGCAAGTTAAAATTGGATCCCATGATGCAATGCAACACAAAAGCAAAAATTTTACTCGGGTTTTTAGGTTCTCAAACTTAGGGCTGTTACATCATATGAAGTAATAAAAATATAGTGTCTTGAAAGATGACCTGATATTTTTGTTGATGAAGAAGGGGATGCCTTGGGCATCCCCAAGCTTTGACGCTTGTACTTCTTGGATATGTCTTGGGGTGACATGGGCATCCCCAAGCTTGATCTTTTGTCCATTCTTCATCTTGTCGTATCATTCTTCTCTCCCTACACTTGAAAACTTCCTCCATACAAAACTTCTCACAATCTTCATTAGCAACGTTAGTGTAATCAAAATAACAAATCCACTTGGTTCAGTTTCAACACAAGTCTAGCACCCATTTAAAACATTAGATACTATCACAAGTTCTTTTAAAGCTCTTCCTCCCGAAAGATCAACAAAAGAAAGAGATTAAGATACAAATGCAAATATTGGCAGAAATCTGTCAAAACAGAACAGCAGGTAAAGATGATTTTTTTCAAAAATCTTCTGTTGCTCAAATCAAAAAGTGCGAAACTAATGAAAGTTAGATAATAACCTGGGGCATGTTCCCAAAACATTTCAAAGCAATCCGACGTTCTGGCTGAGAGAAATCGAGTTTTTCGGAGCAGCACAGAAATCTGTTTCAAGACAGCAACTTCCCCAAATCTTACTTCCTCTCTATTAGAGGTTACTCTTGGCACAAAAACAAAATAAAAAGGATAAGGAGAGGTTGCTACAGAGGTAACAACTTCCAAGACTCAAAGAAAACAAAAGAAACTGAAAGTAAACAAAGTGAAAACAAGGTGAAAACAAAGTGGGTTGCCTCCCACAAGCGCTTTTCTTTAACGCCTTTTAGCTAGGCATGAAGAATGAATCAAGTATTATCAATAGAATTGTAGCTAGCCCTAACAATGGACTCAAAAGGTAACTTCATTCTCTTTCTAGGGAAGTGTTATATGCCCTTTTTAAGGGGGAAATGAAATCTTATAATTCCCTCTTTCATATCAATAATAGCACCAACAATGCGAAGAAAAGGTCTTCCCAAAATAATAGGAAAAGAAGCATTGCATTCAATATCCAAAACAAGAAAATCAACGGGAACATAATTATCATTGGAAATAATAAGAACATTATCAATTCTTCCTAAAGGTCTCTTAACGGTGGAGTCAATAAGATGCACTCCCAAAATACTCTCATCCAAAGGTTTCAAATCAAGCATATCATATAAACTTTTAGGCATGATAGAAGAACTTGCCCGAAGATCACACAAAGCATTGCAATCAAAATCATTCACTCTTATTCTAATAGTTGGCTCCCAACCATCTTGTAATTTTCTAGGAATAGAGGCTTCAAGTTTGAGCCTTTCTTCTCTAGCTTCAATGAGAGCATTAGTGATATGTTTCGTGAAAGCAATATTTATCTTACTAGCATTAAGATATTTAGCCAATTTTTGTAGAAACTTTATAACAACAGAGATGGTGCAATTATCAAAATCAAGTTTATCATCCTCAAATATAGTGGGAAAATTTCTCCTAAAGACACATTATCATCAAGCCCACTTTCATCAAATTTCTCACTTGAAAGATTTTCACTCTCCAAATTTTTGGGACTCTTTCTACCTAAAGTCATGACCTCTCCAATACCATTTGTTTTGACATCAACATGTTTAGGAGCATTAGGATACTCATGGGTACTGAAAGTTTTAACTTCTTCAAAGGGTTGGATGGTACAAATTTTAACAGGCTCTCTTTTAGCAGATTTTTCGGCATTTTCAGCTTCCTGTCTTTCTCTCCTAGCACGAATTTGAGCTAACATTCTTATGTTATCATTAATTTTAAATTGTATAGCATTAATAGGTTCAGTTTTCTTGGCTTCAAGAGGAGTAGTCCTAATTTTTAAAATTTCAACATCATGAGCAAGACTATCAACTTTTAGCACAAGATTATCTAGTTTTGCAAGCTTTTCATTAACAGTTTTATTGAAATCTTTTTGTGAGGAGATAAAATCTTTAAGCATGTTCTCAAGATCAGAGGTGGAACCTTTAGGATTGTTGTAAGCATTGCCATAAGAATTTCCATACGAATTTCCATTATTATTAGGATATGGCCTATAGTTGTTACCACCAAAATTGTTTTTGTAAGCATTGTTGTTGAAATTGTTTCTAGCAATAAAATTCACATCAATTTGATCATTTTCATTAGTAACCAGAGAGTTCAAGGGAACATTATTAGGATCTATTGGCACTTGTTTTGCTAGCAAAGAAGCAAGCATATCAATCTTATCACTCAAAGAAGAGACTTCCTCAACAGAATTTACCTTTTTACCTGTTGGAGCTCTTTCTATGTGCCATTGGGAATAGTTTGTCATTAGATCATACAATAACTTGCTTGCTGCACCTAATGTGAGGTTCATGAAGGTTCCTCCAGCAGCTGAATCCAATAAGTTACTTGAAGAAAAATTTAAACCTGCATAGAAGGTTTGAACAACCATCCACATAGTTAATCCGTGTGTGGGACAATTTTTAACCATAGACTTCATTCTTTCCCAAGCTTGAGCAACATGTTCAGTATCATTTTGTCTAAAGTTCATAATGTTACTCCTTAGTTGTATGATTTTTGCAGGTGGATAATACTTCCCAATAAAAGCATCTTTGCATTTAGTCCAAGAATCAATGCTATTTTTAGGCAATAACCATTCTTTAGCTCTTCCTCTCAATGAGAAAGGGAACAATCTTAATTTCACAATATCACCATCTACCTCTTTATATTTTTACATATCACATAGCTCAACAAAGTTGTTTAAGTGAGAGGCAGCATCTTCTCCAATACCAGAAAATTGATCTTTCTAAGATTTAATAGTGCAGGTTTAATTTCATAGGATTCTGCTGTAGCAGCAGGTGGCGCAATTGGTGTGCATATGAAATCATTATTATTGGTACTAGTCTAATCACATAGCTTAGTGGTGTCACTTGTAGCCATGCTTGCGAGATAAAACAGGATAAACTAACAACGAAAATAAAAGACTAGAAACTAGGGAGCTAATTTTTTTGGATTTTTGATAAAGAGAAAACAAGACAAAAATAAAGTAAACTAAGCAAGAACAAAAGAAAAGAAAGAAAGTGGAAGTGTGAGACTCCCCTTGCAGCAAGCTTGAAATCCCTGGCAACGGCGTCAGAAAAGTCCTTGATGGTGTAGGTGATCACACACCCCGTTGGGAACCCCAAGAGGAAGGTATGATGCAGTCTAGTGGAAATTTCCTCTGATTAAAGAACCAGAGTTGAATCGAACTAGTAAGATTTCGCAGTCTTGGAGAAGGTTGCTTGTTGTCTGGCGCATCAACAAGCATGGAACCTGCACACAACACACAAACTCTCTCTTGCCCCAACTTTCCGAGAAGGTTGTCAATCTTCCCGTCTTACTGAAAACTAGAGTATTAAACGTATCGAATGTTTGGAAGTGATGAATATGAAAACGGTACAGCAAAGAAACAATGATGAAAGCAATTAAAAGGAGGTTGTATCAATGAGGAAAATAGGACCGGGGGCCATGGTTTCACTAGTGGTGTCTCTCCAAAGAAAACTAGCATGTAGGGTAAACAAATTACAGCTGGGCAATTGATAAATCATGAAGGTATAACAATACTATTATGATGAGATGCAGTTCATGGGTTCTAACACTGTAGGCATTACGTCAAGGCATATGGACCACTATCCAGCATGCATCCATATCTAATAGTCCACCTCAAGAAAGCTATCCAGCAAATCCCTTGGTATTAAGTTGCAGCAACGAAGTGATTGCTTTGTGTGCAACAGACAATTGCATTAAGTAAAGTACGTAATGTAAGCAATGGTTCCTGCCCGTAGACAAGAGCACCGCTGTTTTCTCCCTAGTGGCAACAGCACATCCTCCCCCCGCACGTTTCTGTCACTCGAGCGCTGGCAACAAGGAGGCACGAACCCACTATCTAGCATATAAACCCTCTCTTGGAGGTGTAAACAACTACGTGGCCAAGGTAATCATAAACACCGGAGACTATTGCAATACAACATTAAAACTCTCTAAAGATATAAGTGAAGCAACTCAGTAATGACATGAACAAAATATCATAATCTCATGGTTCATCGGATCCCAGCAAACACAACATGCACAATTACATAACGGTGGTCTCGATCATGTGAGGCAGCTCACGAAACTCTAAACATAGAGGCATAACGGAGAGAACTATCAACTAGCTACTGCCATGGACCTGTAATCCCGAGATGAACTACTCACGCATCGTCTTGGAGGCAATCATGGTGATGAAGAGGCCTCCGGCGATGATCTCCCCCACCGGCAGGGTGCCGGAGCAGGGCTGCAGAAGCCCTAGATTGGACTTTCGAGGTGACGGCGCCTCTCTGTGGTTTTCGTGGAAAATAACTCCGTCCCCGAACTTTTTCGGGTTTAGGGCAACTTATAGGCGAAGAGGCGACCAGAGGCGGTGGCCAGGATGGCCAGACCACCCCAGGCGCGGCCTAGGGTGGGGTCGCGCCTGGGGGGGTGGCTGGAGGCCCCCTGGCCCCCCTCCAGGTCTCCTTCGGTCCCTGTCTTCGTTCCGGGTAAAAAATGCCTTCCGTGAATTTTCAGCCCTTTCCGGGAATATTTCCTTCAGAACTTTTCTGAAATAGAAAAACAACAAAAAACAGCAACTGCCCTGGGGCATCTTGTTAATAGGTTAGTGTATGAAATCAACCGGAAAACGAAGGTAAATGCATAGAAAACATGTGGCATTGGATAGAAATAAGCATGGAGCATCAAAAATTATAGATACGTTTGCAACGTATCAGGGTCACATCACGTCGAGCATATAACATGGTTTTATATGTTGCTACCTATGACATGAGCATAGGGATGCAACATATCTTACAACCATTGTTATTGCGTAGAAATTAAGACATTATTTCCAATCAAGACATTCTTTCTTGGATTGTTCTACTCTTGGTTTTATATAGACTTCCAATCAAGACCCTCTTTATTGGTTTGTTTTATTCTGACTCCTCAGAATCTAATATAAAACACCTCGACTTTAATGTTAATTTAAACTTCGTCACTTTCATATAATTACTCATAATTAATTCTACTAGTACCGACTATTATATGTTATCCACATATAAGGGTTAAGATCCCACTTAAATATGATATCCACATATTTGAATATGTAAGCCATTCATAGCTCCCACTCAATTCTATGCAAGTTCTTTCGATAATTTTTTAACTCAAAAATTCCTTGATCGTTCATCAAGTCAAAATTTCAATATACGATGTATTAGTCCCTTGCTAATACAAATCTAATAGACTTTAAGCATATCTACATTCTTATGTAGTCAACATATTGATTTTGTCTAAGACAATCTTTATGACAAAATTAGCTCCCTTTCAAGTTTTATTCCTCCCATGCAACTTCATAGGGAAGATTCAGCAATCACCATTACTTATTGAGATGAAAGTAACATTTACCTTGTAGTTTCAAATGAAAACTTAAATTACTGGATTTATGACTCTCAGTCATATTTCGTATTTAATATCACCAAAACTTCTTTGTAGTTCGTAGGTGCATCAAAAATAATCTAAACCCTGTCAGAAAATATTATTAATGCCTACTTCATTTTGAAGAAAAGCTCTTCAATGAAATATGATCTCCAGCAATAATTTCATTTCCATTTGTAGAGTTTTGTTTCCGGAACTCTTTCGTTGCGCTACTCAAAGTTTAATGGATACAAGGTCAGTCACCTCATTCAAGCTTATCATTTTCTTCCAATAACACATACTTTTGGAAAAACATTTTTCCATGCAACACCAAAAATTAGCAACACTTGTGCTTTATTCATATTTGGTTGTAGAACATATATCCATAATCACTTATGAATATTTAAAAAGAACTATTCGTTTATAGTTTCACATTATCACATAATTCTAGAAACCACGACATTTCATAACTCATATGTTATCGTTTTCACGAACTTTAGATGAAATCCTTTCTAACGTGAGTGTTTACTATTTCTAACGAAATACTCTAAGTAACATTAACCTTTAAGAGATAATTTTAAGACCACACTTTATCACGATATAGTGCGATTATAATGCATATTCATATCAACACCTTGATGTGCATCATAATTTGTGGAACGAATTCTCACTAGTCTCTATGGTAAAATATAACTCAAAATACATGTCACTTTTGATCAAATCATATAGACTCGAATTCTTTGTTAATTTTATACCCACCTTCACTCTGGAAACTTATTGATCCCATCAAACAATTTCAGATTAATGTTTCATGCACTCTTTTACTTAGATTCACATTGAAGGTTACGATAATAATGATGTCCACCACTCGTTGAACTTATTAATCATCACATGATATTCAACCATTCCCTTCACACTTGTACAATCAATATGTCGAGATTTTAATCATCCTATCTTAGTAGACATGGCTTGTATTTATCAATAGATCAACAAGTCTAGAGAAATCATATAACACCAACATGACTAAAAATTGGCAGTGTCGTTTTGAAAATGATGTCACTATTAACTTTGGATATTTTAGCATTTCTATACTTATAAATGTCTAACGGGTCATCATCGAGATTATCACAAGAATAATTCATTTGCAATTGCAATGTGACCATAAAACGAATTTATTCATGAAGATAGAACAACTCCTTGTTTATACATGAATAACTGTCTCGCAAGATACAAGACACTCTTATTAAAAATCACACTCACACATATTACAAAAGTTTATTCAAATCCACTAATCAAAACGATAACTGCAGAGGGAGAACGTCGTGGGCCATCATATGTATCGCCATCAATGTGCAATGTTGCCTTTTCCTTCCAAACCATCTTCAAGCAGCAGGTCCTGTTTTCACAAAACAGAATAAGTATCAAATACTTTAAAACTGCAATAAGTGTTTGAAAAATATTTATAACATGTACATTCATGATCTGGGTCATGAACTTGCAGCAGGTCCTGTTTTCACAAAACAGAATAAGTATCAAATACTTTAAAACTGCAATAAGTGTTTGAAAAATATTTATAACATGTACATTCCTGATCTGGGTCATGAACTCGATGAAGGTGAGAGATTCACCTCGCATGACATAGCCACTGACGACGCCTTCATAGTTGGGTGGAAGCGAACGCAACACCACATCTATCGCGAAGCCATCTGCCATCCAGTAATCCCAATTCACAGTGAGGCATTTATGATGGTCATACATCTTCCTCAATCGCTCCGATGATTACGCTCCCTCCCTCCTAACCTAGCCCAGCCGCCACCAGCCCCGCCGCCGTCGATCCCCGCCGGCAGCCCTCCTCCTAGCCCACGCCTCCACCCCACCATGGCCTCCCCTGGTTCCTCCTCCTCCCGCTCAGGTGACCGCGTCTCCCTTGGCGATCGGCGATGGGCAATGTCGGACGGCGAGTCCTCTGCGCGCTCCTACAGCGACGCCGCGCGGACTCCCCCGACCCCTCCCCGTCCTGCCCCGCCCGCACCAACGGCGCCTGGCCCTGCGATGGCCGCCACTCGGATCCCCGCCTCCGCTCACCTAGGTCCACGTTCAGAGGTGCGTCGCATCTCGCGTGAGCCCATGGTGGATGCGGACGGGTTCCAGCAGCCCCGCCGCCGCTACCGGCGCCGCCCCCGAGCAACCGCTCCGAGCCCTCCCCCACAGCGCCAGCGCAGCCCCTCCCCCGAGGAACTCGCCGGATTGTGCTTCCGCTGCCTCGATCACCGCCACCGGGTTCGCGACTGCACCAATGATGTCCGCTGCCGGCGTTGTCTCATCTCCGGCCATGAATCCCGTGGCTACGACGACTATCACAGGAACTCCGGCCGTGCGCCCCCAGCTGCTTCCCCACGCACCACCCCGCCACCTCTACCCACGCCTCCGACTCCGGCCGTGCGGATGGCCGCTGCTGAACCAGCGCGCGTCATCCTGTCACGCACCGTCGAGATGGAGGCCGTGGAGGAGACACTCGCGTGTGCGATGGTGGCCACCATCACGGGCACCAGGCTGCATGTGTCAGCCGACGACGTCGCGGAGGTCCTCTACCGCACGTTCAAGCTCGTCGGCGACGACTTCACCGTCCACACGCACCATCCTGATGATTTCCTCATCGTCTTCAACTCCCGCGCCACCATGAGCCGCATGAACGGCGATCACTTTGTTCGCTGCCCCCGCTTCGCTCTGTCGCTCCGCCCCTGGTGCAAGTTGGCACACGCCGGTTCCGGCGGGTTCAAACACCGTGTCGAGCTTGAGCTCCACGGCATCCCCGCCCATGTTTGGCATCTGGCGACTGCGGAGCACATCCTGGGCCCGAGTGTCTGGATCGAGCGCCTTCACCCACAAACGCGCTCCTGCGCGGACCTCACCAAGTTCCGTCTCAGCGGGCGCACGCATGATCCGGCGTCCATCCGCCCTGAGGCAGTCTTGGAGATCGTCGAGCAGCTCCCTGGAACGCTTGGCATCAGGATACTCATGTACCCCATCCGCATTGTCGTCGCTCGAGCGGAGCTTGACCACGGCGTTGACGGCCGTGCTCCCGATGACAACTTCGGCCCTGGCGGCGAACCAGATGGCGGCGGCAACGCTGATAATGGAAACGGCCCCGCTGCGGGTCATAACCACCAACGCCGTCGAGGCTGGAAACGTCGCCGCACAACCGCTCCTGGTGGACGTGCGGACGGCACGGCGGTGGACGCCCTGGCCATGATCTGGTCGCATCCCAAGGGCCGCCAGCGCGCAGATGGCCTGACTGGCATCTCCGGCTGGACAGACTCCCGCGCCACCAAGACATCGACGCCGCCTGTGCAAGTCTGGCAGCCCAAGCCCACAAGTCAGCACAAGGTCCACCTCCCTCATCGTAGAGCCACAAGAGGAAAACGTGGGGGGAAGAAAAAGCGTGCACGAATCGAAGCAGCTCTCGCCAAAGCAGCAGCCGCCGCAGACCCCAGGTCGACCGAGCCTCAACAGACAGTTGAACATTCGACCTCGACGGCTGGCTCATGCTCTTTGGACAAGGCTGCTTCCACTCCTCCGTCGCCTGACATGCAGGGAGACAGTGGCCTCAGTGATGACCCGCTTGCCTCCAATCCAAGTGAGCCCAAGGATCAGGATGCCCAGTCCACGGACACTGAGGTTCCAGACTCGCAGCCTGAAGCGAGCCATCCAGCTTCCAGTGAGGATCAGGAAACCCAGTCCACGGCCACGAAAGTGCCAGACTCGCAGCCTGAAGCAAGTTCTCCCGCTCCCTCAGCTCTTGACGATCTTGCATGCACCAACGTTGCAGCCACGGCGAGAGGGGAGGCGCCGCCAACCCCAAATGCCGCGCCCACCTACTCTCCAGAAGCCAATGATCACGTCCGCATTATGCAGAGGTCCACCATGCCGGACATGCCTTCCGCCGTAGCTGCTTCGAGCATCATCACGCCAACCTCGCCATCAATGGCCGGCACGAACGCGACAGCAGCAACAACCGGCCCGCCCGCCGTGACCCCAATCCGTGACGCCGCGCGCTACGCCTCGCCGCCGGTCACAATGCGCCGGCAACGTGCAAAGTCTGCTGCGCCTGTGCCACGTTCGCTGACTTTGGGCGAATTCCTGGCCGCGGCCACTAAGCCACTCTGCCCGGTGCTTCCCACGCCTGGATGCAAACAACGTCAACAGCTGAACTTCACAGCCTCCCGACGTGGCCGCTCTCCAACACAGAACGCAACAACTTCTACGCCGGGTGCAAAAACTACCACGCGGCCAACTGCGGAGCGCCGAGCTCAAGTGCAGCTCCTACGCACCCTGGGCATCGTCGGCGTAGACGACATAATCACTGAGGAAGCCATGAAGGCATATGATGGTGTTTTCGCCACGCCCATCTCCTTCTCCGTCCTTCAGGCGATGGCCAAGTTGATTGGTCGCGAGCTGCCATCTGATCCCACTATTGCACCCATCACTACGGTGATTGCTGGAAGCCCGATCGAGGCTTAGCTGCGATGCTACGCAGCATACGTCGACACCGTTCTTATGGATCACGGCCCCAAAATAATTATCTGGAATGTGCGCGGACTTAATTGTCGCGCAAGACGCATCGCGATCAGATCGCTCATTGTAACCACCGATGCTCCCATCGTGTGCTTCCAAGAAACGAAGATGGATTCTATCTACTTGTCCACTATCCTCGAAGCTTTGGGCTCGGATTTTGACGACTATGTCTACCTGCCTACGATTGGCACCCGCGGCGGTATCCTGCTTGCATGGAAGAGCAACTTGGTCACAATCACCAACCAAACATTCACCACAAATACGTTGTCTGCCCAGGTCTCGACACCCTCCAGTGCCAATGCACCTTGGTGGTTAACTGTTGTCTATGGACCGCAACTCGACGACGATAAGATCGCGTTCTTACAAGAACTTCGCGACGTCCGTGCTAGCTGCGCCGGACCGTGGATGTTGTGTGGTGATTTCAATTTGATCTACCGCGACGAAGCCAAAAACAATGGGAATCTAAACCGGAGGATGATGGGACGCTTCCGACGGGTCAGCAACGACTTGCTCCTCAAAGAAGTCTATCTCAATGGGCGGCGGTACACTTGGTCCAACGGACAGAATCCGCCGGCCTTGGTACTTCTGGATCGAGTCTTTTGCACCTCGGATTGGGAAGAGCAACATGGCGAGTGCCACCTTCATTGTTTGGCCTCGGTGGTCTCTGATCACAGTCCTCTTATACTTGACTGCTCGCCCATCCCCCAAGCCCAACGGCGTTTCCACTTTGAGGAGTACTGGACGCGCATTGACGGGTATCAAGAGATGATCGCGGAAGCATGGACTTCCGTGGACGACATGGATCCTTTCCGTCGTATCATGCGCCGTATGCAGGCCACTGCCCGCAAGCTCATGAGCTGGAGCGCGCGCTCCGTGGGAAATATCAGGGATCAACTCGCGATTTCACGCGAGCTGCTGCTGCGTTTTGATGCTGCCCAGGAAAC
This sequence comes from Poa pratensis, assembly GCA_947311845.1. Lineage (NCBI taxonomy): Eukaryota > Viridiplantae > Streptophyta > Magnoliopsida > Poales > Poaceae > Poa > Poa pratensis. The sequence continues at coordinate 15,940,560 of CAMZMU010000088.1, forward strand.
TCGACAACTCACGCCGCATGAGGACTGGTTCCGCCGGCTGATCAAGCAGTCCTACCTGGGACTTGCCTCGCTAGAGCGTACACTCGCTCGCCAGCGCGCGCGTGTCGCATTCATGAAAGACGGCGATGCAAACACGTCCTTCTTCCACCGTCAATGCACCTATCGCAAGCACAAAACCAGGATCCACAACCTGAGCGTAAATGGGGTATTTCTCACCGATCCAAGTGACATGGCTGCAGCAGCTTTTGAGCATTATGACTCCTTGCTTGGCACTGATCTTCCACGTGAGTGTGCCATCGATCTTGAGGATCTGAGTCAGCCAGTTGATCTTGACGGCCTGGATGCCCCCTTCGGTGAAGATGAAATTTGGCAAGCTGTTAAACGACTACCAGCACACAAAGCGCCAGGACCTAACGGCTTCACCGCCGAATTCCTCCGCTCCTGCTGGCCTGTCGTCAAACACGACTTTGTCAGTGCATTCCAACAGCTGTACGAGTTGCGAGGGCGCGGTTTTTGTCGCCTGAACCAGGCGCTGCTTACACTGCTGCCGAAACGCGAGGACGCGGCGAGTTTGACAGATTACCGGCCTATAAGCCTTATCCACCTAGTGGCGAAGATCTTCGCCAAGGTGCTATCTCTCCGTCTTGCGCCGAAACTGAACGAGCTCGTCAGCCCCGTCCAGAATGCATTCATCCCGGGGCGCAGTTTGCACGACAATTTCGTGCTTGTCCGGCAATCGGCGCGCCTGCTGCACCAATTGGGTGCTCCTTGAGTCCTCCTGAAACTGGACCTGGCCAAAGCCTTCGACTCAGTTTCATGGCCATTCCTCTTCGAGGTTCTACGACGCTACGGGTTCAGTGAGCGGTTCCTGGGATGGATCGCCATTCTACTATCTTCGGCAAGCACCAAGGTCCTCCTGAATGGCGTTCCCGGGCCACCTATTTGGCACCGCCGCGGCTTGCGCCAGGGTGACCCCCTCTCTCCACAGCTGTTTGTGCTAGCCGTTGACACCCTGGGGCGCCTTTTTCGACGCGCAATCGAGCTCAATGTGCTGCAGCAACTACATCCCCGCCGTGCCATCCCCGTGATCTCACTATATGCTGACGACGTCATCTTATTTTGTCACCAAACGACGGAGGACACGCTTGCGATCAAGGAGATTCTGCATCTCTTTGGTCGCGCGACAGGCTTGTGAGTCAACTTCCTGAAGAGTACAGCAACAATGATCCGGTGCGACACCATCCAGGCTGCACCCCTAATTGCTGCTCTGGGGTGCCCAATTGTGGACCTGCCAATCACTTACCTTGGCATCCCGCTCACAATCCGACGCCCCACCGCCGCACAGCTGCAGCCCCTCGTCGACAGAACTGCCGGCAAACTTCCGACGTGGAAGGCGCACCTCATGAACAAGGCTGGCCGCCTCGCCTTTGTCAAGTTCGTCTTGAGCGCGATCCCCATCCATCAACTACTCGTGCTGGCGCCGTCCAAGAGGGTCCTAAAGCTGCTAGCACTAGTACAGAAACGGCTATTAGTGGCACACGGTTTTGGGATTCTGTGGCGCACCCCCAGGTTTGCTGGGTGCGCCACAGAATTCTCGCCACTAAAATTATTTCTGTGGCGCACCCAGGTCGTGCGAAACTTTCTGTGGCGCACCCAGCGCAGTGCGCCACAGAAATAGCTCGGCAGCACCCCTATACAGAGGCATTCTGTGGCGCACTGTTTCTTGGTGCGCCACAGAAAGTGGTGCGCCACAAAAAAAAAAGCGTGCGCCACAGAAATATTAAACAGAAATACCGGTATTTTTTATTTTGCTGTACAAATACAGGTATATACAGGATTTATACAGCTTTATACAGAAATACAGGTATATTTGACAGGTATATAAACAGACAAACACATTAATCAATATGTCATCACACATATTACTTAGTGCCCGATCGAGATACGTATATACACATAGTCACAAAAGTGCCGAATGTTTCATCATTTCACACTACACATTACAAATCAAGTGTTCGCCGCCTAACTATGATCAAATGTAGTACACATCGGCGATGATGGTGAGCAAGAGCGCGCGGGATCATGCATGATCATGGAGTCCTCTTCTTGAGCGGCGCCGGGAACGGTAGAAAGCCTTCTTTCGTCTTCCACTCCCTGGTGTCATTCTGTGCCTCTAGTCGTTCTTCGATATCCCTCTGACACAACCCTGAAGATGGATTGGGATATATATTGGTTAGTGATATAAATAGAGTATAATTTATTCATCTAAGTAGAGAGGCAGGACAATCAATCAATTGTCATGGTTGGAAATCATATGGCTATCCTATTTGGGTTTCATAGCATAGCATATATATAATATATAACCCTACACATGCACTTCTATAATACCTCTGGGTAGTGGAAGGACCCTGATTTGCGAATGACATCTTCGAGGATGATCGTTGACAACTGCAGCCGGATGCGATGGAAGTCTGTTTTGTAATCAGCATCGGTGAGAGCATCCGCGCTTTTGGTGTATTCTGCGAGACCAGATGGAATCTTCGTTTTCTCGACATCCCGGACAATCGATTTAATGTGATGGAGGGCGTAGTAGGCCTCCTTCACGCTGCCATCCAGTTGCTTGACGCAATGGAATCCGGTCCCATGCTGGAACTTGTGTGTGTTCTCATCCGTGAAGAATTCCGCCTTCTTATGGAAGGGGCCGCCCTTTTGGGCATAGGCCTCGAGAGCGTCATCGAGAACACACTTTATTCTGGTGTATCGTCTCGGCATGGATTTATTCCCCGAGTCCAAATAAGTGGCAATGGACCACCTCGGGGATACGCAGATGAATGCGCAGTACTTGTCCCTGCTCAACACAATTGAAGAAGGATCAGCGATGGAAGAAATGTAGAAGAAGGCATAAGATACGACTGTGGCGAGCTGATGTGTACTTACTCGAAAAAGAAAGGCAGAAGAAGGACGTTCTTCCTCTTGTTGGCTAGCATGACCCTTACGAGGTACTCCATGGCCGTTGCCCGTGTCTTTGATCCTTCCACCAGATGGCTGTCGCGCATGTAGTAGGGATCCACTATCGCGACGTACGGGGTATCATCTCTCCTGATCTTCATCGCCACATCGAGCGCATATAGGCGGACCATGTTATAGTCCAGCCGTTGAGTGTGAAAGAGTTTGAAGATGTCCTCGTACGCTATGAAGAACACATCCGCGGGGTCTTCCTGGACGAAGTCCACCAGCTCCTTTGGCACCCTGACCGCGAACGCCGGTAACTCGGGTGCTTGTCTTTAAGAAGGAGCTCCTCTAGATGCAAGATAGATTCCTGCAAGGCAATCATGGGTCCTTCTGCAAGGCGGAGCAAGTCCCCAGACAAGATAGGTTTACCAGCCTCATGAACTCGGGGGAAGCCATCCGCACGGGTGGAATCGTGTCTTCAAGACCCCGGATCTTAGGAGCTGGCTAGCTCGCAGAGGTGGAGGATCCTTTTTCTCTTCCTGTGCTTCTTGTTCTTCATCTATGTGGATTGTGGGGTGAAGTGAACCCCGCTTTAACAGTTTCTTTCAGTGTGTTAGGGCTGAAAATGTTACCCGGTTGAGCTTGATGATCTCCGGCATCCGGAGGCATGTCGGTGAAGGCTAGGCGTTGTGTGCATGAAGTGGGACGAGCAGGCTCACCGCGGTGGTCGCGGAAGGGTTCTTCATCCACAGGAGGCATGTACATACCATCCATGCAGGCGCCAGTGTTGATGTAGTCATCGACGTTGACATCATTCTCCTCCTCCTCATTGTCGTCGTTGCCACCAAGTTGAGGTGCAACGGCTTTGTCCTAAACATAAACAATAGCACATCCGTTAGTCGGGAAAGTCGGAAAGTCGGGAATTCGGAAAGTCAGAACTAACCTTGGACGGTTGCGGTGAAGACGTTCCCAACAACTGTTGTGGCGGTTGGTGGCGGCGACGACCGGCGGTAGCTTCCGGCCGTGGTGGCGGCGACCGGCGGTAGCTTCCGGCCGGTGGTGGCGGCGACCGCGGTTCCTTCTGGGTGGTGGCGACGGCTGCTTGTGGCGCCGGTTCATCCGCAACAGTTTTTTGTCGCCGCCTCGGCGGGGGCCGGGGCCTCGAGGTGGCGCCGCCGGTGCGCCTGACCCCATGAAGAACATCCCCAAGACGAATCTGGGTCTTCGGCCATTCCATCATCCACTTCCCGCATTCGCCAAGCTTCATGTGTTGCTCGGCTCCCGGAGGTTGCGTGGGGGGGTCGATGTCACGGAACTCAGGCAGTACCTCGCTCACATTGACTTTCATCACGGCCTCGCTCATTCGGGTGTTGTGCATATCGCGGGTCAAAGGTTGTATGATCTTGGCCGTTGCGACTTCCTTCAACTCGCCGCCGGCCCCCACCCTATGCAGGAGTATGCAAGGCATGTCCTGGGAGTCAACACATGTTGGGCACCATGCATGCATGAGATATGGCAGTCATCAAAGGCATATATAGTCATAGAAGATGTCGCGGACTAACTAATTAGTTACCTTGGTGATGGCGTCGAGCTCGGCTAATGTCGAGACAAGGGCGCCGATGCCGGCGGCCGGCCTATCATTCTCCGGCCGCTCGTGCGCATTATCATTATTCTCCGGCCTTGGTGTATGTTGATCCACGACAGGGGCACCGTTGTTGATCCACGACAGGGGCACCGTTGGGGTCACCAGGACTGGCGACACGTTATTGCTGGAGGTGCTGCCGGCGTAGCTGGGCACGTGTATCGGCCCCTGTCGACCTGCCGCATTCCAAGCAGCTAACCCCTCCATCAAGCCAGGGGGTAAGAAACTCCGGAGCTGCTCGTCCACCTTCTCGGCCACTAGCTTGTCCACCATGCTGGAGTCCACCTTTTCTTTCTCTAGTGTCTCCAGCTTCTTCCTTAGCTCGAGAACCTCGCTTTATCTTTAGCCGGCTTCCTCCTCTCCTTTTTCTTCTCGGGGTCCGTGTTGTAGTACTCGATGAACTTCATGCTCGTACCAAAGCCGGTCACACGCCAGCTGACGTCGGCGGCTTTGACTTGTCCCTCCCCTTGAAAACGTTCATCGCCCGGTTGAAAGTCGTGTCCCACGGGCCGGCCTGAGCCTCCTGGGACGACAGGCTGGCCTCAGCCTCAGCCTTCAACTCAGCCTCCTGCGGACAAAGGAAATAAACGTGAACCCATGTAGAAATCAACGCAAATGGACTTGAGATATCTGTCGGGGAATACTTTCTGGATTAACCCGCGGCCCAGTGCGACTTAACTTACTCGCACGGACGAAGGCCCACTTGGGAGCAAGCCCAATATTGAACCGCCATAAGGGAAAGATCTAGAAGACATATCCCGGAGGACGTGAAGACCAAGTAGTCTCCGAGTAGGCCTCTGTGGATGTATTCCTTATGGGGAAGTTTCCTTTTGTAACCTAGCGAGCCTCTGTGTATATAAAGAGGACTCGCAGGACTTAGAGCGGGTCAAGCTATCAAGCCCCAAACCCTAGCTCATACGGCGAGTACCAGATCGGATCGCCTCCATTGTAACACCTCGATTATCATATCAATACCAATCTAGGGTAGGCAGGAAGTAGGTCTTTTACCTCACATTGAGGGGGCCGAACCTGGGTAAATCTGTGTTGATCTTTGTTCCTGCGATCCCAAGCTCGGAGATGCTTGACTCGCATAATCCCACACCTACGAAGTCATCTATGACACCTGACGTGACAAACCCACGACAGTTGGCGCCCACCGTGGGGCCTGCGGTCAAGAGCGTCACGTTCCGCGCAGGATCCATGAAGGGAGCTGAAGATCTTGTTGTTGGCCGTATCATCACGGTCAATGGCACACCCCTCATCGACGATTCAAGCTGGGGGCCGGAAGCAGATTATTTGGAGACCGGCCACGTCATCCCGTTCGGATCCATCAACGTCTTCGTCGGCTTCATCGGTGGCAGGTCCGTTAGATCGGTCCAGGAAGGCGATTCAGTAGAAGAAGTCGCCGATGACGGGGAAGAATCCGTGGAAAGCATGGACTCGCAAGAGTTTGGGTCCATCATACCTGCCTTTGAAGAAAGTTGCTGGGGTTACCCACCAGAAATCACATCATCACCAGATCAAGAGATGGCACAAGTCGCGGTTTACATGGCCGGAGGAGCAGGTGCATCAGGAACTGCTGGAGAAACCGAGGCATCGGCACCCCCAAGCAACCCACTTCTTGTCCCTGTGTCAGCCACGAACGCCGCCCTCCGTGCAACAGAAATTGAGGCCGCCAGGGCCGAGCTCCTGTATGAGGTTCGAAGGATGGAAGAAGAGCGCCGCAGGCTCGATCAGATAAACCAAGGAATCCAACAGGAGCGGCAGAGAGTAGCCGCGCTGGCTGCGACTCAACAACAGGTTGACCCGCAAACACAGCTGCGCGCGACTCAACCAACAGTGGAAATCCCGCTCACTCCAGCCGCGGGACGGGAATCCAGACGACTGCGGAAGGAAGGGTACCAACAAATCAAGAGACCCAGCAACAACCAAGGAGGTTTCACACCCCACAGGGCCATTACCAGAACCCTGTCGATAATATGTATGCTGCGGCTAATATCTTGACTCAGATGGTACCAACAGGCGATGACCCGGTCAATGCTGAGGCGCGGCGCGCGATTCAGATGTAAGTACGGCAGTCCTGCAACAAGCCAATAGGGCGGAAGCCGAAGCACAGCTGCCCCTCGTACCAGCCAATCACAGGATTACAGCAGAAAGAAGCGTCCAGAGCAGGCCACCAGAGGACGTGTCAGGAGTCGCACAGAGGCAGCAGGAGCAAGTCGCAGAAGCGCAGGCGAATGCCCATTGATGCAAAAGCGGCCCGCAGATAACCCCGCAGGCGCCCCACAGCCCTGTCCTCGCGACTCAAGGGACCGCGTGTTTCACTGAGAGGATCAGATCGGAACCTTTTCCTGAAGATTTCAAAGGGCCACGCAAGGTGGCAAACTATAACGCCAGCATGGATCCAACCACTTGGCTCAACAATTACGAGATGGGCATGAGCATCCTAAACGCATCTGAAGAGATCTGCGCACGCTACCTAAACATGATGCTAGAAGGAGCAGCGCACATATGGCTGCAAAATTTGCCTCCCAACTCTATAAATACTTGGGAGGAACTGAAGGATGCCTTCATTAAGAACTTCCAAGGAACTTGCAAGCGACTCTGCAATATAGAAGATTTAGAGCGTTGTGTCCAGAAGGAAGGCGAGTCAAGTCGCCATTGGATGAAAAGGGTGGCAGAAATAATACACTCCTCAGATAATATACCACCAAGCTCAGCCGTCCTGGTGATGGAGAAAAACTGCAAGTTTGAGCCGCTGATTCATAAGCTGGGTCGCATGAAGGATAAAGTCAAGAGCCTCAGCGAGGTGATGGCTGCGGCTAACAAATATGCCAGCTCAGACAAAACCAGAGACGCGTCAGACGGAGAAGAAGAGGAGGTTGCTGCAAAAGGAAAGAAAAACTCCAACAAGCCCCAGCAGCAGCAAACGAGCCACAACAACACGAGTCAAAACAAACGCAAAAGCGAAGATGGTCACTCAGGGCTCGTCGCCAATGCGCGTGGAGGATTCAGAGGCCAGCGTGGAAGGGGTCGAGGATACGGCTCCCGTCCAATCAATATGCAAGAAGTTTTCAACCGGCCATGCGACCTTCATGCGACAGGTGATGGACGGCCAGCGGACCATACCAAGGCGCAATGCCATTATTACAAAAAGTGGAAAGAAGAGAGCCAACACAACGGGGGGAATTCCCATGAAGGAAACCCTAGTGCGGCTCATAACACAAATATTGGGCAGCACGGCGCGAGTAACCCCAGGCAGACGGGGCAGTATCACACAATAGTTATCGATACCTCCAAAAGAGAAGAGAAATTGAGCCGGAGAAGTCAGCAGGTGAACGCCGTGATACCAGCAACACCCGCTTGGTTAAGGTGGTCAGAATACGCGGTAACCTGGAGTCGCGACGACCACCCGCCACAGGTACGGGAACCTGGCAAGTTGGCACTGGTTGTGGCACCATACGTTGCAGGATACAAGCTGACCAAAGTGCTTATGGATGGAGGAAGCAGCATTAATATCTTGTACTACGATACTTTCCAGCGTCTAGGACTCAAGGATTCCAGCCTGCAGCCCACGTCAACAGTATTTCACGGCATTGTCCCAGGAAGGTCCGCACGGCCAGTGGGGAAAATAACCCTAGGGGTAACTTTTGGAACAGAAGAGAACTTTAGAAGTGAATTCCTAAGCTTCGAAGTGGTAAAATTCCAAAGCCCATATCACGCCTTGTTTGGAAGAACGGCCTTTGCTAAGTTTATGGCCAGGCCATGCTACGTGTACCTACAGTTGAAGATACCAGGACCAAAAGGGGTCATCACAGTGTACGGAGATAGAGAAAAAGCAATAGAATGTGAGAAAGGAGATGCGGCTTTCGCAGAATCCGCCTGTGCCGCGGAAGAACTAAAAGGTTATAAGTCGCAGGTGGACCCAAACGATATGAGTGTGGTTACCACGCCATCTGCCGAGCCACCAATGAAATTCAAAGCGGCCCAGGACACTAAGCAGATAAATCTTGTTCCTGGCGACTCATCCAAGCAAACTAGCATTGGAGCACACATGGAAGAAGAGCAGGAGAAGGCCCTCGTCGCTTTTCTCCAGGAAAATAAAGACATCTTCGCATGGAAGCCGTCAGATATGCCAGGGGTACCAAGAGAATTAGCAGAACATAGCCTCAAAGTGAACCCTGCGGCTAAACCAGTGAAGCAGCCACTACGGCGTTTTCATGATGACAGGAGAAAGGCAATAGGAGAGGAAATAGCTCGCTTGCTGGCTGCAGGATTCATCACAGAGGTATACCATCCGGAGTGGGTGGCAAATCCAGTATTGGTTATGAAAAAGAACGGTACGTGGCGAATGTGCGTTGATTACACCAGTCTTAACAAAGCTTGTCCAAAGGATCCATTTGCTTTGCCAAGAATCGACCAAGTAATTGATTCAACTGCTGGGTGCGAGCTGTTATGCTTTTTGGACGCCTATTCAGGCTACCATCAAATCAAGATGAAGAGGGAGGACCAAGAAAAGACGTCCTTCATCACACCCTTCGGAGCTTTTTGTTACGTCAGCATGCCCTTTGGGTTGAAGAACGCAGGTGCGACTTACCAAAGATGCATTCAGAATTGCCTACATGAGCAAATAGGTCGCAACGTTCATGCCTACGTGGATGATATTGTGATTAAATCGCAAGTTAGCCAGGATCTTATTGGTGATCTGGCAGAGACATTCACAAATCTCAGAAAATACAACATGAAGCTCAACCCCACAAAGTGCGTTTCGGAGTACCAGCAGGAAAGCTATTGGGATTCATAGTATCAGAAAGAGGCATTGAGGCCAATCCTGACAAGATAAAGGCCGTGATGGATCTCCAAAAGCCAGAAAAGATAAAAGATGTACAGCGGCTTACTGGTTGCGTAGCAGCTTTGAGTCGCTTTATATCAAGATTGGGAGAGAAAGCACTACCTTTGTACAGACTGTTGAAAAAATCAGACACCTTCGTTTGGGACGCAGAGGCCGACGAAGCTCTGACAGCCTTGAAACATCAATTGACAATGCTCCAGTTCTGGCGGCTCCAAAAGATAAAGAGCCAATGCTACTATACATAGCGGCAAATTCCCGCGCTGTGAGTGCTGTCATGGTTGTGGAGAGACAAGAAACGGAAAGGAATACCCTGTCCAGAGACCAGTATACTACGTGAGCGAAGTCCTCACAGCGTTACCCACAGTGGCAGAAGTTGGTGTTTGGAGTGTTCATGGCGAGTCGCAAGCTGAAGCACTACTTCCAAGAGCATCCAATAACTGTGGTGAGTTCAGCACCATTGGCAGATATCATTCGTAATCGAGAAGCTACTGGAAGAGTCGCTAAGTGGGCGATCGAGTTGGGACCACATCACATCAGTTACGAGCCGCGCACATCAATTAAGTCGCAAGCCCTTGCAGATTTTATTAACGATTGGACAGAAATCCAAGTTGCTCCTAGCATGGCAGAAACCAAATACTGGACCATGCATTTTGATGGGTCAAGACAGTTGCAAGGCTCGGGGGCTGGAGTTGTTCTGACATCTCCCAAGGGAGACAAGCTGCGGTATGTGTTACAGATACACTTCAACTGCACAAATAACGTGGCGGAGTACGAGGCACTGCTTCATGGTCTACGTATAGCAAAGGAGATGAACATCAGTCGCATACGCTGTTTTGGCGATTCAGACTTGGTGGCACAGCAGGTCTCCGGAACGTGGGACAGCAAGGATGCGAACATGGCTGCATATAGGAGAGAGGTGGACAGAATTGCTGGACATTTCACTGGATACCAAGTTGAACATATTGATCGGAGACAAAATGAAGCTGCGGATGCCCTGTCTCGGCTTGGATCCAACAGACAGTCAGTCCCACCCAATGTTTTCCTGGATGAACTGCACAATCCATCAGTCAAACCTCCAGCAGAGATTGACATTGCAGAGCCAGAGGATGATTCAACTTTAGTCGCAGCCCTGCATGAACAGCCAGGATGGACAGAGCCATACATGGCATATTTAAGTCGCGGAGTGCTGCCGGACGATGAAATTGAGGCGCGCAAAATCATACGACGATCAAAGGCCTATACAATCATCAACAACGAATTATACAAGCGCAGCGTATCAGGAGCATTCCAAAGATGTGTCTCACCAGAAGAGGGACGAAAAATCTTGCACGAAATTCATTCAGGCGATTGTGGCCATCATGCTTCGTCAAGATCTTTGGTGGCAAAGGCGTTCCGACATGGATTCTTCTGGTTAACAGCATTAGCAGATGCAGAGCAAATTGTCAGAGTGTGCGATGGATGTCAAAGATACGCTAGGCAAGATCATATGCCAGCCCAAGCACTTCGCACAATACCCATCACATGGCCTTTTGCCGTATGGGGTTTTGACATGGTAGGGCCTTTCAGACGGTCTTCAAACGGAAAAACTCACCTCTTAGTCATGGTGGACAAATTCACAAAGTGGATAGAAGCAGAACCTGTGGGAGATTGCGAGGCTGAAACAGCAGTCAAGTTCTTGAAGAAGGTCATATTCCGCTTCGGTTACCCCCATAGTATCATTACAGACAATGGGAGCAACACCTCTGAAGGGGCTACACAGATATTTTGCGCAGACAATGGGATAAGATTGGACCTCACGTCAGTAGCACACCCGCAGAGCAATGGACAAGCTGAGCGAGCTAACCAGGAAATTCTCCATGGAATTAAGCCGCGCCTTATTGAAAAGGTCGAAGCATCTCCAGGATGTTGGGTGGAAGAACTGCCAGCAGTACTGTGGAGCTTGAGAACAACCCCTAACAGATCCACAGGATTTACACCATATTTCATGGTCTATGGAGCAGAAGCAGTCATGCCCAGCGATATCATACATGATTCACCAAGAGTTGCGGCTTACATCGAGACAGATAATGAGATAGCTCGGCAAGACTCGGTGGACACATTAGAAGAGGTTAGAGACTTGGCAGCATCAAGGTCAGCAGTATATCAACAAGACTTGCGACGCTATCATGCCAGACGCATCAAAACCCGCACCTTTCAAGAAGGCGACCTAGTACTGCGACTTAAACAAGATCACAAGGGAATGCATAAGCTGTCCTCTCCATGGGAAGGACCCTACATCATCAGCAAGAAGCTAAACAATGGGTCGTACTACCTGCTGGATGTAAGGGAAGAAAGCAGCGAACGCCATGATTTCGAGGATCGTCTCGAGGCACCTCGCCCTTGGAACGTCGCACACCTGCGACCGTACTATACATAAGAAAAGGCTAATCAGAGCCAAGCATCATCCTTTCCAGCTTTATAGCTGAGTATCATCACAGCCACTCAGGGCTAGAACTTCAACTTTGGTCGCCACCTAGGCGCGACCTATGCAACATCTGATCGCCACCCAGGCGCGATCGACCCTTGTATCAGAAACCGGCTGCCACCTAGGCGCGGCCGTAAACTTTGTATCATCTCTGGTCGCCACCTAGGCGCGACCGACCCCATGTATCACCATGGATCGCCACCTACGCGCGATCCAACCCTATGTATAACACTCGGTTGCCACCTAGGCGCGACCTTATGTGTCATCATAATCAAAGCTTATCATAGCTTAGCCTATCATGGCAATATCATTATGTTTCTTGGGGTCTTTGTTACCCTGAAACAGCCGATTTATTGGCAATTATCAAATTTACCTTAAGTTGGATTGCTACTCGCATTATGTGGCCAAAGTACTGGGGTGTGGCGTCAATCGAGCTTGATTGCCTATCATGGCCGCTCTCGACCCTGAACACACATATTCCTAGGAAATACTGAGTCGCGCGAGTGCCCACTTAAGGATTCAGATGGCCTAACTAGAGGTCGATGTACTGCTTATAGTACGGCAACACCAATTACAATTACTTGTAACTTAACAATTGTTTTATTCATGATATCAAGTTACAGGTGATGACCTTCAGAGTTCTCTGAGAAGAATTGAGATGATTACCACATAACATCCTCTCAATCCTTGGGGGCTATATCATATTATCATCAAAAATTTGAAGATAGATCGTCATCAAGTTCTGAAGCTATCAGGATACTCTAACAAAGAAGCTCACGAAGTCAGATGATCTTCCAGGTGCGAGTCAAGGCCAAACTTGCACAATTATAAGCCGCGAAACAAGGAAAAGCGCGGCCTAAGCATTCAAGATCAAGAAATACTATGAAGTTCAGGCCACGCTTGGGGGCTAATGTCGGGGGAATACTTTCTGGATTAACCCGCGGCCCAGTGCGACTTAACTTACTCGCACGGACGAAGGCCCACTTGGGAGCAAGCCCAATATTGAACCGCCATAAGGGGAAAGATCTAGAAGACATATCCCGGAGGACGTGAAGACCAAGTAGTCTCCGAGTAGGCCTCTGTGGATGTATTCCTTATGGGGAAGTTTCCTTTTGTAACCTAGCGAGCCTCTGTGTATATAAAGAGGACTCGCAGGACTTAGAGCGGGTCAAGCTATCAAGCCCCAAACCCTAGCTCATATCGCCTTGTAACACCTCGATTATCATATCAATACCAATCTAGGGTAGGCAGGAAGTAGGTCTTTTACCTCACATTGAGGGGGCCGAACCTGGGTAAATCTGTGTTGATCTTTGTTCCTGCGATCCCAAGCTCGGAGATGCTTGACTCGCGTAATCCCACACCTACGAAGTCATCTATGACACCTGACGTGACAAACCCACGACAATATCCGCCGTAATTAAGTTCCTTACCAGCGTTTTCTCGAAATCCAGCACATCTTGAGTCGGTAACGAATTCCCCCGTCCCCGGCTTCAGATAGTAGCGGGACCGAACAAAGTTCCTAACTTGCTCGTCCGTGATTTTATGCCACATGTTCTCTTTCCCAAGTCTCGCAAACTCGGCATCCTCCTTGTCCCAAACGGGCTGTTTTCCTGCGTAACCGCCGCTTCCCAAACGGTGGTTACCTAAGTTCAGTGCCCGCATCTTCTTCCCCCACTCGGTCCATTTTTGAGCCTCCAGAGATTCCAAGGACAACTTGAATGCCTCGAACTCTTCTATGTCGATGTACGGCTCTTTGGCACTGATCTCCGCCCAGCTAAGACCCTTGTCAATCTTCGCCTTCACCCGACCTCTCCAGCTGGTCAAGGCGGTGCTCATCTTTGTGATGGCGTAGTTGTCCACCTTTTTGTTTCCATCATCCGGGAAATTGTATTGTTGGTGAAGCTTCTTGAGGAGGTCTGTGCGCAAAGCCTCATTCTCCTTGCTCCTGAGGTCATACGTGGTGATCGGCACGGTTTCCCGGAGGATGCACCCTAGTTGCATGCTGTACCCGCTTGCGGTGTTCCTAGGCTCCTGTGGTTGGCCACTTAAGGAGACCTTAGTGAACGTGTCTGTGATGGGGGCCACCGCTTGCGGTGTCCGGTCCTTCCTCGGCTTCTTATGCCTCTTAGCGGTCGGGTTACTACCACCACCGCCATCCGTGTGGTCGCCACCACCGCCATCCGTGTGGTCGCCACCCCCGACATCCGTGTGGTCGCCGCCCTCGGTGGTGGTGGTTGCGTCCCCATCTCCGTCGGTGTCCTCCGCATCCTCCGCATCCTCCATCTCTAACAGAAAGTCACCATCGCCGTCACGAGCCAGTTCGGCGGCCTCCGCATCCTCCATCTCCGGGTTCACTTCCCAGAACGACTTGTTCTTTTTTCTAGCTTGTTCTTCGATGCTCATGTGCTTAGAAGGGACAACCTCGGATGACATGTTTGCACTGCATTGAAAAATAGGAAAAAAGTTAGTACAACAAATATAACAAAAGCATCACTTAATTTAGTACTAAGATACCCCGGCCCATGCATTAGCCGCAATACCCCATATGTCCTATTTTTAGCAAAGTCATGCTAAATTTCACGAAAAAATTTGGCATGACCTTTGCTAAAAATAGGACATATGGAGTACCCGAATTTGCCGGAACGGAAGTTAATCGACGTTCCGGCAATCTCAAGGCCTCACGGGGTACCTGCAAGCATTTCACAAAAAATATCCACAACTCCGGCCGGCATCTCCGGCCGGCATCTCCACGACACGATGGTCGGAGCACAAACAACCACGACACGATGGTCGTGGACACATATCCTCATCACATACATCACCACATCCACATCCACATCGAGGGAGAGACGAACTACCTCGGGTAGGGAAGGAAGGCTCGGGTCCGAGATCGGCGTGGTGGAGGTGCTCCTCGTGGTGCTGCAATAAATTAACAAAACCAATAAATTAACATTTTTTCATCTCAACTAACAGCAACCAGCACTAAAAGCAATTATCAGCAAGGCTACTAGCAATCAACAACAGAAATCAAAAACTGGAAACATTTCTAGGCCTTTCTTCAAATAAAACCTATCTTCACTCATGTTAACACATAGCATTTCTAGGCCTTTCCCATTTGATTAAATCTTGAAAATTTGGGAAATGCACCTTTATAGATCTCATCTACTCCATCTCATCTTCCTTATCAAATCAAGTTTGAAAGGATTTGAAATAGTTTGCTTAATTATCCATGATGGTTTTGGGAGCTAATCAAACCAGTGACCATTAGTGAAATAATCAAAATACTTAGCAGCAACTAACACAAAGTGGGCAGCAACACAAATACTTAGCATGGCATTGTTGATATGTAAGTGAGTAAATAGATCTACAAAGTGGGCAGCAACACAAACCAGTGAGTAAACCATGAGTAGATGTACACCCATTTGGTGCTATCTCTCTCTCTATGTACAGATAATACAAGGAAGGATTGAAGCCCTTGTCTATGTTGCCAGTACTAACTATGGCATTTGGAACATTTCCCATTTGGAACATTTCCCATTTATTTACCAGTGAGTAAACCAGCATGGCATTTGGAACATTTCCCATTTATTCACTGATAACTATGTTGCCAGTACTAATTATGCTAGGTCCATTTTTTATAAAATCAGTGGACTATCCTTTATATCAAACACCCTTTTGTGCAGTAAATATCCTTTTGCATGATCTTTGCCATTGACTCAAAAGGGAACAAATGTATCATAGTCCAGTAACAACGTAATACGCATCTTGGGATATCTTGAGAAATTTGTCAATCTGAACCTCATTTACAGTGGGCAGCAACACTGTTGTCATTCATTGTTTATACATAACTCCTTACTAATATGATGATGGAGGCAAGTAGACAGTGAGAAAAGAGAACCTTCTGTAACCATTCCGATCAATCATTGGCAGGTCAAAGCAATGAAAAGAAAAAAAAACTCTGCCAAACATACTCATG
The DNA here is from genome assembly GCA_947311845.1 of Poa pratensis. NCBI lineage: Eukaryota > Viridiplantae > Streptophyta > Magnoliopsida > Poales > Poaceae > Poa > Poa pratensis. Next base: position 15,956,446 of record CAMZMU010000088.1, read on the forward strand.
TATGTTCACCACAAACACTCAGCGCCCTAATTTGGCAACACGAAATCTCAATCAGTGCTAATCCCTAGACTAACAGTATAGTTTCAGTGGGTCATTTCAGTGGTCATTTCATCAAGCAACACCAAATTTGGCAACACGAAATCGCAACACCAAATTTCAGTGGGTCATTTCATCAAGCACCTACGGTGCAAGCATGGTAGGAGAGGGAAGGGAGGAAGGGGGAAGCACACCTCGGCCGGAGGGGGGAGGGAGGGGAGGTCGAGGACGTGCGCAGGGGAGGTCGAGCTCGCCGGCGCAGGGGAGGTCGAGGAACGGCGGGGTAGTTGCACGCGCCGGCGCCGGCGTCGAGGAGTTGTTGCGGCGGCGTCGAGGAACGGCGGGGGCGCGGCTCGGGCGGGGCCGGCCGGGGCACAGGGGATCGAGGTCGCCGGCGAGTTGCGCGCGTCGAGGAACGGCAGGGTGCGCCGACGTCAAGGAGTTGCTCGCGTAGAACGTCGAGGAAGCGCGCGCGCGGTTCTCTGTGACTTAGCGAAATTTCGGATGGAAGAGAGGCAGCGCGGGGTGGCCCACATGTAATTGGGTGCGAAGGATTTCTGTGGCGCACCCTTTACGCCGTGCGCCACAGAATTATGAGATTCTGTGGCGCACCCTTTAAGCGGTGCGCCACAGAATTATGTGATTCTGTGGCGCACCCTTAACGCGGTGCGCCACAGAATTATTCATTGGCGCACCCTTAACGGGTGCGCCACAGAATTGTAACGCCAGATTTAGTTCAAATTGAACTGATACTGTTATGGAACAAAAACACCAGCATATTCCAGATTTTTTTTTCTTTTTTTTCTTAAAATATTTTTGGTTACAAAATTCACACAATGTCTCACACATATTCAATTCATTTAATACACACAATGTCTCATACATATTTAGTTCATTGAATACATAACTCTTGCATTGTCTCACACCAAATGTCTCATACATCAAAAAAGTCTCTTCTTCGTCTCGGTTCCGCGAGTTAGCTTCTCTTCTTTCCCTTCTTCACGGTTGAAAACTTTAGGCCGGCGACCTTGAGATTTCTTCGCGTGAACGGACAACCTTTAGTAGGTAGGGAGGTCTTCCTTCTTTGTGTACTAGTAGTAGGCATGTCGAAGAACTTGTCGAATTCCTCCTCGATCTTTGGCTCGTTGTCCAAGTCTTGCTCGGTGGCGCCTCCTTCCATTCCGATGATGCTCCTCTTGCCCCTCCTCACGACAACACGGCTAGGCTTTGACGGGTCGGTAATGAAGAAGCATTGCTCAACTTGGCTAGCGAGTACCCATGGCTCATTTTTCGCGGAGGCGTTCTTCGATTTGGCATCGGGTATTACCATGGTGGTGAAATACCGGCCTTCTTTGACGACGTCCTTGGCCCATCTTACACGGAACATTGGCACCGACTCTCCACAGTAGTTGAGGTCCCATATCTCCTCAATCCTTCCGAAGTATCTTTGCTTGAAAGTAGCCTCGTCATCGCCGTAGGATAGCATAGTTACTCCTGAGTTTTGATATTCGCTATTCTTGTCCTTTTCCTCGTGTAGAATCTGTAGCCGTTGATGTCGTACGCCTGATAGGTCTTTACGTTGTGCGAGGGACCCCGTGATAAGGAGAATATGAGTCTTTCATCTTCCGTAGATGGCGTTTTGCTCTTTGCTAGCTCCAGTTGCTTTTGCTTGAACCAACGCGTGAAGCTAGAGTTGTGCGCTCTGGTTACGTCTCCCTTCTTCCTCGGCCGGCCCAGGTTGATGTAATGTTGCTCGAGTAAGCATTTGTGCTCTTCCACCCAAGTTTCGATCAATTGTAAGTGTTGTAGCGCGACCCGGTGAGCCCTGTCGAAGTCGTCCTTTCGACCCTGCATGCTGACAAAGATTGAGCTGGTGCCGTCTCGGTGACCATATCCCTGGAGCCTGCCGAAGTGTTTCCTCCTGGGCAGACCAACATGCTGGTTCTCGGTGCTTAGATAATTCTGGCAGAAGGAGATGCACTCGTAGGTTAGAAAGCCCTTGGCCATGCTTGCGTCTGGACGGGCCCTGTTGCGAACGTATCCTTTCATGACACCGTTCATCCTTTCGAACGGCATCATGTAGTGCATGAACGTTGGCCCGAGCTGCCTGATGTCATCAACGACATGGAGAAGGAGATGCACGCAGATATCAAAGAAAGCTGGCGGGAAGTAAATCTCGAGCTCGCATAGTATCAGCACGATCTCTTCCTGTAGCCTGTCGAGCTGCTTCACGCCGATCGACTTCCTGTTGATGACGTCGAAAAAATTGCAAAGGGCAAGCAGCGTATCACGGACGTGCTCGTCCATTATCCCTCGAATCGCAACGGGAAGTATCTGCGTCAACAGCACGTGACAGTCGTGAGACTTCATCCCGCTAAACCTCTTCTTCGTTCCGTCCAGATATCTGCTTATCAGCCCCGCGTAACCATGAGGAAATTTGACTCCTAGGAGACACCTATAGAATTGCTCGAGCTCCTCCGGACTCATAGTGAAGCACGTAGCGGGAAGCACCACAGTGTTCTTCTTTACCCTTTTGCGGCGACCTTGAGTCCCTTCCGTCTGATCATCATCATCATCATCATCGTCATCACTATCGGGGATCTGAATATCTTTCCTGACACCAAGCCATTTCAGATCGTATCTTGCTTTCGTCCCATCCTTGGACTTTTCCGGCATGTTGGAAAGAGTGCCAAGCAGAGCCTCGGTGACATTCTTCGTAATGTGCATCATATCGAGGCTATGTGGCGTCTTGAGGACCTTCCAGTACTCCAAGTCGTGGAAAACAGACCTCGCTTTCCATACACCCAGCAGCGGATCTACCTTCGGTCGTTTCTTTCCCGGCGCGGGGCACTCCTCCCAATTTTTCAACAGCTCGTCGATTTCTGTGCCGCTCCTCGGGCTCGGGGCTTCTTCGATCTCGTCCTTACCATTGAACAGGTCACCGCGTTTTCTCCACGGGTGATCCATGCGAAGCCACCTTCGAGCCCCTGGGTACACGGTTTTCGAAGACCCGGGATTCCTTGGTAGCTCGAGATGCGGGTCTTATCCATGCACCTGACACATGCGCAGAATCCGTGGCCTACCTGGGCCGATACATATGAGCAACCAGGATAGTCCTGCACCGTCGTGAGCAACGCGGCTCTCATGTCGAAATAATCTCCAGTGTAGGCATCCCACGTACGGGCTGGCGTCTCCCACAACGTGGCTAACTCCTCTTTCAACAGCGCGAGATACAGATGTATGTGGACTCCTGCTTGTTTCGGCCCCTGAATGAGAATACTCATGTGTATGTACCTTTGCTTCGTGCACAACCACGGGGGAAGGTTGTAAGGCCATACAAACACGGGCTAGGTGCTATGCGTGCTACTCTGGTTGCCGAACGGATTGAGTCCATCGGTGCTCATACCGAGCCTGACGTTCCTTGTGTCGCCTCCGAAATTTCCGACGGCGTCCAACTCTTGCCACTGGCTAGCGTCTGAAGGGTGTGTAAGGATCCTGCCCTTCTCCGGATCTTCTTCGGGCTTCTCCCTTTCCGCGTGCCATTGCATGAGCTTTGCTTCCTTAGGGTCCACGAAGTACCGCTGCAGACGGGGAGTGATAGGAAAGTACCATACCACTTTTCGAGGAACTTTCTTCCCACGGCTCTTGTACCGTCCTTGGCCGCACACCGGACATGTGGTTCTGTCCTCGTACTCGCCCGATAAATTGTGCAATCATTGATGCAGGCGTGGTATTTAACGTGCGGTAGGTCAAGAGGGCACACGACTTTCTTGGCCTCCTCGATACTTGTTGGCAATGTGTTCCCCTCGGGAAGACGCTCGTGGAAGAATTGCATGCTCTTGTTGAAGCTCGCGTCGGTCCATCTGTTTCCCGACTTCATCTCCAGAGCATCAAGCGTTACTTGCAAGCGCGTATCCTGTGGCCGGCACCCAGGATACAACGGAGTCCTCCCGTCTATCTCCATTTGCGCCAGCTTGGCTTTCTCTCTAACGGTGCTCGCCTCCTTGAGGACCAGTTCTTGAACATGAGACTCCATCAAGGCCGACATTAGCGAGCTCTGCGGCGTGTTCGCGTCTTCTCCACCACCATCTACTTCTTCATCGTGACCATGTCCGTCGGCATCTCCTTCGTCACGATCATCTTGCCCGCCCTCGTCTTCAGGCGCAACATTTGCTGTCGGCGCTTGGTTGAAGCCTTGCATGAAACCGCGCCTGAGCAGGTGTTCCTCCAATTGTCCGGAATCAGGGTCGATCCATCTCACAAGTTTGCAACTTCGACACGGACATCGTATCTGGCGCCCGTTGCACCGACTCATTTCCGCCTTCGCTTCTTCCTTGTAGTTGTTGATTCGACTGGAGCTCATCTTGATGACCATGGTCGCCTACGCGGTATACATATAGAGTATGTGTTATTAATTAGAATTAATTAACCGCAACATGCACACACACATACAAGCTTCTCATGCGGGAAGTCGGAAAGTCGGAAATGTTCGACGAAAAAATTCGGCATGACTTCCCCTAAAAGTAGGACATATGTGGTGCAAAAATTTACCGAAATGGAAATGAATCAACATTTCGGCAAACATCCATGCACCACGCCGGCGCAAGCAACAACATGCAAAGATTCATGCAAACCACACACACAAGTTTCATGCATAGATCCGTTCAACAAATAGTTTGCTTCATGCAAACCACACACACAATCGCCCGCCGACAAGTTTCTCATGCCTTTAACAAACACCCATCCAACAATACCCACCTAGTAGATCTAGATCCGTTCCCGAGACGTGACCGTGATCGATGAGAGAGAGTGTGTGGTGATGGAGGGAAAATAGTGGACAAAAAGAGAGGAGGAGAATATATATGGAGGCTTTCCCCAAGCCCTCACCAATTCTATGTCAAACAAAGTAGGTTTAACAACAAATAATGGATAATAGGATGGTCAAAATGCCATGGGAGAGAGGAGGAGCTCGAGCTAGATGCATGGGGGGGGGAGAATGAAGAAGGTCACATGGGGAAAGTGGGTGTTGCCACCTTTTGTGGATCTGGGCCAACATTCTGTGGCGCACGCAGCTCGGTGCGCCACAGAATGTCACCTTTCTGTGGCGCACCGTTTCTGGTGCACCACAAAAGCTAACATTCTGTGGCGCATGGTGACTGGTGCGCCACAGAATGTGAACTTTCTGTGGCGCACCAGCCGAGGTGCGCCACAGAAATTGCCCAGATGGACCTAGGCCCAATGATTGCACGTGGGACCCACAGGATTTCTGTGGCGCATGGACACGCATGCGCCACAGAAGTCTGACTTTCTGTGGCGCATGGGTGTCCATGCGCCACAGAAAACCAACTTTCTGTGGCGCATGGCCACCAGATGCGCCACAGAAAGGCCAATATTTCTGTGGCACAGCTCCTCCCATGCGCCACAGAAATATTTCTGTGGCGCACCAATTAAGGGTGCGCCACAAAGTGTCCACCCACCTATATAGGGTTTCCCTACTAGTGTAGAGAAGATCCAAAGAGGGTTCCTATGGGCTGCACGTGCTGACGCCAATGGCGGGGAATTGCCATGTTAATTGGCGGCGCGTGTGTCGCCCCATACAGCTTGGTGGCCTCGGTGTTCGAGATCTGCAGCGCACGGGCTTGGCTTTGCGCACCCGATGGATCTGGTTCAGTAACATGGACGACAACAGGGCCTGGAGTGGTCTCGACCTCCAATTCACGCAAGAGGAACACGCCTTCTTCTTCGCATCCACCACAATGATCCTCGCAACGGACAGCGTGCGCGATTTTGGGAGGACAAATGGGTTCACGGGAAATCAATCTCTGTTATCGCGCCACAGTTTACGCCCTGGTCCCCAAGCGACGACGCAAGGCAAGAACCGTGGCGGACGGTCTGCTGGAACATCAATGGGCAGCCGACATCCACGGCAACGTGGGTCTCCAGGAGATCGGCCAATACTTGCTGCTGTGGCGAGCGATCGAGGGCATCACCCTCTCCGCCGAGCCTGACCGCCTGCATTGGCTCTGGACAGCTACAGGCAAGTACACAGCGGAGTCCGCCTATCTCGCCACCTTCCATGGCTCGACCACATGCCCGGCTTGGAAGCTCACTTGGAAGAACTGGGCACCACCGCGTGTGAGATTTTTCCACTGGCTCGCAAACCTTGGGCGATGTTGGACTGCTGATCGCTTGGCACGTCGTGGGCTGCAACACCCGCCCCGCTGCCCACTTTGTGACCAAGCCCCCGAGACGATACAACACCTGCTGTTAGGGTGCTCCTTCACCAAGCAGATATGGCATGAGATCCTCTCATGGCTTCGCCTAACCTGCCATGTTCCTGACGGAGAAGGGACCTTGGTGGAGTGGTGGCATGCTGCACGCCAGTGCACTCCTAAACAGATGCACAAAGGCCTTGTTTCGGCAACCTTGCTGATCCCCTGGATGACTTGGAAACACCGCAACGACTGCGTGTTCAACGCTGCAACCCCCTCTTGTGACTCCCTGATTGCCAAGATCAAAGACGAAGCTAATCTTTGGGCAAGAGCAGGCGCATTGGGTCTGCGCGCCATTATCCCACAGGAATGGGATGTCCATTAAGTCTCTTAGTTTTTTATAATATGATGTAACCTCTTCGGAGGATGTAACAAACTCTATTTTTCCAAAATAATGAAACGCAAAAGTCTTTTGCGTTTTCTCTAAAAAAATACATCTTCCTCAAGTGAGTCTCCAAAAAGGTGTTCTCTTCCATCTTAGTTGAAAGAAAAATGTCCAAACACTTGAACTTCATCAGCCTGACTCGCTCTATGAACACCGCCTTCAGCTCATCAACAATATCATATGGCTCTAAGTCCTCGAAACGAGATCTCAGCTCAGGCGCCATTCAGTTAGTCATGGTGAACTGAATAGTGAGTAAGGTATCCAGGCGTACATCATAAGCATCTTTGTCTTCCTGGTTTGTGGAGGCATTTGGCTTATCTCCTAATCGCTCTTCTGTCACATAGAGTATGTTGTTGACCTAGAGGGCATCCCTCAAGTCTTGGTGCCAGTCTACGAAGTTTGACCCATCGGCTCTAAGTAACGGACACCAAAAGAAATGGCCAAGGTCGTAGGTGACACTAGGGTAAGACATCTACAGAAATATTCGCAAGAACCAATAGGACTAAGTTTATAATACTGTGAGTTCAAAATTATAAACAATTCATAATTTAAAATAACTCCCACATAGAACAACATCCCTAAAATGTTCTAGTGATTACACGATCCCAATCCACTACACCACCCCCGATCGTCATGGCCGGCAATGTAGCTTTAAAGGTAGACATTACAATGTCAATCACATCGTCCATGCGACTCGTGCTCGACCTTTCGATCTTCTGTGTTCCGAGGCCATGTCTGTACATGCTAGGCTCACCAATTAAACCTTAATGTATTTGATGTGCAAAACATGGCTTACACCCGCCGTATGCGAACGCAGAAGTGAAGCACCCGATCAACACGGCCCACTTCACTACTGAGAACTTTCTTGTTGGTGCAACACTAAGGGAGAACACAATCTTGGCATTAATTTAGGGATCATCTTATATATAGCTACCGTCGTTATATCTAATATAATATGTATAAGATACACACAGTTCACACCGTCGTAACCATATCACATCACAAGCCCTGCTGCAAAACAAAGTTAGACGCCTCTACTTTATCTTTTGCAAGTTTTACGTGGCTGCTAGGGCTTTCGCGGAAGAATGGTTTCTACCTACGAACTTCGAACCACAACACCGATCAAACAATTGTCTCTATTACACACCTTTCGGGGCCCTACTTTGCAAATGCCATACCAACTATTGAAGGAGAGACAGACACCCGCTATCCGCATACATGGTAGTCAATTGCGGACCAGTCTCACGTAAGGTTACGCGTAAGGTTGGTTCAGGCCGCTTCATCCATCAATACCGCGGTATGAACAAGTGCACGTGGGAGGGTAACAATTATAAGATCGATGCCCACACAATCAACATGTGTTCTAACCGTACCAGCAGTACTACGCATAGATCGGCTATGATACCACTCAAGGGGTTCGTAGCAGGAATTTCAAAAAAAATCTAACTGGCGAACACCAAAACGTAGCCAGGATCTATCTACTAGTAACGTGGTAACAGCGGGGTGTTTCGGTAACATACCTCTTGTAGACTGAAATGCGCGGATTACGCTCCCGCACAAGCGTTGCTGATGAAGACGACGTAGCCGACCTCAAGGGCGTGAAGAACTTGGCATGTCGGTGAAGTCCTCGGTGCAACGACAGTGATCCGGCGCCGAAAGGAAAGCGCCTCCGAGTACTCACACACGTACGGTGTATGACAACGACCCCCGGGTCCGATCCAGCAGAGGTTGCGTAAGTAGATCTCCTGGACAGAATTCCGCAGCACGACGACATGCAGTGGAGAAGTGTTCTCACACGTGCGCAGCCCTTACTTGGGGCCGCACACAACGGGAGAGAGAGAAAGAGAGAAAACGTGGAAATTGCATGATTTCACAAGCACTATGCCCCTCTTGTCACATCCCAAATTTAGAAACTAAGAAAAACTTAGTTTCACAAGAACCAAATTTCAGAACCAACAAAAACTTTTTGAAATGTTTCACTAATGATTGTGGATTCCTTCCCATTGCTATGTTGAACCTTATGTGACTTGCTGTTTAAGTTGTTTGACCAATAAATATTTACCAAACAACCTAACCTAAGTAAGAAAACATATTAAACTTTGGTGATCATTTCTACAAGATAGTATTGTTAACTATGGAAATGGTGGTATGATTTATTCTTGTGGGTTGAATTGTGTGGTCTTGATTGTGTTATTGATATTGTGTGTCTGTTGCTTGTGAGGACAATTCCTCAGCTATGCCTAGCACTAAAATAAAACCCACTGGTCACAAATTTGGAATGTGACTAGAAAATAAAACAAGACCTCTATGTTTCCTCACACCCTCAAAATAAAATCTTAATTAAAAGAAAGAATCTTATTTAATTTCCCTCTCCACCTATTCCTCTAATTTGTTATGACAATTATTTTATCTTATAAAATTCAGGAATGAGATGATAACCATCTCATTATCATATTACTCTCTCCTCAAAATATCTAAGCTTCAATTACAAAGATATTTCAATTTGTCAAATTGAATTTACCAAAAATAACATATTTAAACTCTATGAACAAATTATGTTCAAAACATTTTATTTTCAAAAGCCAATTTTTGTGGAGCTTCTACATGTATATGGGAGGCTACATGAATTTTCTCAGATTTTTAGAAAATGGTTTAGTGCCTCAATTAAATCACTGAACATCTACTGGTTTTAAAATAAAACAGAAAAGGACTTGAATGTAAATAGAAAAAGGAGTCCAGGGGTTTTCTGGAAGAACGTCATCTTCTCTGTAGCAGCAGAGGCGCAATGGCGCCGTGTCGTTCGTCCGTCGTTCGCCGCCCGGACCCCTCCCGCTCCCCGCCGGACCCCTCCCCTCCTCTGCCCTGCGAGGACACGCTCCGCTCTCGGCCCCTCTCCTCCGCGGCCGTGCTCCTGCTCCCTCGCTGTCCCCGCTCGCCCTGGCCCGTGCGACCCGAGCACGTTGACGCAGACGCGGCCGTCCAAGCACGCACGCACCGGACCCCCCCCCCCCCTCTCGCTCTCCTGCCGCGCAAGGAGGATAAGGAGGCCCCCCAGGCGCTCCTCTTCCCTCACTTGCCCAGCTGCGTTCGCCCTCCTTTCTCTCTCTCTCTCTGTTTCCTTCCCCACCGCACCGAAACCCAGCCTTGGACGCCATCACGCATCGCCGTTGATTGAGCCCTCCCCGAGCAGAATGAAGAGCACCAGGAGCTCCACCTCGCCGTGCTCTGCATCCCCGTCCAAGGAATCGCGAAGAGGAGCCCAAAATCGTCCCCACCGAGTTCATCCCCATCCGCTCCGGCCGCCACCTTGCGAGCAAGCTCGCGAGTCGCCTCGTCCACCTTTCTTCACCATTATTGCTTCCCTGAGATCCCCCTCCTCTTCTCTAGCTTATGGACATCGCCATTCCTCCCAGGAACCTCGGAGTCGACGACGCCATCCTCGCCCGCTTCCTGTTCGACGCCGCCGTGCGCGTTGAGGAAGAAGAAGAGGACTGCGTACCTCTTCGCCAGCGCAACGGGCCGGCCCAGCACGGTGCTGCCTGGCCCAGCTCCAGATCTGGCCCGTGTTCTTTTTTTTTAAGTAAATCAATTTCCTGTTTTAGTTTCCTGTTTATTTTCCAGTGTAGTTTTAATTCGATTGTGGTAAATCTGTGATAGCAATTTGATTGATTCAAATTTTGTTGTGTTCCTATGAGTTTTCTTAAACATGCAGAGCTGGTGGCTTGCCAAAATATATTTTTAATAATTGTCTATACTAAAACTTGTAAAAAGTATCTTTTCCACTAATTATTAAATATCTAGAGTTTTAGAAATCCAAATATTGCAAACTAAAATTCTCTGGATAGGTTGAGATGATACCTTTCCAGATCTGTTGGTCTTGTATGCAAATGAAGTCTAAAACAAAAGTTCTATTCATTCTTGTAAACACATCAGTAGCTCTTTGATGATTTTTGTAGATTTGTGTGAGATGAATTTTGGAGTAAATCCAATTGGATTGTCTTCTATATGTGTAGGAGAACATATCTCTAAATTGGTTTGAATTTAGGAGTCACTGATTGACTGTGGTGCTAATTATAAGGTTTAGGCATTTTCTGCCTATTTTTATTAGGACTTTATTAATTGTTGTGTTATAACTTTATTATTACAAATGTGTTTCCTAGCATGTGTAGAGTGGTAACCCACTGTTGTGGCATGTTTCCTTATTTTACTAGCATGTTAGGGGAACTACTTGTTAGTGGTATTTGTTAGATATGTTGGTGTGAGAAAGATGTTTGCCTTGTTTGTTCAACTTGGTTGTCTCTAAGTTAAGTAATAGCTTGAGTGTCTTGTTAACGTCTCCACCTTAACTTGGTGAGATGTTTTGAATTACCAAGATTAATTGGTAGTTTAGCTTTTGTCTGAAGTATTTCCTGATTAAAGAAAAGTGGTTGTTAATTACCTCTATTTGAGGATGTCTTTGTGCCCTCTTGTTTTAGCATGTTTGTGGTGTTATACTCCTGTGAGTATAATGCCCTTGTAAATGTAGATCTTAGTTTGTTGCTTGATTAAACTAGTGCTATGTTGTGGTTGATTACTTGTTTGTATACCACTTGTGGTTTGGTTTGCTTATTGCGTGTTGTTTTATTTGCATGTTGCGACGCTAGAGATAAACGCTACCGGGGTGGTATTTGGAAAGGATTTATCGGAGAACGATGAGAGTTTATTTCTTTGACCAATGAGGAGCAGTCCAGGAACATCATGCTGAAATCAGGCAAGCTACTCTCTGAGCTTGCACCTAAATATATATGCATCTATTTGGACAACATGTTTTACTTTTAAAGCAAAGATTTATAAAACCTTTTCCAAAAAGTATATGGAAACTATTTTGCCACCAATGTAGATATATAAGATAGGGTATATCAAACTATAGGATGGGAAAAATATTGTTTACTCAAAACTCCTTTGAAATTACTTGTGTGGATATGGAATACCGAGATGTCGGTATGGAAGTGGAGAACTGGAGAATGGAGGTGTTTATGAAAAATGCACATTGTGTCTTTGTACTATGACGACCAGCCAATAACCTGTGCGACCACGTTTACCCCCATATGGGAACGGGGCTTAGTCATATAATTTGCTCTTATTAGTATGGGATACCTCATCGACGGAGATGACTCCGTTATGCATGAGGGGATGGTTTGTGAACTCCCCTGACCTGGGTCCTCGCTCAAACTCTATGGAAAGATAAGGAGGAGGATTGAAGACTTCATAAATGTGGTCGCCGGGAAAAACATATGAGTCCTCACACTTGGGGTTGCCGACGGGGACCGGACTGAGTGTCGATGGGAATTATCATATGGGTAGGATCCTATACTAGCATGAGCAAAGGAGAGGCTATGGTCGGTGGCTCAACTTCGCATACACCTTGTATGGCGGGACGTGGCTGACACGATGAGCTACCGGATGGATGTGGGTTAAAAGCGTGCTACCTCTGCAGAGGGTTAAAACTATTCGAATAGCCGAGTCCTCGGATATGGACAGTTGGGAGGCTGTCCTCTGACCATGTGCAAGTTTTGGAAATGTTTTAAGATTTGAAAGGAAAATGGAGATGTTGTTTATGTGCAACTATACCGATGAGTCGGTATGAGGTTACTGGAAAAGAAGAGTACCCTGAGGGGCTGTGACCGAGAAGTGCAAAGTTTTGTGTCCTGAAAGTGGAAAATGTTTATGCAACTATACCAAGGGGTTGGTATGAGGTTGTCGGAAAAATGATTTGACCAGGAATGGTTTTGGTCGGAAAAGGAGGAGTTTTGGAAAAATAAACGAAGGGGATTTTCCGGGAAAATGTTTGTAAAAGAGACTTCTTACCTTCTTCAACAAAGATGGATTTTCGGGAAAAAGTTTTAAAAGAGAATTCTTACAAAGATAGGTTTATGGGAAAAAGTTCTAAAAACCTTCTTTTCTTTTCAACAAAGATATAGAGATGTCTTCTCAAAATAAAGGGTTTTGTTATAATAAAAATGATGCCATTGCATGCTCATGTCGGGGGTAGTTTGCGAGTACATAAATGTACTCATGGCTGTGTCCCTGGATATTCCCATGTCCAGAGTTCAAGAAGAAGTATGCTGAAGACCGAGAGATCGATGACGTCTTTGCGAACTAGGCCGTCTTCCCAGTCAGTTGCCTGTAGGTGTCTTGGCAAATGACTCGGGCCCCACGTTGATTGGAGATTTCCGCTGCAAGAACTTATTGAAGATTATTACTTCAATCAAGTAAGTATTTTGATTCGGTATTTATGGATGTTCTTTTGATACCAGTTTGATTGTGCTCAGCGACAGACTGATCATGGGATCGCTGATGTTGTAGGCACAAGGGTATTTCGGACAGCTAGTCCGGGGTTTCCCACAGACTTGGTATCAGAGCCATCCTGACTGTAACAGACCTTAGTTAGCATGGACGTTAGTTAGGAAAGAAATATTTTGTTAAAAATATATTGTTACCAAAAACATAATTTTTATCTGAGGAAGTCCAAAAATAACTTCCACTCTTCTCACCTTCTCAAATATTTCCGAGTCTCATCCCTCTATTTTAAGATTTTCTAAGGATTTCTCTACTCCCACTTACCCGTTCAAAATACTTGACGATGAACCCAAGTGAGACCTAATTAGCTAGCACCTACAAGAGGAAGCTTCCATCACAAGTACTCAACATTCCACATCGAGGTGATTGATCTGCAAATACCAATATTATCGATATCAACAAAGCAAGAGACCTCCGAAGACCTCAACACAATATCAACAAATCCACTCAGTTACTACCTCGACAATCTCAATTTCTCCAGCTGAAAACTAAGGCGACAAAGTGAAGACTTCACCAACCATATCTAACCAAGGCCCATAGGAAAAACATATGATAGGAACTTTGGTTGTACCACCCGACTACCAAGAGAATTAGACGCCCGTTGGTACTAGACCTACCTTGTGTGCTCTTTGCTTGTGTGTACTCTACTTGTGTGTTGATTGTTTGTGAGTCCTCTGCTTGTGTGTTGTTTTTCTTGTGAGTTCACAATCACGCCCTGATGGCAACACAAAGTAACCCAAAATTCTCTTTTTATAAAACTCCTTTTGTCACCCAACAAAAACCAATTTTGACCTCTCCGCCACAGTTGCACTTTGTTGCAGATGTAAACCCGCTTAGGAAAATCTTTTCAAGATATTTTCCTCTTATCTAAACCATCTTCCGATAAGAACTGACAGTTCCGCAAGATACAAAAGACCCCCGATCTTTAACCAAATAGCCTGAGATTTTTGCGACTTAACCGGCCAGTCAGACAATGCCCTTCAAGCACCATCTGGAGCAAGTACGTCAAGATCTCGAAGGAAACTGCAATTTTACGGCAAACTCGTGAAGACACGAGTCTTACCTCGCAAAATTAACTTGTGAAAATTACAAGAAAACCACACTAACGTATCATATCTAACTCTAGGTTAACATCTGACTCAAGTCCACTAGAGTACTAACTGATCTTCTAGGACTATAAGTCTTGACAAGAAACGAGGACATAAGGAGACTCATTTAGGATTGGTAACTAGAGGAACTCGAGGAGTGTATAAGAGTTGCTATGACGATTCGAGCTCAGAGACCACGAGAAGGAGGAACTACTACAAGAAGACATTGAAGAGAAATTTCTTAGGTTGGCAAAGAAGCAAAATACCCGACTATCATTGAGTATTTGGAAACTCTTATATCAGAATCTATTATTCTTAATCTCTCTAGAAATAGTGTGACATTCCAATGTTCGTGTTATATAGAAGTAGTTTGGTAACAAGCCTCATAAACTTGTTAACAAATCACTTTTGTAGGCTCAAACAATTGAGTGTCATATACAAATAAACGGAACGTCAGAAAATCAAGTACATCTCAGCCTCTGGAATATGAAAAGTAGTTTGGTGACAAGACTAGCTACCTTGTTGACAAATTCTTCTTGTATGACTAAGGCAACTCGATGTCATAAAAGACCTCCACAATTTTATACAACTAATTAATGGAAAGCTTGCCCGGACTAAGTGGATGCCTTCACCACTGGGGTGAAGCAAATGATGTTAGAACTCAAATCAAGGGCAATAATAATTTTCTTAAATCGAGTGTATACCTTACGAGTTACTCAAGTTCTAAGTAGGAAAATCATATGAAGATTTATAGTGTTTCCCCATGGATATGGTTTCCGAAAACAAGAAAAGAAAGAGGTGCCAGTGGGCGACTCAAAACTAGTGGTAGACTTTAGGAAGATATAAGAGTGTTGGACTATAAGATTATTAGTCAGCAGGACCCCTTGAGAATCTAGTGATGAGATCAGAATTTGGTGGATGATGTTGGTAATATCAAAAATTTGGGGTTCTGAATAGAAGTGAAAACTTGGAGTGGATCGATAAGTTAATTGGGATTGGACCGATGATATATTTGATTAATACTCTGGGGCTAACCAGTTGTGGTCCCCAACCATTGGTGGTTATCTGGAACTAGGAGACGTGAACCTTGATTTAAGGTTTAGAAATAAAGGTGAAAGTTGATGGATTTTTAGGAAGCACTTGCTGATAAAATGATGTTTGGATTGGTTAGAAGCAAGTAAATTAAGAAGAATACTCCGGTGTTGGAATGTTTAGGGTGATTCTTAGCGCAAGTGGCCCTTGTACTAAATTCTTATGGAATTATAGGAAGTGGTCAAAGATGAGTTAGCAAATGAGTAGATCGTTGTTACGCAAGAAATAATTGGTGGAGGATAAGGGAATGTTTACCAGATTTTAGGAATCAATATGACTTGGTCTAGTAGCAAGACATTCTAGGTGACAGTAGGTTTCAGAGCTTGTCACGCTCTGTTTGGATTATTCCTAGAAAGATCGTTTATCTTGGATTAAGAGATCAAGGCCAAAAGTGTTGAGATAAAAAATCTGAATTTGATTAGAAAGTGGGGCAAACTCTGGATGAAATGATCACATGACTGCTGGATGCTTTATTTAGCTTTGATGACATGGTTGTGGGAAAATAACCACCTGAAGGAGTCGGATAATATGAGATATGCCTATCTGGGAAAATCAATCGAGAAATAATTGGTGGACCATTACGATTTTTGTGATAAAAGATAATGGGAAGATTATGCCTTAAAGGTTTGGTGGATATCCGATAGATCAAACTATAATATGATAAAGAGTTTATGCCCACAGAAGATGATGGTGGATTAATAACTTTAGCTTAGGCAAAAGCCATGAGTCAATTAACTAGTTGATAGTAGTGGCCTTACCAGCGGTATTGGAATGGTATTTTGAAGACTCGAAAATTAGAGGCCTATGTAAAGTTGGTTGTTTTGGATCTTAGGTATAAAAAGATTGATGTTCAGAGTATAGCACCCAACTCCCTTGAAAACTAACTTAAGCCCCTCAACCAGAAAGTTTTCCCGGAAACCCTAACTATTCTGGTGCACTCTAACTTACTTGTGAAGACACATGCAAAGCTTCGTGAAGACCCCGAACCATAGAAGTCTTCCAGGACAGCATTTTTCCCGCCAAGCCGAAGGAAGAAAAGCGTGAAGAAGGTCTACCAGAAGTCACTAAGAAGAATCAAACAACGGAAGCACCTGCTGTTGGCAACATCAACCACCAAGCAAGTCCAGACGCCTTAGGAGTTTTTAACATCCCTCTACTAACTAGAACCCGGAGAGAGTCAAGTATGCAGACTAGACGCATCCGCAGACCAACGCGTCCCCATCTGTGACTCTCGTAAGGAGAAAAAAAATCTGGAAGTGATATTTGCACCGATCCCATGTACCGAGGAATGACATCCAAGACGAAGATCGTCAAGCTACCCAGGAAGAACAATGCCTCCAAGTCAACCCCAGATGAACCTTCAAGACCCCTTTTTAAGGGGGAAGACCTGCAATGTGTATACCAGGAGATGTTAATAATTAGATCCCTGCACCTTAGCCTTGTAGTATCTAAAAGCGATCAACCACGGCTGTCCATCAAAGTCGATCATCAAGTCAACCCTGTCATCAAGGAACTGAACTCAGCATAGATTTTTATCGACGAAGAAAGCCTTGCAGCATCAATTTGTCAAGATCTCAGATGGCAACCTCACTAAAGAAGCAACGACCTCGGAAGTATAGTCAACCCAAAACCCGTGCCTTTGTACTCCCCTGTTACCACCGGGCAAATCTCGAGGACGAGATTTATTTTTTAAGGGGGGAAGAGCTGTCACATCCTAAATTTAGAAACTAAGAAAAACTTAGTTTCACAAGAACCAAATTTCAGAACCAACAAAAACTTTTTGAAATGTTTCACTAATGATTGTGGATTCCTTCCCATTGCTATGTTGAACCTTATGTGACTTGCTGTTTAAGTTGTTTGACCAATAAATATTTACCAAACAACCTAACCTAAGTAAGAAAACATATTAAACTTTGGTGATCATTTCTACAAGATAGTATTGTTAACTATGGAAATGGTGGTATGATTTATTCTTGTGGGTTGAATTGTGTGGTCTTGATTGTGTTATTGATATTGTGTGTCTGTTGCTTGTGAGGACAATTCCTCAGCTGTGCCTAGCACTAAAATAAAACCCACTGGTCACAAATTTGGAATGTGACTAGAAAATAAAACAAGACCTCTATGTTTCCTCACACCCTCAAAATAAAATCTTAATTAAAAGAAAGAATCTTATTTAATTTCCCTCTCCACCTATTCCTCTAATTTGTTATGACAATTATTTTATCTTATAAAATTCAGGAATGAGATGATAACCATCTCATTATCATATTACTCTCTCCTCAAAATATCTAAGCTTCAATTACAAAGATATTTCAATTTGTCAAATTGAATTTACCAAAAATAACATATTTAAACTCTATGAACAAATTATGTTCAAAACATTTTATTTTCAAAAGCCAATTTTTGTGGAGCTTCTACATGTATATGGGAGGCAACATGAATTTTCTCAGATTTTTAGAAAATGGTTTAGTGCCTCAATTAAATCACTGAACATCTACTGGTTTTAAAATAAAACAGAAAAGGACTTGAATGTAAATAGAAAAAGGAGTCCAGGGGGTTTTCTGGAAGAACGTCATCTTCTCTGTAGCAGCAGAGGCGCAATGGCGCCGTGTCGTTCGCCGCCCGGACCCCTCCCGCTCCCCGCCGGACCCCTCCCCTCCTCTGCCCTGCGAGGACACGCTCCGCTCTCGGCCCCTCTCCTCCGCGGCCGTGCTCCTGCTCCCTCGCTGTCCCCGCTCGCCCTGGCCCGTGCAACCCGAGCACGTTGACACAGACGCGGCCGTCCAAGCACGCACGCACCGGACCCCCCCCCCCCCCCTCTCGCTCTCCTGCCGCGCAAGGAGGATAAGGAGGCCCCCCAGGCGCTCCTCTTCCCTCACTTGCCCAGCTGCGTTCGCCCTCCTTTCTCTCTCTCTCTCTGTTTCCTTCCCCACCGCACCGAAACCCAGCCTTGGACGCCATCACGCATCGCCGTTGATTGAGCCCTCCCCGAGCAGAATGAAGAGCACCAGGAGCTCCACCTCGCCGTGCTCTGCATCCCCGTCCAAGGAATCGCGAAGAGGAGCCCAAAATCGTCCCCACCGAGTTCATCCCCATCCGCTCCGGCCGCCACCTTGCG
This sequence comes from Poa pratensis, assembly GCA_947311845.1. Taxonomy (NCBI): domain Eukaryota; kingdom Viridiplantae; phylum Streptophyta; class Magnoliopsida; order Poales; family Poaceae; genus Poa; species Poa pratensis. The sequence continues at coordinate 15,974,776 of CAMZMU010000088.1, forward strand.
AGCAAGCTCGCGAGTCGCCTCGTCCACCTTTCTTCACCATTATTGCTTCCCTGAGATCCCCCTCCTCTTCTCTAGCTTATGGACATCGCCATTCCTCCCAGGAACCTCGGAGTCGACGACGCCATCGTCGCCCGCTTCCTGTTCGACGCCGAGCTCGTCCGTGCGCGTTGAGGAAGAAGAAGAGGACTGCGTACCTCTTCGCCAGCGCAACGGGCCGGCCCAGCACGGTGCTGCCTGGCCCAGCTCCAGATCTGGCCCGTGTTCTTTTTTTTTTAAGTAAATCAATTTCCTGTTTTAGTTTCCTGTTTATTTTCCAGTGTAGTTTTAATTCGATTGTGGTAAATCTGTGATAGCAATTTGATTGATTCAAATTTTGTTGTGTTCCTATGAGTTTTCTTAAACATGCAGAGCTGGTGGCTTGCCAAAATATATTTTTAATAATTGTCTATACTAAAACTTGTAAAAAGTATCTTTTCCACTAATTATTAAATATCTAGAGTTTTAGAAATCCAAATATTGCAAACTAAAATTCTCTGGATAGGTTGAGATGATACCTTTCCAGATCTGTTGGTCTTGTATGCAAATGAAGTCTAAAACAAAAGTTCTATTCATTCTTGTAAACACATCAGTAGCTCTTTGATGATTTTTGTAGATTTGTGTGAGATGAATTTTGGAGTAAATCCAATTGGATTGTCTTCTATATGTGTAGGAGAACATATCCCTAAATTGGTTTGAATTTAGGAGTCACTGATTGACTGTGGTGCTAATTATAAGGTTTAGGCATTTTCTGCCTATTTTTATTAGGACTTTATTAATTGTTGTGTTATAACTTTATTATTACAAATGTGTTTCCTAGCATGTGTAGAGTGGTAACCCACTGTTGTGGCATGTTTCCTTATTTTACTAGCATGTTAGGGGAACTACTTGTTAGTGGTATTTGTTAGATATGTTGGTGTGAGAAAGATGTTTGCCTTGTTTGTTCAACTTGGTTGTCTCTAAGTTAAGTAATAGCTTGAGTGTCTTGTTAACGTCTCCACCTTAACTTGGTGAGATGTTTTGAATTACCAAGATTAATTGGTAGTTTAGCTTTTGTCTGAAGTATTTCCTGATTAAAGAAAAGTGGTTGTTAATTACCTCTATTTGAGGATGTCTTTGTGCCCTCTTGTTTTAGCATGTTTGTGGTGTTATACTCCTGTGAGTATAATGCCCTTGTAAATGTAGATCTTAGTTTGTTGCTTGATTAAACTAGTGCTATGTTGTGGTTGATTACTTGTTTGTATACCACTTGTGGTTTGGTTTGCTTATTGCGTGTTGTTTTATTTGCATGTTGCGACGCTAGAGATAAACGCTACCGGGGTGGTATTTGGAAAGGATTTATCGGAGAACGATGAGAGTTTATTTCTTTGACCAATGAGGAGCAGTCCAGGAACATCATGCTGAAATCAGGCAAGCTACTCTCTGAGCTTGCACCTAAATATATATGCATCTATTTGGACAACATGTTTTACTTTTAAAGCAAAGATTTATAAAACCTTTTCCAAAAAGTATATGGAAACTATTTTGCCACCAATGTAGATATATAAGATAGGGTATATCAAACTATAGGATGGGAAAAATATTGTTTACTCAAAACTCCTTTGAAATTACTTGCGTGGATATGGAATACCGAGATGTCGGTATGGAAGTGGAGAACTGGAGAATGGAGGTGTTTATGAAAAATGCACATTGTGTCTTTGTACTATGACGACCAGCCAATAACCTGTGCGACCACGTTTACCCCCATATGGGAACGGGGCTTAGTCATATAATTTGCTCTTATTAGTATGGGATACCTCATCGACGGAGATGACTCCGTTATGCATGAGGGGATGGTTTGTGAACTCCCCTGACCTGGGTCCTCGCTCAAACTCTATGGAAAGATAAGGAGGAGGATTGAAGACTTCATAAATGTGGTCGCCGGGAAAAACATATGAGTCCTCACACTTGGGGTTGCCGACGGGGACCGGACTGAGTGTCGATGGGAATTATCATATGGGTAGGATCCTATACTAGCATGAGCAAAGGAGAGGCTATGGTCGGTGGCTCAACTTCGCATACACCTTGTATGGCGGGACGTGGCTGACACGATGAGCTACCGGATGGATGTGGGTTAAAAGCGTGCTACCTCTGCAGAGGGTTAAAACTATTCGAATAGCCGAGTCCTCGGATATGGACAGTTGGGAGGCTGTCCTCTGACCATGTGCAAGTTTTGGAAATGTTTTAAGATTTGAAAGGAAAATGGAGATGTTGTTTATGTGCAACTATACCGATGAGTCGGTATGAGGTTACTGGAAAAGAAGAGTACCCTGAGGGGCTGTGACCGAGAAGTGCAAAGTTTTGTGTCCTGAAAGTGGAAAATGTTTATGCAACTATACCAAGGGGTTGGTATGAGGTTGTCGGAAAAATGATTTGACCAGGAATGGTTTTGGTCGGAAAAGGAGGAGTTTTGGAAAAATAAACGAAGGGGATTTTCCGGGAAAATGTTTGTAAAAGAGACTTCTTACCTTCTTCAACAAAGATGGATTTTCGGGAAAAAGTTTTAAAAGAGAATTCTTACAAAGATAGGTTTATGGGAAAAAGTTCTAAAAACCTTCTTTTCTTTTCAACAAAGATATAGAGATGTCTTCTCAAAATAAAGGGTTTTGTTATAATAAAAATGATGCCATTGCATGCTCATGTCGGGGGTAGTTTGCGAGTACATAAATGTACTCATGGCTGTGTCCCTGGATATTCCCATGTCCAGAGTTCAAGAAGAAGTATGCTGAAGACCGAGAGATCGATGACGTCTTTGCGAACTAGGCCGTCTTCCCAGTCAGTTGCCTGTAGGTGTCTTGGCAAATGACTCGGGCCCCACGTTGATTGGTGATTTCCGCTGCAAGAACTTATTGAAGATTATTACTTCAATCAAGTAAGTATTTTGATTCGGTATTTATGGATGTTCTTTTGATACCAGTTTGATTGTGCTCAGCGACAGACTGATCATGGGATCGCTGATGTTGTAGGCACAAGGGTATTTCGGACAGCTAGTCCGGGGTCCCCACAGACTTGGTATCAGAGCCATCCTGACTGTAACAGACCTTAGTTAGCATGGACGTTAGTTAGGAAGAAATATTTTGTTAAAAATATATTGTTACCAAAAACATAATTTTTATCTGAGGAAGTCCAAAAATAACTTCCACTCTTCTCACCTTCTCAAATATTTCCGAGTCTCATCCCTCTATTTAAGATTTTCTAAGGATTTCTCTACTCCCACTTACCCGTTCAAAATACTTGACGATGAACCCAAGTGAGACCTAATTAGCTAGCACCTACAAGAGGAAGCTTCCATCACAAGTACTCAACATTCCACATCGAGGTGATTGATCTGCAAATACCAATATTATCGATATCAACAAAGCAAGAGACCTCCGAAGACCTCAACACAATATCAACAAATCCACTCAGTTACTACCTCGACAATCTCAATTTCTCCAGCTGAAAACTAAGGCGACAAAGTGAAGACTTCACCAACCATATCTAACCAAGGCCCATAGGAAAAACATATGATAGGAACTTTGGTTGTACCACCCGACTACCAAGAGAATTAGACGCCCGTTGGTACTAGACCTACCTTGTGTGCTCTTTGCTTGTGTGTACTCTACTTGTGTGTTGATTGTTTGTGAGTCCTCTGCTTGTGTGTTGTTTTTCTTGTGAGTTCACAATCACGCCCTGATGGCAACACAAAGTAACCCAAAATTCTCTTTTTATAAAACTCCTTTTGTCACCCAACAAAAACCAATTTTGACCTCTCCGCCACAGTTGCACTTTGTTGCAGATGTAAACCCGCTTAGGAAAATCTTTTCAAGATATTTTCCTCTTATCTAAACCATCTTCCGATAAGAACTGACAGTTCCGCAAGATACAAAAGACCCCCGATCTTTAACCAAATAGCCTGAGATTTTTGCGACTTAACCGGCCAGTCAGACAATGCCCTTCAAGCACCATCTGGAGCAAGTACGTCAAGATCTCGAAGGAAACTGCAATTTTACGGCAAACTCGTGAAGACACGAGTCTTACCTCGCAAAATATATTTAATTTAATATTTTAATTCCTTTTAATATTAAATCAACATATAAATATATTTAATTCACAATTAATATATTTACATATTAAATAATTAATGTGACACCGGAACCCCTTCCGGATCACTCCGAACTCCTTCGTCAGGCCGGGCACAAAACCCGTTACCCGAAACCCGAATCCGATTTACCCGAGCCCGAACCCGATTTGCCTGAACCCGATAGACCTGAACGCTGAATCGGGAAACAGATTTGAAAACCCGAAATTAATTAGGAAAAGTCGGGTTAGAACTTACAGAACCCGATATTCCCGAATAGCCCGAAGTAAAATAGAAGCGCAGTAACATCCCGCATACACGCGGAGGCCCAAGTCCCCGACCTAGGTTTTTGACCTCGTCCCCGTCCGCACAGGCGCACACCACGTTCCCCACAAGGCCGCGGGCCACCACCCGTCGCTCTCCGCCTCTCCCACTCCCAGCCGCCAGACCCAGGAGAGAGGACAGGCAACAACTCAGGCCGCACGGGCAGGCCACCGCGACGGCGCCCATCCGCCGCCGTACAGCCCACGCCGTCCCGTCTCCCTTCATCCTCCCTTGCCGTGCCGCTGCCCCGCCTGCAAGTGGTTGCTCACCGCGGCGGCGCCGACCCGGACTCAACGCTAGTACGCGACGATGACGCACGGCTGGCCGCTGGTTACCCGCTCCTCCTCATCGTTCGACGGCTGCACATCACGATCGACCAGACCCGACCGGCCATGCACTGGGCTGCAACGGCGAGGGGCGACGCGCCGACGCCAGCCAAGTGAATGACGGACGAATCAACGAATGTAAGGCTCATCCCTCCTTACTCTAGTTCTTTGTATAATCGAATCCAAGATTGAATGTTCTTTTCCTTTTTTTCTGAAATTATTATGTAGGTAGATTACCTCCTTTGTTCACTGTCACGAGTATTTAACATGTAATTTGAAAGTGCAATTCTTTAGATTAGCACTAGAGTGAAGTGTTGAACTATGGTCTATAGTAAATACTAGATAGTTTGATTCCTATAGATGGATGTCCTGTTATATGATGTGGTGAAATATAGTAAATACTAAATAGATGACTGTCGTGTTATATCTTTTGTATATTAGCTTCAGTCCTGATTTTGGATCTTTAAATTGGTGATGTCATGTTTGTGTACTTTGTGTGTGTGATGCACTAGTGCAATTTCTATCATTCTATGAACTTTATTGTGTTGTCAATTGTCATATATCATATTGAACTGCTGCTGTTTTGATGCTGAAATACAGCAGAAGTGCTGCAGAAATTTGTATTTCTCTGTTTGTTTCTATGAACTTTATTGTGCTGTCATATCTCATATTGAACTGCAGCTGTTTTTATGCTGAAATACAGCAGAAGTGCTGCAGAAATTTTTATTTTTTTGTTTGTTTCTTATTTTATATACAAATGCTGTCATGTGTTCTTGTGTTGTCTAAATAATGACTGAAATGTTGCCAAAAATGTCCAGAAACGCTGTAGAATTGCTGTCAAATTTTGTAGTTTTTGCTATCATTTTCGTTACCACAGTATAGTTCGGGCTTTTCGGGATTACCCGAACCCGAACCCGAATTGTCGGGTACCCGAACTGTCGGGTAGCATATTTTCTTGCACAAATTCGGGAATCACTTTTCAAAACCCGAACTAGTTTTAACCCAAAAAACCTGACCCGAAATTTCGGGTAAACCCGAACGCCCGGCCTGACTCCATCGGTCCTCCCCGGAACCATTCCGGTATTCCTCTCTTTTCTCCGGAACAATTCCGGTGTTCATTCCTCTTCTCCGAAACCCTTCCGGTTCTCTCTCTCTTTACTTCAATAATTCCTATGTCCTCAAAATGATCTCCTAGCATCGTCAAACCCTTAAGCGTGTTACCCTACGGTTTGGGAACACTCCAGACATGATCGAGACTCCTCTCCGATCAATGATCAATAGCTGGACATGGATGCCCCTCTGTTCCAAATATCTTCCGATATGCCGATTTATCTCCTGATTTATCGCTTATCGGGTGGTGACCGATAAGATAAATGAATATCAACGGATTTTATCATTCGGGACGATTTCTCGGTCTGACAAGAGATTTATCGGCCGATATATCGATTTTCGAGTATTGGACCTATGATTAATGATATCTATCATAGAATTTTTAGTATTATATATCGTATTTTAGAATTTTTAGTGCTGATATGATATATTTGTATAGTATATTTATATGTTTTAGTGCTGAAATCTGGGATTTACTAGAAAACTGACAGATAAATAGTCGACCGATAAAATCGATTTATCGGCCGATAAGCCGATTTATCTCTTATCTTGGTCCGACCGATACGTTAACGATAAGCGATGTCCCGAACAATCATGCCCATAATGACCCCTATGCATTCCATGAATAAAACGTCGTTGAACCTTAACATAGATTCATATTCCTATTGTTTCCTTCGATACTTATCTTGTCCGAGATCTGATCGTTGACATCTCCATGTCATGTTCAATCTCGTTACCGACAAGAATTGCTTTACTCGTTACCGTGATCTTTCATCCCCATGACCTAGTCATACGCTGCGCAGCTTTATGGATGTAATCTCACCGAGTGGGCCTAGAGTATCTCTCCGTCACGCGGATAAACAAATCCCGCTCTTGACACAAACACCTCAATCCATCCCATTGGAATACCTAATGTACACCTTTATGATCACCCTTTTACGGTGTGACGTTTGATGCAATCTAAGCAGCCGCCGGAGACTGTGATTAAATGAGATCTCACGGTCTAAGAATTAGGATACTATATATCAAAATACTGCAACGGTGAACTTTGTGACACGATCATGTTGCAATACTTATGTTGGGTATGTCCATCATTTCATTCACTCAATGAAATGACTCCATTGTCAACTGACATGAATGTCACATGATCGTGAAACCCTCGATCATCAATTGCCCAATGGACTAGTTAATAAGAGGCTTACTAGGGACTCTGGTTGTTAACCTACCATTGGTTGTTTACATACCACACATGTATTAATGTTTCCTATTAACACAATTGTAGCATGGTATAAAACTTATTATAAACTTAATGAGTTATGTCATAAATATACTCTTATTTATTTGCCTCTAGGGCATAACTCCTTCACATTATCATTCTGTCTAAAGTTCATAATGTTACTCCTTAATTGTATAATTTTGCAGGTGGATAATACTTCCCAATAAAATCATCTTTGCATTTAGTCCAATAATCGATACTATTTCTAAGCAAAGACAATAACCATTCTTTAGCTCTTCCTCTTAATGAGAAAGGGGATAATCTTAATTTAACAATGTCACCATCTACTTCTACCTCTTTATATTTTTGCATATCACATAACTCAACGAAGTTATTTAAATGAGAGGCAGCATCTCCTCCAATAACAGAAAATTGTTCTTTCATGACAATATTCAACAAAGCAAATTTAATTTCATAGAATTCTGCTGTAGTAGCAGGTGGAGCAATTGGTGTGCATATGAAATCATTATTATTGGTACTTGTAAAATCCCAAAGCTTAGTGGTATCATTGGTACCCGCTTGCAAAATAAAACAAGATAAACTAACAAAGCAAGTAAAAGACTAGAAACTAGAAAACTATTTTTTTTTGGATTTTTGATATAAAGGAAGCAAAGCTAAACAAAAGTAAACTAAGCAAGAACAAAACAAAAGAGAGAAAGTGGAAGTGTGTAACTCCCCTAGCTGAAAGCTTGAAGTCCCCGGCAACGGCGTCAGAAATATAGCTTGTTGGCGTGAAATCACACACCTGTTGGGAGACCCCAAGAGGAAGGTATGATGTAGTCCAGCAGCAAATTTTCCTCAGTTAAGAACCAAGGTTATCAATCCAGTAGGACTCCAATGCTCTCAGTAGATTGCTTATTGTCTGGCGCTTTAACAAGCGTGGACCTGCACACAAAGCACAAACTCTCTCTTGCTCCCAACTTTCCAGGAAGGTTGTCAATTTTTCCCGTCTTGCTGTGAACTAGAGAATTAATTGTATCGAATGGTTGGAGATAAATAAAAGTAAACGGAATAGCGAGCAAGAGATGATTAAAAGCGAGTAAAAGAGGTTGTAATGAATGACGAAAATAGGACCGGGGGCCATAGTTTCACTAGTGGTGTCTCTGCTAAGAACAATAAACATGTTGGGTAAACAAATTACAGCTGGGCAATTGACAAATCATGAACGTATAACAATACTATTATGACGAGATATAGTTCACAGGTTCTAACATTGTAGGCATTACGTCAAGGTATACGGACCGCTATCCAGCATGCATCCATATCTAATAGTCCACCTCAAGAAAGCTATCAAGTAAATCTATCTAGTATTAAGTTGCAGCAACGAAGTGATTGCTTGTGTGCAACAGACAATTGCATTAATAAAAATATGTAATGTAAGCAATAATTCTCATTCGTAAACAAGAACACCGCTGTTTTCTCCCTAGTGGCAACAACAAATCCTCCTCCTTACACGTTTCTGTCACTCGAGCGCAGGAGCAAAGGAGATATGAACCCACTGTATAGTATATAAACTCTCTCTTGGAGTTGCATACAATAACTTGGCCAAGGAAATCATACACACCGGAGAGCATTGCAAGGCAAGATTAAAACTCTCTAAAGATATAAGTGAAGCATCTCATATTGCTATGAACAAAATAATCATAATCTCATGGTTCATCGGATACTAGCAAACACAACATGTAGCAATTACATAACGGTGATCTTGATCATGTTAGGCAGCTCACAAGATCTAAACATGGTGGCACAAAGTGGAGAGAACACCATCTAGCTACTTCTATGGACCCGTAGTCACGGGATGAACTACTCACGCATCTGTCCGGAGGCAATCATGGCAATGTAGAGGCCTCCAGTGCGACCCCCTCTCCGGCAGGGTGCCGGAGCAGGACTCCAGAAGCCCTAGATTGGAATTTCGAGGTGACGGCACCTCTGTATCTGTTTCGTGGAAAAATTCTCCGTCCCTGATGTTTTTAGGGTTTTAGGCAATTTATCGGTGAAGAGGCGATGGGAGGCGGTGGCCAGGGCCACCAGATGACTCCTAGGTGCGGGTCAAGGAGAGGCCGCGCCTGGTGTCACCTGGTGGCTGTGGGCCTCCCCTCCGGCTCTCCTTTGGACTCAGTCTCCTTCCCGGTGAAAAAAAATTCCTTGTAAAATATCAGCTCATTCCAATAATATTTCCTGTAGAACTTTTCTGAAACAAAAAACAGGCAGAAAATAGAAACTGGCCCTGGGCATCTTGTCAATAGGTTAGTCCCAGAAAACATATGGAAAACATTTGAAAACATAGGGAAAACATGGGCAAACATGTAGAAAACATAGCATGGAGCATCAAAAATTATAGAAACGTATGGGACGTATCACCTGTGTTAGTCCATGTGGGATCTCCTACCTCGATGTCAGCTTCTGCTTCCTTTAGCAAGGCAAACAGGATCTGAACCAGCCACTCTTCCGCAATGGAGTTGTACAACTTTACAAAACCTTGATAAGTTGGCGGAAGTGATCCCAGTACGATGTCACAGAAGTGTTAATGAGTCATTGGAAAACCAATATATGTGATCCTTCTCTCCAATCTGAGCATCCTGATTTTGAACAGCTTTATGGGTTCACCCAACGCAAGCCGACTATCCATCAGTTCTCTGGTCAGACTGTAACGCTCAGTGCGCACATGATGTGGGAATAAAGCTTACAATTTTTCTACCAAATGGTAGGGGTGATGGTTTCAAAACTGATCAACCAACTCAGCATCAATACAAGTGCGCAAGAGATTCATGACAACGCACACTTCACACTGGTGATGAGGTCCTTCATGGACCTCTTCTCCAGGCATGTGACTCACATAGTGATCCATGTTGGATTTCCTAAGAACCTCCATCAAAGCATGAAACCATTCTCCAAATTTGTTTCCATTTGCAGCTAAGGGCTCACGAGTCAACATCAGATTAATTCGATATCTTTCAAAGGGATCCATCTCTACAATAAAACAAGTTTATATAGAGTCTTTAGTTCAATATTAATTTGCACTACTTAAATCTAAAATTGATATAAGATATGCTCCCACTGAAACTGATATTCCTCATGATCAACTTTTAGTGAAACGAGATCCACAATAAATTATAAATAGAAGGATGTATCCACCTCAACTAATTATAATCTAAAGGGTAGGCCACTATACCAATCACTGCATGTGATTCTCGCTCATATTTATATGTATGTGCTCCGAGCTCATGACACTCATGCCTGAACGTCAAGACAACCAACTGACTCCGCCATATAGATTGAAACCTCGTATCCAAGTGAATCAATCTATAACACGCCTCCCGTCACAAAGAGGCACGTTGACCCTCGTATCCAAGTGATGAACGCGTACCCGTGCCGGTTTGATAGTGCTACAATTGGGAGAACATGATCTACCTTGATATTTTCTGTGAGGAATCGCCCTAATAAACGACTACCGCGCAATCACGGTGCAACCAACAAAGGATAAACATAATGGGCAATTTATAATTCGTGTGATCTGGTATAGCCTTTGTTCTTCGGGAATTCTTGACGCATCTCCAACGAGGATCCACCATCTCCGTCTATTTTCATCATAGCAGAAAATCCAAGGAAATTCTGCTACGGTGAAAATTGCTTCAAGTCCTTTTCCACGATAGAGAAATGACCACTTTCTCTTATCATGTACTTCCTCTTGTACTCCGCGATGAACGCCTGATTGTCGATGTCGAACAATGACAATCCTTTGGCATTGGCCATCATGTCAAAACACAGTAACAAGATAGCTATATCAAAGCACACGCACATTCTGCAAAACTAAGCTAGATGCCTCTAACGCTTTGTTTGCAAGTTTTAGCATGGCTGTAGCTTCTACGAAAACTATCGTCAAACCTACAAACACTGAGGTATGTTTATTCTCATTGCTAGATTAAACTTGTGGGGTGATGAAACACAGACATTAGGAAAACGTATCAGAGCCTCAATTTAAACGATCGCACAAGCGCTTGACCCCCGTGTGGATCCAATCCACATTTTCCCTTTCCACCATGCCGTTATATGAGACCAACTATGGTGCAACCCAAAAGCTACTGAAGTACTTCTTCTGAACAAGCGAGATATGCCGGGGGAAACTCGAGCGTACTAGGATTGCCAGAAGTTTGTGAAAAGGCACACCATGCCGTCAGAAACAAAACAAACACAACTTATTGGTAAGCAATGAAAACAAATTGAATATTAGAGAGCTTTCTTATATACTTGCACAAGCTTATGCAATACCCGCACAAAATCGTGCTCTAGATCAAATCGTATCTACGCATAGCGAGATCTGATACCACTACTGGTGTACGTGAACTGGAATTTAAATTTTTTCGCCCTACGTAACCGCCAAGATCAGCTATGTAGATAATGGTGCATGCCCATACATGCGATGATCCAGTATTACGACTCACCGGGCAGCGGAAGATCGATGTAGTCGTAGAAGATTCTGATAGATCGTAGATCCTCATGGCTAGGCCTAGCCGCAAGAATGTCGCTATTCCCTAGTCAAGGATCACACATGTAATCCCTCTTATGACTCGCACACGTACGCTCGTGTCAACCCGCCAGCGCTCCGTCGTCCAGGACTCGGCGCCGACGAAGAGAGACAGCCATTCGGCGTTGCTAATTGGTAGCACAAATCGGGGCTGGGTAGAGCTATATGAATCTGGAGATTTCTCAACACATGAGAGAGAATAGTAATTAGAGCTAGGTCTAATCAGGAGAGGACACCTCAAAACCCTGATTAGAAGAAGCCCTAATCCAATTAGAGGGTCTCTAATTAGATAGTCTAATTAGAGGCGCTAATTTTACTAGAGAGAGAGAGGCTTGAGAGCCAATTGTGATTGATATGTTTGCCTCAAGGGCTTGGGGTCCTTTATATAGTGGGAGGAGGGGAAAACCTGCCTTGGGGGGGGGGGGGGGTGGGGGGAGGATATCCTCCCCCAATCCGCACCAAAGAGGTGGTCGCAGCCCCTCTCCTAGGTGCAGCCGGATTGGACTCCTATGGGAGTCCAACTCCACCTCCTCCTCCCTTTTTCGTTTTCCTTTGGTTTTTCCTTTTTCTCTCTCAACCAAAATAAGGAAGGTGCTGGGGTGGACGCCAATGCACATTGTGGTGCCCTGGGGCCCACCTGGCAGCCCCACCATGGTGGTGCGGCCATGGGGGCAATTATGCCCCCTCCGCACTTCCCCCCTTCTCGGTTTTTGCCCGAAACTCTTCCAAAACCATATGAACCCTATAGATAAAATCATTAACCTTATCTACTGATGTTAGAAACATATTTCTAACATCTCGGGACATCTCATGTCCTCCGATATTTCTCTCATAATATCTGCCTACGACCGACATCATTTCTCACACATAATAACTTCTCTGAAACGACTCCGATTGACACCGGACTATTTTATGTGACATCGTAATGACATCGTCCATTCATAAAACGAATAAAAAATCTTAATACTCTCAATCAAAGGTTGACACTGCTTAAGTGTGTGACCCGTAAAGGTTTAGCAATACACATACATGTTCAGAAACTTACCGAACAATAACCAACAGCGGGACCGTGGACACCCATGATGGCTCATGTGTGTCCATGAATGACAAGGGAACCTTTAGTTACTCATTAAGCTTATCCCCTCAACTACACGATACCAACGTTATCACGAGTCGAGACAATGTGCTCTAATCTGCTCAAACGCTTTGATCATAACACATAGAAAACTCGTACCGATAACGTTCTCTTTTCTCATACATATCCTCGATGCCCTTGCGATAAATCACACTGTGTCTGGCCAGACGATATGTTGACACTGGTGATATTGAGAGGATCCAGAGGATGTATCTCTCCATCACCTGGAGGAGGTGAGTAGTATTCTTGAGCGATCTCAGTTCCATTACATACTCTAGGTTATACCCAGATGTCACCTTTATAATCCCTTTTTATAGTTGGACGTTTGACGACAACCAAAGTATAACTGTCGATCATGCGGCCACTAGATATTCTCATAGTACAGGAATCATAGCTAATGATAACTTCATACTCACTTTGCTAATAATGATAAACAAGTTGGTCTCTTAGCAAGATCATATACTTGGGTCGGTTCGGTACTATTGTTACTCTAACAATAAACCCTTATGTATTGTTAGACTTTTGTCAAAGTCCATGATCAGAAAAATGTGATCATTTCTGAATCACACAAGCTAATCTTAGTGACAACATTAGGAACACTTATTTGTTCATGTCTTAACACCCGCACAAAGATTTTTATTTGAATACTCACTATTCAAGTGCTATAGCGGTTGTAGCATAAAGACATAAACTTGATAATGAACTTGGAGATAGAATAATAACTAAATATTATTGTCTCTAGGGCATATCTCCAACACCCTCGTCCTACCACGACACCACGTCTATGTCAGAATCCCTCTCCCACGCCTCCTAACCACTACCCATCTCCGCCCCCATCTCTCTTGTTATCCTTTGTCGTCGACACATCACATAGAGACAATGCAGCACACCACGAGGTCGGCGGTTTTGGCGGAGCATTCCGGGGAGAGCACAGCCTCACCGTCGAGCAGGCTAGGATATTCCACCGGTACAGGATGCTAGTCCTATCGGACCACTGCCCGCCGAACGGGTGGGCTATCAGCGACGATGGCTTCACCATGTTGTCGTTGCCCGCCACCCCCGAGAAGTTCCATACGGCTCAGCGGGAGCTCCCCGAGGACCCGCCAACCATGGTGTGTGGCACGCACACTCCCGCGAGAGAGGCATGACGGCATCTACGACGACACACACAACCATGACCAGTTCAGGCCGCCATGGTACAATGCCTCATGGCGGAGGGCGTGGTGGGACGAGTCCGGCCACACCATCGAGAGCGCCATCGAGGCCGCCCAATGGCAGGGGACACACGGGGGATGACCCATTCCCTTCCAATGCAACTAACACGGTAGGGTGGTGGCGGTGGCATCGCCTTCTGCGACGTGAAGCCGGAGCCACGCTCGCCACCGCGTCGAAGAGGCGACATCGTCATCCGCGACATCTAGTCGGAGAAACGTGTGCCAGTGCACGCCACTCCCCACCGCTGACGATGCAACGCTCACCACCACGAGGACACATCTACCTCTGCAGGCCGAAGCGGGATCTGGTGCCGGAGTTTCGTGTCTCCTCGACATTACGAGACCCGGCCGATGGTGAGTTTTTTCGGCCATAGTTGTGCTTTGGTTGCGTCGGCCACCGAGCTCGATGTGGGCACCCCTACTCCTCGACCGTTGCGCATCTGGACGCCTCTCCTCCGCCGCCTGCCTCTACGTCTCACCTCCGCCTGCAATCTCGAACTTCACAACAAGTAGGCTTAGATTATGTTGAGGTTTAGGTTTAAATTTTCGTTAAAATCTTATAAAAATCATCAGCAATTAATTTTTTTAACTTTTTGCTCCAATTTGATGTCAATTTCGGGACGCAGCTCGGAAAGCCTTTACGTTAGGTCGGACATGTGTCAGACACATTATCCAGCCGTCTGGTGAGCCAAGCTTTCGTCAACGTGGCTAAACTTGGGCCGTAAACGAGGAAACGAACGGTACAAGGTTCCAAGATGTTTGGGGAGGAAGGGAGAGTCCTGCTTTGTATGCTCAATAATTTGTGTGTTGTGGAAGGCATATATTCCGCGTAGAAGGCAACAGGAAAGTGCCACAAGGAGACACACATCAGAAGATACGCCATCGACCTCCAAGTCCTCTTCCTTGACGACTTGGGCGGGATTCACATTCACTCGGTCTGGAAGGCTGGACTGGTCAAAAGATCCGGCCATGGTAATGAAGCCGCTGCCGGTGGAGACCCAAGCATCGAGTTCGAGCCCTCTGGCCGAGTTGGTGTTCCATCTGTGCATGGTACGAGCTCAGATCCCTCTCTGCCTTTCTCTATATTACCCTGTTTTCTTGTCTAGGCTTTAGATCGCGGCTGATTAGCATACAATTTAGGATCGCTGCTAGTCCAGGGACCGCTTCCGCCACATAAGATACACCTGCAAATCTAGTAGCCATCCGGCCGACCGCAGGATTTGGAACTCCGAGGCGATTTATCTGTTATTCCCATCTATGGCGGCAGCTGTGGCCTCCGGCCCATCCTTCTCCGGCGGCTGATTCGAGCTAGGGGCATGTAGGTCCGCAGCCATGCTTCTCGACGGAGCCAGCGGGGTATGGTGGGATCTTCTAGTCCTCTGTTTTCTTCGTGGCCGTTTGGATAGTGTGATATCCCTTTGGCTGGACACAGTTTTTCACATGGATACGAAGAAAGTAATTGATATAGAGAGAAGGAGTAGGTAGGAGTATTCAGAGCAAAAAAAAGCAAAAGAATCCCCTCTCGCATTCTTTCTCTCCCCATTGCTTCCTTCAGGACTCGTCGCCGGAGACGAAGATTGCAGTGTCGACGGAGACGAAAATTGCAGCAGCGGCGGGGGGGTGGTTTTGAAGCACCGTCCCCACGGCTTGCAGCATCGTCGGGCGTCGGCCACCGCATGAAGCTCCGCTGCCCGCTTGCTTTTGCAGCTCGTAGCAGCGCCGTCCAGCCTTTGTAGCATCTGCAGACGACCTTCGCAGCAGCGCCACTACACGGTGCCAAACGGTCGTAGCAGCGCTGCCCACCCTTGGTAGCACTAGTGGACGACCTTCGCAGCTGCGCCGCCAGCTTCATGTAGCACCGGTGGCCAATCCTCGTAGCAACGCCGACCGGCTTCATGTAGCACCGGTGGCCAACCTTCAGAGCAGCGTCACCCTCACTTGAGGTAGCACTGGCGGCCAATATTAGCAGCAACGCCGCTGGCTTCATGTAGCACCGGCGGCCATAGCAGCGCCGCCCTCCCGTGGTAGCACCGGTGGCCAACCTTCAGAGCAGCGTCGCCCGCCCTTGGTAGCACTGGCAGCCAATCTTCACAGCAGCGCGCCCGCCCACCCCGGAGGACGACAGCGAGGACAGGCTCTGGTGCTCACGAGAGGGGCGCGGGCTGGGTAGAGACCATGGAGGGAGGAAGGGAGAGGGAGGGGAGGAGATGGCCGCCAACACGGCGGGATTTGGTGGCCGCCCGGAGCCAGGATGGCTCACAGCGCGGGAGGGAGGTATCTCTGGTCGCCAATGGGGAGGACCGGAGGAGGAGCAGTGTAGTTATGTTGCATTCCAATCTCCAATTATGAGGTTGTGCTCTTCAGCCAATCGACCCCTAAGATTGCATCATAAGCTCCCAACTCTAAAACCCTCATCGTGGTGGTGAATGTGTGCCCTTGTACCCACCACTGAAGATCGGGTACGGGCTCCACTTATGGCCGAATCGCACCTCAAGAAATCTCCACTTGCGACTTTGACAGGACTAAGACCGAGGGACTCAGTTGTGCCCCGAATTTGAGCCAGGAAGTTGGCGTTGATGAACGTGTTTGTACTACTAGAATCCAACAGAATGACCATAACTTGGTTTTGAAAAAGAGCTCGCAAACGGATAGTGTCCGGACCTTCAGACCCAGCCATCACATACAGTGACCGAATCAAGTGTTCAGCATGTGCTACATCCTGCCTTTCCAACATGTTAAGTACTTCTTCAGTAAGAAGGATGTTGTGTTCAGGATCAGGTGTAGATTGCAGAGTGTCAGCTGACTAGATCATGTGTACTTCTGCGCCAGATTTTGGGAGTACAATGATCTGTCGGATCATACTTGTCTTCACATCTAAAACATAGGCCATTGGCTCTTTCGAAATTGTGCAACTGGTGGTCCTTCCAACCATCACCAGTTCCATATGGGGGTGCAGCATGGGGCGTAGCAGGTGTTGGCATAATCTTGATGCTTCCCTAAATATCTAGCCACTATTGCTTAGTAGCTAAGGTAGCAGAGTTCAACTTTGAGTTGAACTCAGCCATTACTTAATAGCTAAGTTAGGAAGAGATATTTTGTACTAGGTCGGTCACTGTAGCAATGGCGGTCACTGTAGCACCGACCTTGAAAGTCCTATATAAGGACATGTACTCCATCGTTGTATGCTAAGCTGAAATACAAGCAAATCATAAGGCTTAAAAAAAAGCAGGTGAGATGTAGTCTCCACCAGGACCGTGGTGTGTGCCCGGCCGACAGGAGAGCTCCCTGGGTTGTTAGTGTGTGTGTGCTTGTGTGTGAAGCACAACCTTGTTAGAAGGGAGCTAAGTGATTAAGCTTCCAACAATTGGTATCAGAGCCGCAAGGTTCGGGGCCGTGGTGCGCGGCGGACGGAGGCTGCGGAGGCGCTGCGTGGTGGCGCAGCGGCCACGGTGCGGCGAGAAGGCCGCGGAGGTCCTGTGTTGCGGCGCAGGAACCGCGGTGGCGCGGCATGGCGGCGGCGTGGAGGTGCTGCGCGGTCACGGAGGCCGTAGCGGCGCCATGCGACGGCCATGAAAGCGGCGACCGGCATGAGCACGGTGACAACCGGCGTGTGTGTTCCGGTTGTTCTGTGTGTCACCGGCGGAGAAGAAGCTCGGCGTGTGTCGCCGAGGAAGAAGACCGCGTCCTGGGCACGCAGGGCCGGCCGTGTTGATCGCGTCAGCGCGCGGTCATGGTCACGAGCTGGGGCGTGTGGAGCGTGGCGATGAGCGAGGTTAGGGGGAGGACCAGATCGAGCTGCTCGCGACGGCCGCGTTGCCTGCGTCAGTGCGCGGCATGTGCGTGAGCTGAGGGCATGCCGATCATGGCGTAGTGGGTGCGTTGACGCGTGAGTGCGCGTCGTGGTCGCGACCGTGGCGACGTATTGTGCGAGCCACGGCTATATCCCCACCCCTGTAACTCAGTTGAAGCACCACAAGGTTGAGCTCGGGTGAAAGAAAGGCGTCAGTGCGCCGAAAAGAGAAGCTGCGGCGTGTATCGCCGGAGATTGGCGTTTGTCGCCAAAGAAGAAGATGGAGTCCACGTCAAGCTTGGCAGTGGCGACCGGCGTATGTGAGCGCCAGGTTGTGTCCGTGGCGGTGGCGACCGGCGTATGTGAGCGCCAGGTTGTGTCTCGTGGCGGTGGCGACCGGTGTGTGAACCAGGTTGTGTCCGTGGCGGTGGCGACCGGCGTGTGAGCCAGGTTGTGTCCGTGGCGGTGGCGACCGGCGTGTGTGCGCCAGGTCGAGTCCGTGGCGGACCGGCGGTGGTGACCGGCGTGTGTGCGCCAGGTCGAGTCCGTGGCTTCAGAGTGTCGAGTTCGAGCTCGCCGAAAATTCAGAAGAGCGCCGTCAGTGCGGCGTGGTGTTTGTGCGCCAAAATATTCCGAAGCATCAAGATTAGGGGGTGATTGTTGGCATAATCTTGATGCTTCCCTAAATATCTAGCCACTATTGCTTAGTAGCTAAGGTAGCAGAGTTCAACTTTGAGTTGAACTCAGCCATTACTTAATAGCTAAGTTAGGAAGAGATATTTTGTACTAGGTCGGCTACTGTAGCAATGGCGGTCACTGTAGCACCGACCTTGAAAGTCCTATATAAGGACATGTACTCCATCGTTGTATGCTAAGCTGAAATACAAGCAAATCATAAGGCTTCAAAAAAGCAGGTGAGATGTATTCTCCACCAGGACCGTGGTGTGTGCCCGGCCGGCAGGAGAGCTCCCTGGGTTGTTAGTGTGTGTGTGCTTGTGTGTGAAGCACAACCTTGTTAGAAGGGAGCTAAGTGATTAAGCTTCCAACAGCAGGAACTGCAGGTGGGTCTGCCCTATGATGGTAATGCTGACGGCCCTGCCAAGTTTTTGCTTCAGCCTGAATTTCTTGTTGTACCAGTGCTAATAGCCCTGCGGCGCTCGAGTACTTGGGATTCTATTGGTTCTCTCACTTCTTGTTTAAGACCCTTGATGAAATGGGAGATAAACATTTGCTCATCGTGATTACGATTCTGCATGGACACTTGATACATGATCTTCTCAAACTGAAGGTAGTACTCTTCAACAGTGGTAATTGCTTGATTTCATACTCTTGCGATGGTCATCCGCCCCAAATTTCTCATCAACTGCTGCAATGAATTGCGGCCAGGTGCTCACCTCATGGTGTAGCTTGTATGCTTGAAGCCAGATTGCTTCTTGCCGATCCATATGCAGCGTAGCCGAGGTCAGCCAGAGAGATAGATGCACGTTAAACAGTTAAAAATAGTCGAGGCACTTGTCACGCCAGACTCGGGGTCACTTGCCGTCGAACTTGGGGAAAGACGTCTTGGGTGGTGTGGTCCGGTTGGCTTGCTCCCTTGACCAATTGTTCGGTCTACCCTGCCCCCTACGCTTCCATGTCCACTGCCGTCAGCCCCTCCAAATCAACTGCCTACCAGAATTCCTTCACCGCCGCCTAATACTGGTTGTAAGGTCATGCTCTCTGGCATGAGCCGCCAACGCCGTCCGGAGAAGATGTTCCCCGGCGTGCTGATTCGTCATGGCGGCGGCTGCCATCATGCACAGCTTGGGAGATCGACGTGAGCTGAGCCACCAATTGCTGCTGTGTAGCGTTGAGCTAGTCCAATCCCGCGCGAATTGAGGCAAGGGCCTCGCCGGTGTGCGCCGCTGCTTCTCCCATCGCATCCAAGACGAAGCGCCTCTGCGGGGATGACCTAGCCACAGCCCCCAAGCTGAGAGAAAAGAAAGATCACATGAATCTCACCATCCGGATCTGAAACTGAATCTGATATCAATTGTAACATCCCTTGGCTGGTATGATTGGACACAATTTTTCACTTGGATAGGAAGAAAGGAATTGAGAGAGAGTAAGTAGGAGGATTCACAGTTTACAGATTTCTTGAGACTTGCGTTTAGCTGTTACATGGCTGGCATATGTGGCCTACTCGCACACGCTAACTCACACTAGGTACCACCTTATTATCCGTTTTCTTCTACCGGCATATGCAACCCGGCGTCTACGTCTTCCCTGATGGGCCGTCCTCCTCACCGGACATGACAGATAGCAAATATCAGCTGTGAGTTTTAGCAAAATGAGCTTTAGAATAATTTTCAGAAAACCAGTCTACTTTTTTTAGAATAAAACCACTCAATTATAATTCTGGTAAAGCACCTCCAGCGGTAGCCCATAAAACAGCCCCAATACACTACAGAAGGGTCGGACTCAATTTTTAGAGGAAAATATGCTATCAACTTCAGCAAGGCCTTTTCTTTCCGGTCCTATTTTCGGCTTAAGTTGTGCTGGCACCGTATTTGATTGGGCCTTGTTTTTCTTGATCCAAATGATAGTTGACGAGTACATAGCACTGCCCAGAATCTTGATGTTAGCTAGTTCCATATCTACTTTTGTTGCTTTGTGCTCTCTGACCTTCGGATTAAGAATGGGTCAGTGACTCACATAAATTCACGATTCAGAAATGTGATCTGACATCAGATTCGAAATCTGTTCCATGTTAAATTAAAAAAAAAACTGTTCCATGTTCATTTCATTTTTTTGTTCTTGAGATATGAACTGGTGCACATCAGTTCCATCTGAAATTTCACGGTCAATTTTGACCAGAATCTTTTTTTTAATTTTTACTTCATTGTTCTTCATCTGCAAATGTTGTGTGTTTTCCTGGAGACAATGGTGGGAGGTTGATTCTGAGGACGAGCACTTCAGAAGGGATTCTATGCAAAGAACGATTGGTGCTGCGGGTGTTTCCATGCAAAATGTCCAGTTTAGACGTGGGATGTGGTCCACAGAAATCTCATCCATTGGTACAGGATCGGATGAACAGCATTGAAATTTTCAGATTTTCAGTCTTTCGTCCAGTTTCACCTGATATGCCCCCCAAGATCATTTGCAATTAATTTTCAGTGTTGTGTGTTACTTTGCAAAGAAGCATGTTACCATGATGCTCTCTTCCCTCTTTAATTAACATGCCATCTCAGCATTTTGCCTACATGGCAACTTATGATACTATCCAATGTGGAGCACTGGTATCAGCCTTAGGTGTATAAACACACTGGACCAAGTCGAGCCCAATATTTTCGAGGACAAAGCAGCTACTATGCACACAACTTATTACCTTGTTCGTCGTGCGAACTCTGCCCAATACACGTGCCATTCATTACCTTGCTCTTATTGCACACTAGCTCCACTTATACAGTGGCCTTATTGCGACTCTAGTTCTAACTTTTGTACTCCCTTCTATTCACAATACTGGTTATTTTGGGTTTGTCTTAAGTTATAAATAAGTGTACCGTGAAAGTAGAGTTGATGAAGAATCTAATGATGCTAATTTGGTGTTGTAAATATTAATATTATTACTGCAAAGTTAGTCAAACTTGACAAGTCGAAAGTGCACAATATTATGAATAGGAGGAAGTATCTTTTTCTTGGTTTTGTCTCAGCAACTTTCAAATGTTGCTGCAAAGCGAATGACTGCAATGCACCTTTTTAGTAGTGAAACAGTCGGTCTTGGCCAATATCAAATACTTGCTGTATTTCCTATTTGCTTCTATCATACCTGACTGCCTGTTAGGATTTCAAATTATCAATAGATCGATACTAACCTTATTAAGATAGAACCCAAAGCATCCTGGATTCTTCCTGAATTGGCGGTGTGCAGACAAGGATTTTGTTAACAAATTATATTGTCCTTATTTTTTCTGCAGAAAGCCGCCATCATCCTAGGGTCCTGCTATGCTTTTTTTGTCGCATACATTGCAGTAACATACCCTCATAGCTGGGTGGAAAAGCTGCAGATGTTGCCACTTATCATAGTTTCCATGATCATTCCATTGATGGGCAGAGTCATGATCCAGAAGTAACATCAAGAATATGTGCTCTTTCTGATGCAAATGGTTGTCTTCGATGGTACACCAGCGTATTCTGCTGGTACAATTACAAATTATTGTCGTGGATTGTACAGCAGTATATTCTCCTGGTACGACTCTCAGCCCCAATCCCCCACCCAGACACACACACACCTCCTTTCCTCTTCTTTTAATTTTTAGGGTGGTTTTCGTGGTATAGCAAAATTGAAATTTGGTGTTTGTAAGAACTCTTAGAAAACAACACCAAGGCATGGTATAATGTAAATTAGACAGCCTTGTATGAAAATTAAATGACATGACTTATTATCAATTTTTTGTTTGATGGATTCAATCACATTTAAAATCCTTGGTGATGTCTTCTCAACTGGTGGTGACTTGTTTTTTTTTCTTTTTTTTTTCTTCTTTTTGAGCATTGGTGGTGACTTGCTGAGTCCTCAGGCTGCAGGTAGACGTAGGCTACCCGTGGCGTCCACATCCAGGCCCATATTATCAGGTTCGTGGACTCCCATGGGCAGGCCTCAAGGTTGTGTGGGATTGGTGGGTTTGTCCCACAAACCCACTTCTGCCCACATAGTCAAGGGCCAGGCAGGCAGCAGCGGGAGCGCTGCCGCTAACTCCATCCCCACGCGTCCTCCCGCTCCACCAAGTCCTACCTCCAGCCATCCGCGCCATGGACACCGCAGCTCCTCCCTACCCTCCACGCGGCTACTGGTCTGGTCTTGAATTATTGCAGAGTTCCATCGTTCGAAGCATTTAGACCAAGCAAAAATGGACTACAAAGAAGCATGAACTACAACACCCTATTGTAGTATTCTACGGGGAATTGTTTAATTATGAAACATAATACTGAACGCGTCGTGATATGATTTTGTTATGGTAAATCATAAAATAATAACATTTTTGAAGCATCTATGTCAACTTAAACAAATACTGGGCAAACAATATCTTCAGCAGAAAGAACCAGCATCTCACACCATGAGGTACTAGAGTGTGTTTGGGACGGCTCCACTCCACCCATTCGCTGGTAGAGCAGGTGAAGCTGTCCAAAACAGTCTCAGCTCCGTATTTTTGGTGGAGTTAAGCGGATACTAGTTCATTTTGGTGAAGCTCGGAAAAGGTGCTCCACCAACTCCAGTCCATCGCCGCACCCTCCTAATACCTATTCGGCCATGGAGGTTGGAACAATTTACCCCGCTAATGCCAATGGGTATGCCCCCCCAAACGAAACACCCAATCTTCCAGGACACCCCGTTCGTTCGTTCTCACCTACACCTCATCTCTCCCCATGGCGTCGCCATTGTGTCAATTAGGGTGGAACCGTACCCTCTACCTGGGCCGGGTTACGTGTTTATATATGTGTAGAAAAACCCTACACGGGGTATAATACAGGGGGTATAGTACTAGGTAGAGTACTACTCTATACTAGTACATACACAGGGTATATGGTATTACAAAGCTTAACAGCCCCCCCTAAATCTAAACCTCGAGAGAGGTTTAGATTACGCTTAAACTCATCTAAGTCCTTAACACCTAACACTTTAGTGAAGCCATCAGCAACCTGGTCCTTGGTAGATATGAACTTGATATCAAGTAACTTGTCAGCAACACGTTCACGAACAAAGTGATAATCAATTTCAGTGTGCTTTGTCCTGGCATGAAAAATGGGATTAGCAAATAGATATGTAGCACCAATATTATCACACCAAAGGCATGGCCGTTGTGAAATAGGAACTCCCAATTCTCGTACCAAAGCTTCAACCCAAATCAGTTCAGCTGTGGCATTTGCCAATGCCTTATATTCTGCTTCAGTGCTAGAACGAGAGACAGTGGCCTGTTTGCGAGCACTCCATGAAATAAAATTTGGACCAAAGAAAACAGCAAAACCACCAGTGGAACGTC
Source organism: Poa pratensis (assembly GCA_947311845.1). Classification (NCBI taxonomy): domain Eukaryota; kingdom Viridiplantae; phylum Streptophyta; class Magnoliopsida; order Poales; family Poaceae; genus Poa; species Poa pratensis. The sequence continues at coordinate 15,998,628 of CAMZMU010000088.1, forward strand.
TGTCATCAAGACATCCTGCCCATTCTGCATCTGAAAAACCACTAAGAAGAGTGGAAGGAGATCTATGAAATGTGAGACCTATATCAATTGTACCCTTGATGTATCGAAGGATACGTTTAACTGCTGTCCAATGACTGGTGGTAGGTGCATGAAGGTATTGACATACTTTGTTCACATAGAAGGACAAATCAGGTCGTGTGAGTGTCAAATATTGCAATGCACCAACAACACTTCTATAGTTTGTACTATCCTCAGAATTAAGAGCAGTGCCATCTGTCAATGATAACTTGTCTGTGGTAGACAAAGGAGTGGGACAAGTAGTGCAATGTTGCATTCCAACTTTCCTTAACAAATCAACAACATACTTTTCTTGTGTTAAGGTAAGCCCATTAGAACATCTCTTAACCTCAATGCCCAAAAAGGAGGGTAAATCACCAAGATCTTTAAGTGCAAAATGTGTACTCAATTTTTAAGCAAGACTGATGTGGCTTCATCAGAAGAACTAGCCACAATGATATCATCAACATATATCAATATAAACATGGTGATACCTGACTGTTTGTTGAGAAACAGGATGTGTCGGCCTTGGAAGGTATAAATCCGAGTTCTTGCAGTTTTGAGCTCAACCGTGAATACCAAGCACGTGGAGCTTGTTTTAAACCATAGAGAGATTTATCCAATTTGCAAATGTGATGCAGAAAGCGAGGACCTTCAGACCCAGGAGGTTGTTTCATATACACTTCCTCCTCTAGAACGCCATGAAGAAACGCGTTCTTGACGTCTAGCTGTCGTAGGTTCCATCCTTGAGACACAGAAATAGCAAGAACAAGTCTGACAGTGGCAGCTTTGACAACATGACTGAAAGTGTCCTCATAATCAATACCATATCTCTGTTTGAATCCCTTTGCAACCAAACGTGCTTTGTACCTTTCAACTATGCCATCAGCATGTCTTTTAATACGATAAACCCACTTGCAGTCAATCAATTTTTTATTGGAACTAGACGGTACTAAGTGCCAGGTTTTATTCTTCATCAAGGCTTTGTACTCTTCATCCATTGCTTTCTTCCATTTTTCATCCCCAAGTGCCTCCACAAGACCACTCGGTTCTCATGTAGATGTATACATACTGTATCGAACAATACTGCCAGTCCACTTTTGGCCATAAGGAACAGTGCCATCAGTCCAGTTACGGGGTTGTCGAATACCTTTTTGCAACCGTGTGCGAGGCTAAGATGGTTCAGGCACAGAAACATGCACAGGATTATGTGTCACAGGAGATCCTGGACTGGCACCGTTGGAATCATCAGCAGAGGAAGAATTTTCCTCTTCTTCCGTGTCGCTACGTGGAGCATCAGGGGAGGGCGAGCGAGCTACGTCGTCGGCCGTGTATGCATGGTGGCGGGACCCACTGCTGTCGGCGACAACGCTGTCCGCATCTGAGGCGGGAGAGCGCTCTCCGCGCGCGGCGTTGCCATCACGTGGGTGGGACCCGGTGCTGTCGGCCACGCTGCGGGAAGAGGATGGTGTGGCAGCGGGCGAGTAGCCAGGCGGAGATGCGGGAGCCGAGGCTGATCTGCTCACGGGATCCGAGGCAGATGGACTGGCGACAGAAGGTTCTGCTGCACAGGAATCTCCCTCGATTGACGTGCTGGACTGATTTTTCTCTAGTTCATTGCTTTCTTCACCGTTTGAGCTGAAATTTTCAGTAGAACCTGCAGAATTATGACTAGAAACTGCAGCAGAGTCATCAGCACACGTTAGGGCGTCAGTAAGAGGGACAATATGCAAATGATCATCAACATGTACACCCTCATTAGATGATAATGGAGAGGTTAAAAATTCTGGTAATAACAGAATTTCTGCATAGAGTTGGGCGCTGGCATTAGGATGTAAGGCCTTAATGGGGAATATGTTCTCATAAAAAACAACATCTCGTGAGATATAAATGCGTCCAGTAGCTACATCAAGGCACTTAACACCCTTATGACGAGGACTATAGCTCAAAAATACACACTGTTTTGAGTGAAAAGAGAGTTTTCGTTTATTATATGGACGAAGATTGGGCCAACATGCACAGCCAAAGACACGAAGAGCATCATAGTTTGGTTTGACTTTGAGGAGTTTTTCAACAGGAGACTCAAGTTTGAGAACTTTAGTAGGAAGCAAGTTTATGAGGAAGGTGGCAGTGAGAAAAGCTTCATCCCAAAATTTTAAAGGCATGGAAGCATTGGCAAGAAGAGTAAGGCCAACGTCTACAATGTGTCGGTGTTTTTGCTCAGCAGAGCCATTTTGTTGATGAGCATGTGGACAAGATACATGGTGAGTAATGTCAACCTTTTGGAAGAAACCATGCATGCAGTTTTTCATACTCACCACCCCAGTCAGTTTGCATTGTAATGATTTTGTGGCCAAATTTCTGTTCAACAAGTTGTTGAAAATTAAGAAAAACTTGATACACATCATATCTATGTTTGAGCAAATAAATCCAGGTAAACTTGCTATAGTCATCAATAAAGCTTACATAATACTGGTGTTTGCCAACAGAGGCTGGAGCTGGACCCCATACATCAGAAAATACTTGGGAACAGTAGACACACTAGTAGAAGTGCGATAGTGTAGTTGTGGACTCTTTGACTGTTGACATGGATCACACACATATGGATTTATTTCTGGAGAATGCGAGAGGTTATTCTTCCTAATGACTTGTTGAACGATGAAAGAAGACGGATGCCCTAAGCGACGATGCCAAGTGGATGAAGACGGCTTGATGGTGATGAATGCATGCTTGTGGGACTTGGCGGCAATGGGAACAAGTGGGTATAAGCCGCCATGACAGGGACCTCTAAACATAATTTCCTTGGTTTCCTGATCCTTGATCAAAAAGAAGAAAGGGTGAAATTCAACAAATGCATTATTGTCTAGGGCAATTTTGTGAGCTGATAAGAGATTTTTAGTGGCACTAGGAACATGTAAGATATTACGCAATTGTAAGGAACTATGAGGGGTATGTAATGTTGAATGACCAATGTGATGTATTGTCATACCTGCACCACTAGCGTTGTGGACTTGATCACGGCCCCTGTAGTTGTCCCGAGTATGCAGCTTGTTCAGTTCCCTGGTGATATGATCAGTGGCTCCAGTGTCCATATACCAATTAGTGTCCACACCATATGCACCCTTCTCATTGCTGGTGTCATCGCGGGTGTCATCCTCATCATCATCCTTGCGGTCCTCATAACGCCACCAGCAGTCACTCGCAGGATGGCCATATTTCTTGCAGATTTGGCATGTGATGTCCATAAACGGAGTAGGGGTGCGTCCACGACCACGACCCCTTGGGTGCACCATGGTCATCACGAAAACGCCCACCACCATCACGACGGTATCCCCCACCATCACGGTGCATGTCACGATCATCGCGCCTGTAGTCATCGCGGCGGTACTGACAACCACCATTGTCAACACGCCTGTCACGATACTGTCCGCCGTTGTGCTTATTGGCGTGGAATCAGACGCTCGTTGGGAGACCCCAAGAGGAAGGTATGATGCAGCCTAGCAGTAATTTCCCCCAATTATGGAACCAGGGTTATCAATCCAGTAGGACTTCGAAGTCTTGCAAGAAGGTTGCTTGTTGTCTGGCGCTTCAACAAGCGTGGACCTGCACACAAAACACAAACTCTCTATTGTTCCCAACTTTCCGAGAAGGTTGCTAATCTTCCCGTCTTGCTGAAAACACGAGAATTAAACGTATCGAATGGTTGGAAGTAATAAAAGTAAAAACGGTACAGCGAGGAAACAATGGTGAAAAGTGTTAAACGAAGGTTGTATTGATGAGGAAAATAGGACCGGGGGCCATAGTTTCACTAGTGGTGTCTCTCCATAGAACAATAACATGCTGGGTGAACAAATTACAGCTGGACAATTGACAAATCATGAACGTATAACAATACTATTATGACAAGATAAAGTTCACGTGTAATAACATTGTAGGCATTACGTCAAAGCATATGGACCGCCATCTGGCATGCATCCATATCTAAAAGTCCACCTTGAGAAAACTCTCCAGCAAATCTCGCTGGTATTAAGTTGCAGCAATGAAGTGATTGCTTGTGTGCAACAGACAAATGCATTAAGAACAATACGTAATGTAAGCAATAATCCTCACCTGTAGGTAAGAACACCGCTGTTTTCTCCCTAATGGCAACAGCACATCCTCCACCCGTCACGTTTCTGTCACTCGAACACAGGTGCATAGGAGGCATGAACCCACTATCTAGAATATAAACCCTCTCTTGGAGGTGAAAACAACTACGTGGCCAAGGTAATCATAAACACCGGAGAGCATTGCAAGACAATATTAGAACTCTCTAAAGATATAAGTGAAGCATCTCAATATGACATGAACAAAATAATCATAATCTCATGGTTCATCGGATCCCAGCAAACACAACATGTAGCAATTACATAACGGTGATCTTGATCATGATAGGCAGCTCACAAGATCTAAACATGGTAGCACAAAGGAGAGAGAAAACCATCTACTACTGCTATGGACCCGTAGTCCCGAGATGAACTACTCACGCATCTGTCCGGAGGCAATCATGGTGATGTAGAGGCCACCGGTGAGAATCCCCCTCTCTGGCAGGGTGCCGGAGCAGGACTCCAGAAGCCCTAGATTGAACTTTCGAGGTGACGGCGCCTCTGTAGATGTTTCGTGGAAAATAACTCCGTCCCTGATAAATTAGGGTTAAAGGCAACTTATAGGCGAAGAGGCGACAGGAGGCGGTGGCCAGGGGCCCCACATGCCCCCTAGGTGCGGCCTAGGGTGGACCCGCGCCTGGCAGGCGTGTGGGTACCCCCTGGGTCCCCTCCTGGTCTCCTTCGGGCATTTTCTCCGTTCTGGGTAAAAATTGATCTCCGTGAATTTTTAGCCCTTTCCGAGAATATTTCCTAAGAACTTTTCTGAAATACAAAAATAGCAAAAAACAGAAACTAGCACTGGGCATCTTGTTAATAGGTTAGTCAGTGAAAACATCCAGAAACGAAGGAAAACATGTGGAAAACATAAGGCATTGGGTAGAAAACAAGCATGGAGCATCAAAAATTATAAATACGTTTGGAACGTATCAGCATCCCCAAGCTTAACTCCTGCTAGTCCTTGAGTAGGTAAGTGATAACAAAATAATTTTTTAGGTGACATGCAGCCAACACAATCTTGATCATTCATTATGTAAAAGCATTGTAAGCTGAGATCAAAGCACTTTAAACAAAGGCATGGTAAATATTATTTGAACTATGCAAACTCAAAATCTATGTTGCACATGATAGGTAACATAAACAATTGATCATGAATAATAATGCATTGAAGGTGATACATTTGTTTGATCATAATGAAAAACATAATAAAGTGGTATTCAACTTGTCCTTCATGGAATAGCAAAACATAAATGCCAGGACACCTTAAAAGTCCAAGTGGTGACTAGATACAAATAATTTTAGAACAAGCAATACCATAATCATACTTCAATCAATAATAAATTTTGGGACTATGCATATTATACTCACAATGACAACTATGCTCTCTTAATTGGTGCATAAAGTAAGAGGATGGAGACTCAACATAAAAGTAAAAGTAAAAGAAAGGCCCTTCGCATAGGGATGCAGGGATTACTCATGTGCTAGAGCTTTTTATTTTAATAAAACAGAGGTATTGAAAATATAATTTTGAGAGAGGTGTATGTCTATGTCAACGAATGGCATTAAATGATTTATCATCTATCCATGTCTAGTGGCTTCAAGAGCGGCTCCCATAGAGAGAACGAGTAAGTTTCTCTTTTTCTCCTTTGTTTACACAAGCTATGTTCATGATTTCTCAATTCCACGAGTGTGAGGAGTTTGATATGATGAGTATGTTGTATTTATCTTTTGAGGGCTGGGTACCCATTTGCCAGCTCTTTTTGCAGTATTAGGGACTAGCACATTATGCATGCTAGTCAAAGTGTGAAGCCACCAAAGCACGAATAAACAATAAAGCACTTAATACTTCCTCATGTGCTAAAACAGGAACACAAAACAGGTTTAATACTTTTGAAGGTTTTAAAGGTAGCACACAAGCAATTTACTTGGAATGGCTGTGAAATACCATGTATTGGGTAGGTATGGTGTACACATTGGGAAAACTTTGATTTTAAGGGAGTTAGATGCACGAGTAGAGCTCATACTCAGTACAGGTGAAGGCTAGCAAGAGACTGGGAGCGATCAACTAAGAGAGCAATAACGGCCATAATCATGCATAGCGACAAAACATCATTAATCCAAGCATAAAGTGATATTACAAGTCAAAAACTAAATGATCATCAAGGCTAAAGGTGACTGGTTTATAGTCTTAACATGGTGTGAGCATGCGCCAAGTCAACCCAAATAAATCATCAAAGGAGAATACCACAATACTATGCTTCAATATGATAGGAACAACACATGATTTTATTTCAATGGCACATTAAGCACTCTCAGTCATTTGAAACTAGTCATGATACATCATAAATAACTAAGCACACAATTAAAATAGCATCTAACATGACATGCTAAAGCCTAGTCACAGTCTAAACAAGCTTCCTTTTGCACCACTATAAGCATGAAATAGTTTACTCTTTCCCAACACCAATAAACTTATTTGAAACAACTCGCAAAGCAAATATTTAATTAGGACCAGAGAGCTAATCATATATATGCTAAGCAAACCAACAAGCTCTGAACAAAATACGAGTGAAAAACGAGAGCTAAACGCAGTAGTAGCAAAAACTGAACACTCACAGAACAATAAGAGTGAAAACTAGAGTGTTCTAGACAATGAAAACGGAGCGTGTTTCTCTCCAAACAAAGAATGCTAGGATCCAACCATTTATTACAGCAAACAAACAAAACTAAACTGAAAGCAAAAACAAATGACGCTCCAAGAACAACACATATCATGTGAAGGAATAAAAATATAGTGTTTTGAAAGAAAACCTGATATTTTTATTTATGAAGAAGGGGATGCCTTGTGCATCCCCAAGCTTTGACGCTTGTACTTCTTGGGTATTTCTTGGGGGTGACATGGGCATCCCCAAGCTTGAGCTTTTGTCCATAATTCATCTTCTCATATCATCCTTCTCTCCCTACACTTGAAAACTTCCTCCACCTAAAACTTCTCACAATCTTCATTAGCTAGGTTAGTGCATCAAAATAATAAATCCACTTGGTTCAGTTTCAACACATATCAAGCACTCAATTTAAGCATTAGCTACTGTCACAAATTCTTTTAAAGCTCCCCCCCCCCCCCCCCCCCCCCGAAAGAACAACAAAAGAAAGAAATAAAGGGGCAAATGCAAACAAAGGCAGAAATCTGTCAAAACAGAATAGACCATAAAGATGAATTTTTTCGAGGTACTTCTGTAGCTAAAATCAAAAAGAGGTATACTAATGAAAGTTAGATAACAACCTGGGGCATGTGCCAGAAAATATCAAAAATTCCTCGTGTTCTGGCTGAGAGAACCGAGGTTTTTGGTGAAGCGCAAAAATCTGGACAGAAAAAGCAAGTTGCACTTTCTTTCAAATTGAGGTTATTCTTGGCACAAATACGAAATAAAAAGGATAAGGGCAGTTGCTACAGATGTAACAACTTCCAAGACTCAAATAAAACAAAAGAAAACAGAAGAAAACATAAAGAAATTAAAGGAAAACAAAGTGGGTTGCCTCCCACAAGCGCTTTTCTTTAATGCCTTTTGGCTAGGCATAAAGCAAGAATCAAGTATTATCAATAGAATTGTAGCTAGCCCTCACAATGGACTCAAAAGGTAACTTTATTCTCTTTCTAGGGAAGTGTTCCATGCCCTTTTTAAGGGGAAACTGAAATCTTATAATTCCCTCTTTCATATCAATCACAGCACCAACGGTGCGAAGAAAAGGTCTTCCCAAAATAATAGGACAAGAAGCATTGCATTCAATATCCAAAACAAGAAAATCAATGGGAACATAATTATCATTAGCAATAATAAGAACATCATCAATCCTTCCTAAAGGTCTCTTAAGGGTGGAGTCAATTAAGTGGACTCCCAAAATGCTATCTCCAAAGGCTTCAATTCAAGCATATCATATAAACTTTTTGGCATAATAGAAGAACTTGCACCAAGATCACATAAAGCATTGCAATCAAGATCATTCACTCTTATTCTAATAGTAGGTTCCCAACCATCTTGTAATTCTCTAGGAATAGAGGCTTCGAGTTTGAGCCTTTCTTCTCCAGCTTCAATAAGAGCATTAGTGATATGTTTGGTGAAAGCAATATTTATCTTACTAGCATTAGGATCTTTGGCCATTTTTTGTAAGAACTTTATAACATCAGAGAGAGTGCAATTATCAAAATCAAATTTATCATCCTCAATTACAGTGGGAAAAGTTTCTCCTAAAGTCATATTACCATCAAGCCCACTTTCAGCAATTTTCTCACTAGAAAAATGCACACTCTCCAAATTTTTGGGACTCCTTCTACCTAAAGTCTTGACCTCTCCAATCCCATTTGTTTTGAAATTAACATGTTTAGAAGCATTAGGAATCTCATGGGTACTGAAAGTTTTAACTTCTTCAAACGGTTGGATGGTACAAATTTTAACAGTTTCACTTCTAGCAGATTTTTCAGCAGCTTCTTCTCTTTCTCTTCTAGCACGAATTTGAGCTAACTTTCTTATATTCTCATTAATTGGAACTTGTATAGCATTTATAGGTTCAGTTTTACTGACTTCAAGAGGTGTAGTCCTAATTTTTAAAATTTCAAATCATGAGCAAGACTATCAACTTTTAGGACTAGATTATCTAGTTTTTTCAAACTTTTCCTCAACAGTTTTATTGAAAACTTTTGTGAAGAGATAAATTCTTTAAGCATATTTTCAAGATCAGAGTTGGAACTTTTAGGATTTTTGTAAGCATTGCCATAAGAATTTCCATATGAATTACCATTATTATTTGGATATGGCCTATAGTTGTTACAACCAAACTTATTTTTATAAGCATTGTTGTTGAAATTTTTTCTAGCAATAAATTCACATCAACTTGATCATTTTCATTAGCAACCAGAGAGTTCAACAAAATATTATTAGGATCTATTGGCACTTGTTTAGCAAGCAAAGAAGCAAGCATATCAATATTATCACTCAACGAAGGAATCTCCTCAACAGAATTTACCTTTTTACCTGTTGGAGCCCTTTCGGTGTGTCATTGGGAATAGTTTGTCATTAGATCATCCAATAACTTGTTTGCTGCACCTAATGTGAGGTTCATGAAGGTTCCTCCCGCAGCTGAATCCAATAAATTCCTTGAAGAAAAATTTAATCCTGCATAAAAGGTTTGGACAACCATCCACGTAGTTGGTCCGTGTGTGGGACAATTCTTTACCATAGCTTTCATTCTTTCCCAAGCTTGAGCAACATGTTCATTATCATTTTATCTAAATTCATAATTTTACTCCCCAATTGTATAATTTTTGCAGGTGGATAATATTTTCCAATAAAAGCATCTTTGCATTTAGTCCAAGAATCAATGCTATTTTTAGGCAAAGACAATAACCATTCTTTAGCTCTTCCTCTTAATGAGAAAGGGAGCAATCTTAATTTAACAATATCACCATCTACCTCTTCATATTTTTGCATATGACATAACTCAACAAAGTTATTTAAATGAGAGGCAGCATCTTCTCCAATACCAGAAAATTGTTCTTTCATGACAAGATTCAACAAAGCAGGTTTAATTTCATAAGATTCTACCGTAGCAGCAGGTGGAGTAATTGGTGTGCATATGAAATCATTATTATTGGTACTAGTAAAGTCACAAAGCTTAGTGGTGTCATTGGTAGCCATGCTTGCAAGATAAAACAAAATAAACTAACAAAGCAAATAAAAGAATAGAAACTAGAGAACTAATTTTTTTGTGTTTTTATAAAGAGAAAACAAGACTAAACAAAAGTAAACTAAGCAAGAACAAAACAAAAGAGAGAAAGTGGAAGTGTGTAACTCCCCTTGCTGCAAGCTTGAAGTCCTCGGCAACGGCGCCAGAAATTGTATGCTTGTTGGCGTGGAATCACACGCTCGTTAGGAGACCCCAAGAGGAAGGTATGATGCAGCCTAGCAGTAATTTTCCCCAATTATGGAACCAGGGTTATCAATCCAGTAGGACTTCTAAGTCTTGCAAGAAGGTTGCTTGTCGTCTGGTGATTCAACAAGCATGGACCTGCACACAAAACACAAACTCTCTCTTGTTCCCAACTTTCCGAGAAGGTTGTCAATCTTCCCATCTTGCTGAAAACAGAGAATTAAAAGTATCGAATGGTTGGAAGTAATAAAAGTAAAAACTGTAAAGCGAGGAAACAATGGTCAAAAGTGCTAAACGAAGGTTGTATTGATGAGGAAAATAGGACCGGGGGCCCTAGTTTCTCTAGTGGTGTCTCTCCATAGAACAATAACATACTGGGTGAACAAATTACAGCTGGGCAATTGACAAATCATGAACGTATAACAATACTATTATGACGAGATAAAGTTCACGGGTAATAACATTGTAGGCATTACATCAAAGCATATGGACCGCCATCCGGCATGCATCCATATCTAAAAGTCCACCTTGAGAAAGCTCTGCAGGAAATCTCGCTGGTATTAAGTTGCAGCAACGAAGTGATTGCTTATGTGCAACATACAAATGCATTAAGAACAATACGTAATGTAAGCAATAATCCTCACCTGTAGGTAAGAACACCGCATTTTTCTCCCTAATGGCAACAGCACATCCTCCACCCGTCATGTTTTTGTCACTCGAGCACAGGTGCAAAGGAGGCATGAACCCACTATCTAGCATATAAACCCTCTCTTGGAGGTGAAAACAACTACGTGGCCAAGGTAATCATAAACACCGAAGAGCATTGCAAGACAATATTAGAACCCTCTAAAGATATAAGTGAAGCATCTCAATATGACATGAACAAAATAATCATAATCTCATGGTTCATCGGATCCCAACAAACACAACATGTAGCAATTACATAATGGTGATCTTGATCATGATAGGCAGCTCACAAGATCTAAACATGGTAGAACAAAGGAGAGAGACAACCATCTAGCTACTGCTATGGACCCGTAGTCCTGAGATGAACTACTCACGTATCTGTCCGGAGGCAATCATGGTGATGTAGAGGCCTCCGGTGACGATCCCCCTCTCCGGCAGGGTGCCGGAGCAGGACTCTAGAAGCCCTAGATTGGACTTTCGAGGTGACGGCGCCTCTGTAATGTTTCGTGGAAAATAGCTCCGTCCTGATAAAATTAGGGTTAAAGGAAACTTATAGCCGAAGAGGCGACGAGAGGCGGTGGCCAGGGCCCCACATGCCCCCCAGGCGCGGCCTAGGGTGGACCCGCGCCTGGCAGGCGTGTGGGTACCCCCTGGGTCCCCTCCTGGTCTCCTTCGGGCATTTTCCATGAAAAATTGATCTCCATGAATTTTCAGCCCTTTCCGAGAATATTTCCTTAAGAAATTTTCTAAAATACAAAAACAGCAGAAAACAGAAACTGGCACTGGGCATCTTGTTAATAGGTTAGTCAGTGAAAATATCCGGAAAACAAAGGAAAACATGTGGAAAAACATAAGGCATTGGGTAGAAAACAAGCATGGAGCATCAAAAATTATAGATACGTTTGGAACGTATCACGTTGTCACGGCTGTAGCCATAGCCACAGCCATCACGGTAGCCTCCTCCGTCCCGGTAGCCTCCTCCAGTACGGGAGCCACCACCATCCCGGTAACCACCACCATCGCGGTAGCCACCTCCATCTCGGCGCTGCTGTCCCCGGTCGTCCCTGCGGTACTGTCCGCCACTAGTGCGATCAACGGCATTAGCGGAGGACTGAAAAATAGTTCTACTCTGTCCGAATTCAGACAAGGCAGATTCCCAATATTCATAGGCTTGCAACTGGGCACACATATCTGTCAAGGTGGTACTTGGGACAGCATTAATGGAGGCCACAAACGGAGTGTATTCACCATCTAATCCTGCAAGAATATACTCCTTCAGTTCATCATCATCTACAATCTTCCTAGCGGCAGCAAGCTCAGACACAAAACTCTTCATCTTGGCGATGTACTGGGCCACCGTCAGATTGATCTTCTTGGTGTTACTCAGTGCACCTCACAACAAGTTGATGCGGGCACGAGACTGGGACGAGAACATGCCATCAACTGTAGACCACACCTCATGCGAGTGTTCAAGTCCGATGACCTGCTCAAGAAGATGCGAGCCAAGTCCCTTGACAAAGAAACTCAACAGAATTTGATCTCGGGCAAGCCAGGTGTTGTAGGCCGGGTTGGGAACGAGGATCTTCTTCTTCTCTTCATCTTCTTTCTCCAATGTCTTGGGCGGGGCGAGGTCGGAACCATCAAGTAGTCCCATGACATGGGCGCCGCGAACGGCCGGAAGAACTTGGGCCTTCCAGAACAGGTGGTTCTCGCGGGTCAGCTTCTCCGTCGGGGGTGCTCCAAGGGCGACGCAAGGCTCGCCGCGGCAGTCGACGATGAACCCATCAGATTGGACGGAAACTAGGTTTTCTTGGTGTTTGTATCGGGTGTTGGGTTTTGGGAGGGAGGGTTTTTCACGGCGGCAGAGAATCAGCCGGCGCTCTTTGCTGGTCTACGCTGCAGAATTTAATTTTTTTTGCCCTGCGTAGTCCGCCAAGATCACTATGCCGATAACGAGGCATGCCCATACATGCGAGGATTAGCAAAACGACTCACCGGGCAGCGGATTCGATGTAGTCGTAGAAGAGTTCTGAACAACCGTAGATCCTCACAACTAGGCCTAGTTTCTAGGATGTCGCTAAGTCTTCCCTCGTCAAGGATCACATGTGTAATCCCTCTTATGGTGTGCACGCGTACGCTCGTGTCAACCCGTCAGCGCTCTGCCATCCAGGACTCGGCACCGACGAAGAGAGACAGCCTTTCGGCATTGCTAATTGGTAGCTCTAATCAACTGTGATTAGAGCTATTATGAATCTGGAAGTTCTCAACACACGAGAGAGAAAACTAAGTAGAGCAAGGTCTAATCGGGAGAGTATAACTCAAAAACCCGATTAGAAGAGGCTCTAATTCAATTAGAGATGTTTTGTAATTAGAGGATTCATTCAATTAGAGGTTTTCTAATTAGACCTCCAATTAGAGGCTCTAATTCTAGAGGCCCTCTAATGAGATCTCTAATTCTATGAGAGAGAGAAAGCCAAAAGGCTCAATTGATGTGTTCTCCAAAGAGAGGAGGGGTGGGGATTATATAGTGGGTCAAGGGAGGGAACTGCCATAGAGGGAAGGGTCGGTTTCCCCCTACCTCCCTTGGCTGCACCACTCCTCCTAGGAGGACTCGGATTAGACACCCTTGTGGAGTCCAATCCCACCTCCCTTTTTTTCTTTTTCTTTTTGCCACTCATTTATTTCTCAAATAAATTCAGGAAAATTCCTACGGATAGCTAGTGCATATTGTGAGACCATGGGTCCCACCTGGCATCCCCTAAAATTAGGGTTTACCCCGAGGAGGAAATCTACCCCCCTCCGACACTGCTTCCATATAAGGAAAGTCCCTCGGAACTCTTCCAGAACCCCGTTACCCCTATAGATAAAATCATCGATATTATCTAACGATGTTAGAAACACAATTCTAACACCCCGGGACATCTCATGTCCTCCGTAACATCTCATATAATTATACCTAACACCGGCATAATTTCTCTCTTATAGTAACTTCCCCGAAACCACTCCGATTGACACCAGACTTATTTCTGTGATATCGTAACGACATCGAATATTCATAAAAACAATAACAACATATTATTTCTCTCAATAAAAGGTTGGCACGGCTTAAACGTTTGACCCGTAAAGGCTCGATAACACACAGACATGTTCGGGCACTTACCGAACAATAACCAACAGCGGGACCGTAGACGTCCATGATGGCTCCTGTGTGTTCCCGAAGAACGAGGGAACCTTATAAGTTACTCATTGCACTTATTTCCTTAACTTCACGATACCAACGATATCACGAGGTGAGACTATGTGATCCAGTCTGATCGAACTCTTTGATCATAACACATATAACTCGTTCACCGATATCGTTCTCTTTTCTCATTCATGTCCCCGATGACCCTGTGATAAAATCACACTGTGTCTGGCCAGACGATATGTCATCGGTGATACTGAAAGGGCCCAGAGAATGTATCTCTCTATCATCTAGAGGAGTTAAGTACTAGTCTTGAACGATCTCAGTTCCATTACACTTTCTAGGTCATACCCAAACATCACCTTTATAGTCCCCAGTTACGGCAAGACGGTTGATGATAACCAAAGTATAACTTTCGATCATGTGGTCACTAGATATTCTCATAGTATAGGAATTATAGTCACTGTTAACTTCATATGCATTTGCTAAAATACATAATGATTGTCTAGTCTCTTTTAGCAACAACATACAATTGGGTCGGTTTCGTACTATTGTTACCCTAACAATAAACTCTTATGTTTTGCTAGACTTTGTTCTAAGTCCATGATCAGGAAAATGTGATCATCTCACAAACCATAAGCTAATCTTAGAGACAAGATTAGGACTCTTGTTTGTTTATGTCTTCACACCCGCACAACGATTTTTCTTTGAAAACTCACTTTTCAAGTGCTATAGCGGTTGTAGCATGATGACATAAACTTAATTCTGAACTTGGAGATAGAATAATACCTGAATATTATTGTCTCTAGGGCATACCTCCAACAGTCTCCCACTTGCACTAGAGTCAACTAATACTCCAGTTAAGAGAGGCAATTTGCTACCCGCATGGGTAGCTACACACCATGCCATTATACGCCGATGTAAGCCGTATATACCTGTTTTGGCATGATATTGTAGTAGAGCAGGGATTTTTGGTGTACAAAACTGGTTTCGGAATTTTATTTTTTGGTCATTGACTAAAAAAAGGACCAAAAAATATTTTTTTTGAAATTCCGAAACCAGTTTTGTACACCAAAAATCCCTGCTCTACTACAATATCATGCCAAAACAGGTATATACGGCTTACATCGGCGTATAATGGCATGGTGTGTAGCTACCCATGCGGGTAGCAGGCTTCATTTGCTCCAGTTAATATGATGACATAACACCTATGGAATTCCGGTATTACTCACACTATGCATGTGGTACCTTAGACTTCTGTCTTTCACCTTTTGATCTAATCAACTTGTGATAAACTTGCATTTGGATTTATTAGGAATTGGATTTGTGTGAACCTGGTTCCATGACAATAATAATAATTCAAGCGTCTCCGAATGAATTATTATATCATCGTTTGAAACCTCACTAAGTCGAATGACTTTTATCCAATAACTTGCAACCAACAATGTCCAACATTGTGTTGCAACTATCCACAAAAATACTGTAGAGTCCACTAAGACCCTGAATTTAATAAGACACTTTGTGATATTTCATTTAAAACCTTTTTAAATCTTTTCTATGAGGTATCTTTTTTTTAATTGGGCCTAGCCAAATTGAAAGATCATAATCAGCTCCCACTTACTTTTAAGTCCCTTCGCTTTACATAATGAAAAATAAAACCTTCTTGTTTCATTAACACGACTGACTTAATACTCATATTTGTAATATTTTCTAATTACTCCAGTAATCAAAAATTGATTACACTTAGCAAAATAATTTGCCAGTTGATCCAATAACAGCACCAAGCATTTGATATGATAAGTTTTTCAACTTTATCATTATCATTTATTTGTACTTGATAAAACAATTTTATCAATACTAGCTTTGTGAATATAAAATATTCATATATGTTTTTCCTGTGAAAACATTCATTTTCCTTGTGATTTGTAAAATCACTCCAACTTACTCTCAGGATAAAATCTGGAGTCAAAATGAATATCTTCTCCTAACATGGATCTATATGATAATCCAATATCATATATTTATGAGTACTATTATCTTGTTTGTTTTGTTTTGCACCTTGTGGTCATTATCTTGGAATTTCGATGAATATTTCACAAAGTGAATATTACATCAAATTCCTCATATGACCTTTATTCAAATATTAAGTTTGAACTTTATGTATCTCATACATAAATTCCTGGACAAGGTGATGAATTGGAAAAATTTGCATGTTGCCCCTTTCATTCACTCCTTCTCCAAAGATTCACAATCTCAACTTAATATAATTTCCACATCTCTTTCATGAGAAGACAATTTTCTCCTTAATCCAATGTCTTTAAAACACATGGAGTAAAAAGTGGAAATTTACTACCAATAAACTTATTGGTTTTATGCAAAACCTTTTAATCAATTATGCTTCATGCTTGAGCAATATTGATTACTAGGAACTTATCATTAAAATAACTCTAAGTTAATTAATGACATAGTCCCAACTTAAACAAACAAACAAAATAATTTTCTTTAGTGGGTCTGTGAATTATTTTCGTTTCACGCTATCACTTTATCACACAAAGACATTTGACAATTATAACATTGCTTAAATCCTTGTCTCACAAATTTTTTATTATCACGATAATTTTGAATCTCTCAAAATTCATCATGAGTAATTATTGACTAAGAAAATATTCTTTGTCAACCCATCTTATAAGTCCTTTTCTACTTCAATCAAATTTCTTAGATCTCAGTTTTTGATTCAAAAATTCCTCCCACTGACTTTTATGAAATATTGAAACTTCAATTATTTCATCTATTCCGCTTCATCTATATGATTAACTTATCATATTGAATCTTTAATAGAATTAAGTCAGTTGAGAAAACATCCAAAACTTATGTGAATTTCGAAATTCACAAGTGCCTAGCACTTAATGGATCTTGGCCATATTAAATATTTTGGAGGCAGTCTTTCGACCTTGATAAATCAAATAAAATACTTATCTCCAATTTATTCAACAAGCCATAAAACTATTACTCAAACTTGAGCAATAATTTGAATCAAAATATTCAAGACTTAATAATAAAACTAATTGACATAACACAATAAAGAAGATCATAAACTTTGAATTCCCAAGCTTGGAATTCCCACACATATTTTATAATTCGAACTCAACAGGGTTTACAGACATAAAATATTCATTACATAATGATCGAACTCAAAATAACTATTATTTCGAAGTCCTAGTGTTGATCTTCTCTATTGACTTGGACTTCATGAGATGACCAGCTGCACTCCAAGTGCATTTGCTATGTCATTCCAGAACCTCCTCTTCTTTCCAGCATTTGCTCCTTCCAAAGTACCTGCCAGTGGTGCAAGTAAGAGCATCATTTAGTATCTCATACTAACTGACATTTGCTGGAACTATGTCAATAGTTGACGGTATAACTTTTATACCTGTCTTAGTCCATGTAGGATCACCGGCTTCAATATCATCTTCTGCTTCCGTGAGTAAGGCAAACAACATCTGAACTGGCCACTCTTCCGCAATGGTATTGTAAAGCTTTACAAAACCATGGAAAATAGGCGGAAGTGATCCTAGTATGATGTCACAGAAATTCTCATGAGTTATTGGAAAACCAACATCTCTGAGTTTTCTTTCCAATCTGACCATCCTGATTTCAAACAGCTCTATTGGTTCACCCAATCCAAGCCGACTATTCATCAGTTCTCTGGTCAGATTAAAACACTCATTGCGCACTTGATGTGAGAACATAGCTTTCAGTTCCTCTACTAGATAGTAGGGATGATGGTTACGGAACCGATCAACCAGCTCTCCATCAATTCATGTGTGCATGAGCTCCTTGACAAGGCACACGTCACATTGGATGTGAGGTCCATCATGATCCTCATCTCCAGGCATGTGACCCACAAAGTGATCCATATTGGAGTTCCTAAGAACCCCCATCAGAGCATGAAAACATTCCCCAAAATTTGTTTCTGTTTGCAGCCAAAGGCTCATGACTCATCATCAGATTAAATTGATATCTAACAAAGGGATCCATCTCTACAATAAAACAAGTTTATTTAGACACTATAGTTCAAAATTAATTTGCACTACTTAATTCAATTAAAATTGATATTAAGATATGCTCCCACTGAAACTGATATTCCTCAAGATCCACTTTCAGTGAAACGAGATACCAATAAATTATGACAAGAAGCATGGATACATGTCAACTAATCATAACCTAAAGAGTAGGCCACCTTGCCAATCACACATGTGATTCTCGCTCATCTTTCGATGATTGTGTTCCGAGCTCATAACTAGTTATGCCTGAACGTCAAGATAACCATCTGACACCGCTTGTATGGACTGATTCTTGGATACATGTCATCAATCCATACCCGCCTGCAGATGATAAGAATGCGTTGACCCTTGGATGCAAGTGGTGGACGCAAACCCAAGTCTGTTATGACGGTTGCTACAGGACGGGAGAACACGAACAACCTTGATATTTTTATGTGAGGAATCACCCTAATAAACGACTACTGCGCAATCAAGGTGCAATCAACAAAGGATAAACATCACATGCAATTTATAAATTCGTGTGATTTGGTATAGCCTTTGTTCTTCGGGGATTTCTTGACGCATCTCCAGCAAGGATCCTCCATCTCCATTATTTTCACCATAGTGGAAAATCCGAGGAAATTCCGCTGCGGTGAAAATTGCTTCAAGTTTTTCCATGATGGAGAAACGACCACTTTCTCCAATCATGTACTACCTCCGAGCTCCGCGATGAACGCCGGATTATCGATGTCGAACAATTGACAATCCTTGGGCATTGGCCATCATGTAAAAACACAGTAACATAATAGCTATACCAAACCACACGCACAATCTGCAAAAACAAGTTAGACGCCTCTAACGTTTTGTTTGCAAGTTTTAGCGTGGCTGTAGGTTCTACGATCACTATCGTTATCACCTACGCGATTCGAGGTATGCTAATTCTCATTGCTAGATTAACTTTGCGGGGCGATTGAAACACAGACATTACGAAAATGTCTAGAGCCTCAATCTAAACTTATTCATAACCATGACCCCTGTGTGGATCCAATCCACATGCCCCTTCCACCATGCCGTTATATGAGACCAACTATGGTTTGACCAAAAGCTACTGAAGCACTTCTTCGGTCAAGCGAGATATGCCAGGGGCAACTCGAGAGTCCTAGGATTGCTAGAAGTTTGTAAAAAGTCATAACATGCCGCCGAAAACAAAACAAACATGGCTTATTGGGAAGCAACGAAAAGAAACTGAATATTAGAGAGCGTTATAATATACTTGCACAAGCTTATGCAATATCCGCACAAAACTGTGCTCTAGATCCAATCGTATCTACGCATAGTACGCTCTGATACCACTACTGGTCTACGCTGCAGAATTTAAAAAATTTGCCCTACGTAGTCCGCCAAGATCACTATGCAGATAACGAGGCATGCCCATACATGCGAGGATCAGGAAAACGACTCACCGGGCAGTGGATTTGATGTAGTCGTAGAAGAGTTTTGAACAATCGTAGATCCTCACAACTAGGCCTAGTTGCAAGGATGTCGCTAAGTCTTCCCTCGTAAGGGATCACACGTGTAATCCCTCTTATGGTGTGCACGTGTACACTCGTGTCAACCCGTCAGCGCTCCGCCGTCCAGGACTCGGCACCGACGAAGAGAGACAGCCTTCCGACGTTTCTAATTGGTAGCTCTAATCAACTGTGATTAGAGCTATTATGAATCTGGAAGTTCTCAACACATGAGAGATAAAACTAATTAGAGCTAGGTCTAATCAGGAGAGTATAACTCAAAAACCCAAATAGAAGAGGCTCTAATTCAATTAGAGATGTTTCTAATTAGAGGCTCTCATTCAATTAGAGGTTCTCTAATTAGACCTCCAATTAGAGGCTCTAATTATAGAGGCCCTCTAATGAGATCTCTAATTCTATGAGAGAGAGAAAGCCAAAAGGCTCAATTGATGTGTTCTCCAAAGAGGGGAGGGGTGGGATTATATAGAGGGTCAAGGGAGGGCACCTGCCATAGGGGGGAGGGTCGGTTCCCCCTCCCTCCCTTGGCCGCACCACTCCTCCTAGGAGGACTCGGATTAGACTCCCTTATGGAGTCCAATCCCACCTCCCTTTTTTTCTTTTTCTTTTTCCCACTCATTTATTTCTCAAATAAATTCAGGAAAATTCCTACGGATAGATAGTGCATATTGTGAGACCATGGGTCCCACCTGGCATCCCCTAAAATTAGGGTTTACCCTGAGGAGGAAATCTACCCCCCTCCAGCACTGCTTCCATATAAGGAAAGTCCCCCGAACTCTTCCGGAACCCCGTTACCCCTATAGATAAAATCATCGATATTATCTAACGATGTTAGAAGCACATTTATAACACCACAGGACATCTCATGTCCTCCGCAACTTCTCATATAAATTATACCTAACACCGGCATAATTTCTCTCTTATAGCAACTTCCCCAAACCACTCCGATTGACACCGGACTTGTTTCTGTGATATCGTAACGACATCGAACATTCATAAAACCAATAACAACATATTATTTCTCTCAATAAAAGGTTGGCACGGCTTAAGCGTGTGACCCGTAAAGGCTCGATAACACACATACATGTTCGGGCACTTACCGAACAATAACCAATAGCGGGACCGTGGACGTCCATGATGGCTCCTGTGTGTTCCCGAAGAACGATGGAACCTTATAAGTTACTCATTGCACTTATTCCCTTAACTTCACTATACCAACGATATCACGAGGTGAGACTATGTGATCTAGTCTGATCAAACTCTTTGATCATAACACATATAACTCGTTTACCGATATCGTTCTCTTTTCTCATTCATGCATCCCCGATGACCCTTTTATTAAAATCACACTGTGTCTGGCCAGATGATATGTCATCGGTGATACTGAGAGGGCCCAGAGAATGCATCTCTCTATCGTCTAGAGGAGTTAAGTACTAGTCTTGAACGATCTCAGTTCCATTGCACTTTCTAGGTCATACCCAGACATCACCTTTATAGTCCCCAGTTACGGCAAGACGGTTGATGATATCCAAAGTATAACTTTCGATCATGCGGTCACTAGATATTCTCATAGTTTAGGAATTATAGTCAATTATAACTTCATATGCATTTGCTAAAATACATAATGATTGTTTAGTCTCTTTTAGCAACAACATACACTTGGGTCGGTTCAGTACTATTGTTACCCTGACAATAAACTCTTATATTTTGCTAGACTTTGTTCTAAGTCCATGATCAGGAAAATGTGTTCATCTCACAAACCATAAGCTAATCTTAGAGACAAGATTAGGAACTCTTGTTTGTTTATGTCTTCACACCCGCACAAAGATTTTCCTTTGAAAACTCAGTTTTCAAGTGCTATAGCGGTTGTAGCATGATGACATAAACTTAATTCTGAACTTGGAGATAGAATAATAATGAATATTATTGTCTCTAGGGCATACCTCCAACACTCTTGATCTTTGGGTTTTGGTTGTCTGGTTTTTCGGTTTCTAGGGTTCTTCAGGGTCCTACACCGGCGGGTGGTTTTCAGCGATCTTCAGCGGTCTCTCTCGATCGGATGTAGACGCCGGAGGCCGACTCTGATACCATGTCAATTAGGGTGGAACCGTACCCTCTACCTGTGCCGTTTACGTGTTTATATATGTGTAGAAAAACCCTACACGGGGTATAATAGGGGGGTATAGTACTAGGTAGAGTATTACTCTATACTAGTACATATACAGGGTATACGGTATTACAAAGCTTAACACATTGAACCTACCTGCTGGCCACGCCCCAGATCCTCTAGATGAGCACCACCTCCGGCCTCCTCCCCTACCAAGTTTCTATGGCAACCTACTCAACCCACCGCCAACCTCGCCCTCCTCATCGGATCTGCCACCAGTCCCCCCCCCCCCCCCAAATTCCCACCTTTCATGCTCATTCCTTGAGCTCCACCATCTTGTCCGATCTCGCCCTCTCCTTATGGTGCCTTGTTTGTGTGGAGCAAGGAGACGACACCTCCCTCCCCATTTTCTATCTGTCGACATCTCATGCAAGTCCACGAGCAAACAACAGAACAAGGCAAAGACCGCTATAGACTTCTTCTCATTATCACCACCAGTGCCCTACACGACCACTTCTCCTTATCTCCCCTGTTGGTTTCTTTTTAAGAAATTTGATGTTATAGATCATTATACTAGAAAACATATGATAAGCGATTGTCACACGGACAAAGATATACGTCATGTTGAGCTATAATCGTGTATGAACATGGATTTATGTGATTCTTGTATCAATGTTTAAGTTTGTAAAATGCCCAGAAGTTACCCTAGAGAGGTAATTTCGGGTCCAAATGGTGTCCCACACAACTGGTAAATGCCCAGAAGTTACCCTAGAGAGGTAATTTCGGGTCTCAAGTGACTATTACACTCTCTCACTCACCCTCTCCCGTCTCTACCTCAATCCGCACCACTGCCTCTCCCTCCACCACCGCCTCGTCTCCCCTTCGCCTCCGCTATTATCTCCTCCAGCATAACCTCTCCCCTCCGGCGCCGCCACCAATGCCGTCCCTGATGTTGGTGTTTTGTACCTGACTAGTGAATTTGTATGTAGTTGTATGTAGGTATAGATTGTGACCATGATCGGATGGGCTAACAGCCTCAAGCACACAGGAATGTATACAGGTTTAGGCCCCGGGATCTTCTTCGGTAACAACCCTACTCTTGTATGGTCGATGTATTCTTGCGTGTGAGACGCTCAAATTTAGAATGGTTGTTACGTGGCACACTGGTATTAGACCAATCTATGAGTAGGTACATGTATATCTAGAGCACATGGGATGTGCGAGCATTACATCATTGTTGTGTAGGGTAATAGATGATATATGTTACTTGGTAGTTCTCACTGCTTCCCATGAAATTGTAAATTTATGATCCCGACAGCATAGATGAGATTTTGTTACGAACTTCTGGCTATCTGCAGACCTTCTGTGCTGCTACTAGTATGCCAGTTGTTCATCCAACGATGTGCTTCAGTAGCTTTGGATCTCGCTATAGTTGGGAAAGACTAAAGTTGCAATAGAATGGGCAATACAGCTTGGATTTGCACGGGTCATAGTTAAGAACCAGTTTACTCCGTGGCTCGAGATTTTCCGTAACTCTCATGTTTCAATCATTCCGCAAGTTAATCTAGCAACTTGGGCCATCATGCTTGACGATGTATGTAGGTAGCTATCGATTTTCTTCGTAAACCCTAACAGTCACGATAAAATTGCAAACACAATGTTAGAGGCGTCTAACTTGTTTTTGCAGGACATGTGATGTGGTATAGTCTTCATCATTCAATTTTTGTATGATATGCTATCCAATGTATTATATTTTCATGACCTGCGTGTCATGGTACAGCACAATGGATGGAAGCCATATGATTGCCATTATTCGGTATGCGTGCCAAATTTCATATGTTGCATTTAATTTATTAGCTTTAGAGATAGCAATAGTTTTATTTGTGACCAAAATGGAGATGATGATCATGCGTCAACGACGTGCCATACACGGAGAAAATTTCTACGCTGTAATGAAGTAAAACTACTATACTATATCACGTATTTTTTGAATTGCTTGTGAAGCTAATCATTTTTATGCATCATTTTGATTGCGCAATAGTCGTGGTTATTAGGATGATTCCTCACAAAGAAAAAAAGTCAACTAATTAGTGTTCTCCTAAGTGTAGCACCGTCTGTAATCCATTCCATTTAAAAGTGATACATGGATACATGAGTACAATAGATTTGTCTCTATGAGGCGGGCGCGAATAGTTCTCGCAGCAAGCACACTTGGTTCCCTTGCCGTTCAGGCATGATTGTCATGAGCTCAGAACACAAATATTGGAAGATGATTAGGAGTCACATTGGATGTGATTGGCAAGTTGGCCCACCTATCTAGACTCTAGTCACTTGATATGGATACATCCTTGGATAGAATTTAGATTTGGATTTTTAATCACTAAAAACCAATTATGAGTAATATTGGTTTTAGTGAGATCACGTTCATGGAACATGTCTAAGTAAACTTGCTATCATTATGGATCAATGGCCGGTTACTTGAGAAGGAAATTTTTTATACGGATGGAAGCTATTTCACGGATTTGATCTACAGCCTAAGGATTGTCCTCAGGAGTACAAAGAAAGAGTATGTTCTAGACACACCTCTTCTAGTTGCTCCCGCAGATGATTCATTAGAGACTACCGTAGATGCCCATCATGCCATAATGGATGAGGAAATCTCGGTATAATGTCTCATTAACATGCATGGACCCTGAACTTCAAAAGCATTTTGATAACACATCAGCCTTTGATATGATGGAGGCACTCAGGCCGATGTACCAAACCCAAGCTAAGACTGAACATTATGAGATAACACAGGCTCTTTGGGCATGTCACATGGAAGAAGGAAGCTCGGTGAGTGAGCACGTAATAAAAATCTTTGGGTGCGATACGAGGTTCGAGGCCTTGGGTTTCCAATCCCTTAGGAACTTAATTAGTACAGATTTGGTTCTTGCTTCACACCATCCATCTTACAGCGGATTCATCATGAACTATAACATGAATGCATGGAAAAGACACCTAATGAGCTCCTCGCTATGCTTAAGACTACTGAGGTTGGTGTGCAGAACGAAACCAATCAAGTGTTGATGGTTAACAAGACTACCAACTTCAAGAAGAACAAGGAGGGCAAGAGCGCTAAGGCATATGAGAAGCCCAAAGGTAGTGCAACTCAAGACTCTGAATGCATCTTATGCAAGAAGAAAGGACACCAGAAGAGGAACTGCAAGAAGTACTTGTCAGAAAAGAGGAAAATCTAAAGTTCAAATATGTATAATTTTTATACAATTTATTTTCACCATTATCACTTTAACTCTTGGGTATATGATACCAGATCGATTTCTCATGGAATGCAATTTGATTCAGGGGCTACAGAAAGTGAGAAAGCTGGGAAGTGAAGAAGTGTTGACGTGCTCTGGCTGCAGCATACATGATTCTCGTTCAAACGTCCCACCTCCACATATATTTCAAGGTTCATAAAACTCAATGAACACTATTTTGTTCGGATTTATGTCATAAATTTTAGTCGCAATGTTAGGGGACAAATATTCTTATAGTTTTGAGGAAAAAAGTTGTTCAATTTATTTCAAGAATGTGTTTAAAGGATCACCCATGTTGTGTATGATCGCTATGTATATTGATCATGGTTTTAACATCATTCTAATTCTTAACGCCTTAAGAAGGGAGATGATCCACCTTTGATTAGTACACATTAGAGAGTCTGATGAGTGGACGTACAGGAAGTTGTTCAAACCTTCCTAATTGAGTTAATTTCTTGTGGGCAAGATGCATTCTAAGGAGTGTTGACCAATAACTTTTGCGGAATGCAATGAATGCTTCAACTTTAGAAGTTGTTCAAACCTTCCTGATTGAGTTAATTTCTTGTTGGGCAAGATGCATTCTAAGGATTGTTGACCAATAACTATTGTGGAATGCAGTGAATACTTCAACTTTAGAAGTAGAAAAATCATCATGAAAAAAGGTTGCAGACCTTCTACGGTGACCCCGTACACCACTGCATGTGTAGTGGACAAGTCTTTGACATAAAACTTACGGAAGTCCTTATCCATAAATATTACATCCCTCAGAGTAGTACAGCAGAAATATTGCGGGTCCACTAGTTCACTCGGCTCATCTTCTTCATTGCCGTCTGCTCCAAAGTGATGATGTAATCGACTCCTTCGATTCCTCCGGACAGGTCTAGTGCTTCGTAGTAGAATTCCTAGCCTTCGGTGCATTGATTGTTGACATCATTGTTGGCCTCCTCAAAGTCTAAGAAAAGGGTCAACAGAAGGGTTGAGTAACAAGCTTTACTTAGCAAACTCAGGTAAGAAAAGGTTTTGGTTTTCGTGCACTAGCTAATGTCCTGACCAACGGTCGTAGACAGGATGCTAGTTTTTTAAAAGGTTTCTTGAAAAGGGTGGTTTTAGCTTTCAAAAATCTTAAGAGAGAGAAATAATGCCAGGAGAGGGCAGAATAATATCAGAGAAATATCGGAGCACATGAGATGTCCCGGGATGTTAGATATGTTTCTAATATCAGTAGATAAGGTCGATGATTTTTTCTATAGGGATTATATGGTCCCGGAAGAGTTTCAGGAAAAAACCGAGAAGGGAGGAAGTGCCGGAGGGGGCAGATATGCCCCATGGACGCACCCATTATTTGGGGGCTGGCAGTGGGCCCAAGGGCACCACACATAGGCCCATTTCTCCTCCCTGAGTCCTTCCATGATTGGTTAAAGAGAGAAAAGGAAAAACCAAAAGCAAAAGGAAAAAGGACAAGTGGGGGAGTTGGACTCCGACATGGAGTCCAATCCGAGTTGCCCTAGGATGGGGGGATGCGGCGAGCCCTTGGGCTGCCCAAACCAACCTCCCCCCAAGGCAGGTCTCCCCTGGATCCACCTATATAATCCCCACCCCTCCCCTAATTGAGGGATATATCAATTGGCCTTGTGCCTCTATTCTCTCTCTCTCTCTCTAGTAGAATTAGAGCCTCTAATTAGCACCTCTAATTAGAGCCCCTCTAATTGAGTTAGGGCTTCTTCTAATCAGGGTTTTAAGGTGTCCTCTCCTAATTAGATCTAGCTCTAATCTCTAATCTCTCTCATGTGTTGAGAAGTTCTAGATTCATATATCTCTAATCATGTTTGATTAGATCTACCAATTAGCAACGCCGAAAGGTTGTCTCTCTTCGTTGGTGCCGAGTCCTGGACGGCGGAGCGCTGGCGGGTTGACACGAGGGTATGCGTGCACACCATAAGAGGTATTACACGTGTGATCCTTGACGAGGGAATAGCGACATCCTTGCAGCTAGGCCTAGCTATGAGGATCTACGATCTATCAGAATCTACTACTTCTACAACGTTCTTCCGCCGCTGGTGAGTCGTAGTGCTAGATCAATGCATGTATGGGCATGCATTGTTATCTTCATAGCTGATCTTGGCGGTTACGTTGGGAAAATTTTAAATTCTGCAACGTACACTAGTAGTGGTATCAGAACTCGCTATGCGTAGATACGATCTGATCTAGAGCACAATTTTGTGCGGGTATTGCGTAAGCTTGTGCAATTGTATTAAAAAATTCTCTAATATTCAGTTTATCTTCATTGCTTCCCGATAAGCTATGTTTGTTTTGTTTCCGATGGCATGGTGTGATTTTTCACAAACTTCTGGCAATGCTAGGACGCTCGAGTTGCCCCTGGCATATCTCACTTGATCCGAAGAAGTGCTTCAGTAGCTTTGGGTTGCACCATAGTTGGTCTCATATAACGGCATGGTGGAAAGGGAATGTGGGTTGGATCCACACGGGGGTCATGGTTATGAGTAAGTTAGATTGAGGCTCAAGACGTTTTCGTAATGTCTGTGTTTCAATCATCCCGCAAGGTTAATCTAGCAATGAAAATAAACATACCTCGATATTCGTAGGTTATGATGATAGTTTTTCGTAGAACCTACAACCACGCTAAAACTTTCAAACAAAACGTTAGAGGTGTGTAACTTGGTTTTGCAGGATGTGCGTGTGGTTTGGTATAGCTATCTTGTTATTGTGTTTTGACATGATGGCCAATGCTAAAGGATTGTCATTGTTCAACATCGACAATCAGGCATTCATCGCGGACTACGAGAGGAAGTACATGATAAGAGAAAGTGCTAGTTTCTCTATCATGGAAAAGGACTTGAAGCAATTTTCACCGTAGCGGAATTTCCTCGGATTTTCTGCTATGATGAGAATAACAGAGATGGAGGATCCTCGTTGGAGGTGCGTCAAGAAATTCCCGAAGAATAAGGGCTATACTAAATCACAATTTTTTTGAATTGGCTGTGATGTTTATCCTTTGTTGGTTGCACCTTGATTGCGTGTAGTCGTTTATTAGGGTGATTCCTCACTTCAAAATATGAAGGTTGATCGTGTTCTCCCAATTGTAGCACCGTCAAACCGGCTTAGGTTCAAGTTCATCACTTGTATCCGAGGGTGAACGTGCTTTTCTCATTGTCGGGAAGCGGGCTATAGTTTTATGACTTGTATCCAAGGATCATTCTATATGGCGGAGTCAGTTGGTTCTCTTGTCGTTCAGGCATAACTAGTTATGAGCTCGGAACACATACATAGAAATATGAGCGAGAATCACATGGAATGATTGGCATGGTGGCCTACCCTTTGGATTATAATTGGTTGAGATGTATCTATCCTTCTAGTTATAATTTATTGTGGATCTTGTATCACTGAAAGTTGATTTTGAGGAATATCAGTTTCAATGGGAGCATATATCTTAATTTCAATTTTATTGAATTAAGTAGTGCAAATTATTTTTGAACTAAAGAGTCTAAATAAACTTGTTTTTATTTTAGAGATGGATCCCGTTGAAAACATACATCTGAATGAGTTGTTGGGAATAAAGAAATTAACTAAGGAAACCGTGAACTTCTTCGAATGGGTTCACGATCCGAGGGCTATTCTCAAAAGTTTTGAGGTAGAGCATGTGTTGGACACTGAAGCTCCAGCACCTAATGGAAAGTATTCTCCATTAGGAGATGAGGAGTATCAAGTTCATGTGATCATGCTAGATAGAGTGAGCGTAGATCTTGGTGATTGTTATCCACACTTTCGCCCCTTCTGTCGCATGGAAGCTTTAATGGCTCGGTTCTCTATGCAAGTCTGCAATGGTCGACACAAACGAAATGTTGAACTATTGGCTTGCAAACTCATGTGCGGTGGTACAATGAGGGAGCATAAAGCTAGGTTCACAGGGATACTACTGAAGCTCAAGGACATTGTTTTTCCGATTCCAGAGAGGCAATCAATTGACACACTCCTCATATCACTTCCATTACATTACTTTGGATTTGTGGCTTGCTACAATCTAATGGAAGTGGAGAAGACGGTTTAAACAGCGATGCTCATGTCAGCTGAGATGGATATCTTCATCAGCACTACGGTGATTGCACCGATTGACAAACACAAGTGGCGCGTCCACATAAGGTACAAAAAGTTATACCAGTTATTGACATTTCTTGTCTCGATTTTTTAGTATTAAATACTAAAATTTCTCGATTTGCAATTATTGCAGAGCGAGAGGGAAGAGAGGCAAGAAAGGTAGATAATGTAGGAGGCGCAATGGAAGACGCATTTAAGTGCCATGCCAGTTGCATCATCTACATTTACAAGTCAATAAGGAGGATCAACACTAGGACATCGAACTAAGCGTTATTTTGAGTTCGATCATTTTGTAATGAATATTTTAAAGTTCTTTAACCTTGTTGAGTTCTAATTATAAGATATGTGTGGGAATTCCAAGTTTGAGAATTCAAATTTATGATCTTCTTTATTGTGTGATGTCAATGAGTTCTATTATTAAGTCTTGAAATGTTTTGATTCAATTTATTACTTAAAATTTGAGTAATATTTGTGTTGGCTTGCTGAATGATTTGGACATGCATCTTTATTGATTTATCAAGGTTTTAAGATTGTCTCCAAGTTCTTTAATAAAGATAGAATCCATAAAGTGCTAGACACTTGTGAATTTCAAAATTCACATAAAGGATTGATATTTTAACCAACTGATTGTATTCCATTGAAGACTTAATATGATAAAGTTTATCATATTGACGAAGTGGAATAGATGAAATAATTGAAGTTTCAGTGTTTCGTAAAATTCAGTGGGAGTACCCTGAATCAAAACAAATTAAAAGTGTTTGGTTTGATAAAGAAAAGGAATTAATAAAATTATAACATGAATGACAAAAGAAAAAATTTCTTAGTCAAATTACTCATGATTAATTTAGGGAAACCAATAATTATTGTGATAATTAAATCTTTGTAAGACAAGGATTTGTGCAAGTGTTATAATAGGATTGTCAACATGTCTTGGTGTAATATGGGAAGTGTGAAACAAAATAAGTCTCAACCCACTAAGAAAATAAAATTATTTTGGGTTTATTACTTTCTTGCCCCGCTTCGCTTAGTTTTGCTCATTTTTTCCCACTCGCTTAGCTTTCCTCATTTTTGCCCTACTTTGCTCTATCGAGGCTCGCTGGCCGCCAAACGGGTCGTTTTCGTATGGTCAACATGGTTGACCGCTAGTGCGACCGTCGCTGTGCTGACAGGTGGGACCCCGACCGTGGTTTCTCTCGCCTGCCGCCTCTAAATAAATGGGGCCTACCCTGCAATCGAAGAACACGACCCATCCATTTTTTCTTTGTCTCTTCTCCTCAAAAATGTGGTGGAGCCCACCTATCCCGAAGAGCTCGTACTCGTTGCTGTCCGACGATGAGGAGCGGGAGGAGGAGGAGCGAGAGGAGGAGGCGCGGCGCCTCGAGGAGCACGGGTTCCGCAAGCCGAAGAAGCGGCTCTGCAAGGAGGCTGAGAAGAAAGAAGACACCTGCGACTGTGGAGAGGCGCACAGAGATCTTCCGCCGTAGTCGCCGCTGTCCTCGTACGGGGCATCGGAGTCCTCGGACGAGCCCTACTCGGACGAGGAATGTGGGCCTTCTATCATCGACCAACCAACCGTGGCCGTCGACCAACTGCCCGCTGTCGAGGCCAATGTTGTCAACGAGGACGACTTTGTCAGCTCCGAGGAGTCTGACACCATGGAGTCCGACGATGCCATGGACACCGACTGTAATACCCCGTAGTTATAGGATGCACAAGGGTAGATATAGGATTTGTGCATTTGCATTCATGCATCTTTTGGTAAAAACAGGGTAAAATTTGTGCTTTTGTGAAAGAGTTGAGCTACGAGGCCAAGTTGAGTTAGGCTCGATGATCTGGAAACAAGTCATCGACACCTGGCAATAATACTTGAGTTACCCTCGACTCACATATTTTGGGATCAGGGTTTTTAGACAAAACCATTTGAGGGGGGTTGAAGTTAAACCACAGCTCTAAACTAAAACATTCCTGATGAATGAGCTATGACTCAGACATCTAAATCTTATCTTGATTCAAAACTTTGGAATTGAAATTATTTGAATAAATGTTGAATTGAAACTATTTGAATATCTATAAGCTAATGAGAAGGCATTTCAATTCATGTGATTGATCAAATAAAATGTATGACTAGTACAATGGCATCCAAATGGAAGATCATGTTTGATCTGATTAAAACATATTTAAATAACAGAAATTATTCTAATATTTCAAACAGAATTCAAATATTATAGATCACAAAGTCACAAGGGACAATTCATCACAGAATTCAACTCATAAATTGAAATCAAATTCGTTATTGATAAGGATATTATGACAAAGGTATTACAAATGATACCAGTTTGAATTCCAACTATTACAGAGAATAGGACCTAATCTAAACCTATTATAAACCTTTCTATCTTCATTTCTTTCTTGCTGGAATTCATCACCTGCAAAACAAACCAAAAAACAGAAGAAAATATTAGTTATGTTAAAATGTTTGCCTCACTAGAGGTGAGGCAATTTGGTATTGAAACCTAGTGAAGCCCTGACTAAGATTAATTCTTAGCAAGAGACAATTAAACCAGCAGAGGGCTGTCTACAAATCAAATAAGACCAAATGCACAAGCGTAAGGGACTGATCATGTCAATTCACAAGTAGACAGAGGCAGTAGCCAACTTGGGTCATTGAGCTCATCAGCTCAATATAAATCCTAAAGCCAACAAGTTACAGACCTGCATGATCATCAATATTTACCAAGCCATAAAGCACAGAAAACATGCCCTCTACTTAAGCACTAGGTTTATTAAAAAGAAAGCCCACAATTCTACTAATCTCCACTGGTATGAAGAACCAGGAAGATTATGAATCCTAGCAAAGCTATAATAGATTCAAGCCAACCAGAAACAGGAAACAAAGCTACACATTTATCCCTACACAACCTGGACCAATGGCTACAAGCAGCCCAAGTGATCTTGGACTGATGCTACCAATCAGCCCAAGCCATGTTGGACCTAAGAAGCTAAGTAGCCCATTAGGGTTACCTCACCTGCAAGCAAACAAGCAAGATATTTCATAGCAGCCGCATACACAAGGGGGATTCACCTCACAAAGGTTGAAACTTGAACCCTAGGCCCCATTTGCAAGGAGCACAATCACCAAATGCATGTCATGAGGTGTCAACACCTCAAACCTGTCCAGATCAGTATATAAACACCAACCAGCCGCACAAGCAAGACACAAGCCACTGTTCTTCATCAAGAACAACTCACAGACCACAGCAACACCTTGCAGCTAGAAATAAACACCCTAGGATAATTTAAGCAGCTAGGAGGAGAAGGCAAATTCCACAAGAAGAAGTTTGTTCTTCCTCCAGAAGCACAAGCTACTCTGCAGCAGCAGGTTATTCCTAGCCAGTGAGAGAGATCATCACATCACAACACAACACTGGATCTGCTAACTGTGCTTAGCATGTATCCAGTTGCTACATATTTTCCTGAGTGATTGGAGGGGTTTTAAGAAGGAGATGGCAATAGCCTGTTCTTACAGAACCATGTCAATACATGGATACACTGAGGGACTAAGGAAGGTGCATATCTTTTCTTATCAGGGTAATAAGTAAGTCATCCAAAGCCAGTGCCCAGGAACACTTGGTGCCACTATAGATAAATAAACTATTTTATTACACAAGAGAGCAAGCACTAAAACACCAAGCCCAGGGTAATGACATCACTGTGCACACTCCTAGGAGGCACCACAGTGTACCAAAACCATAAAATCTCAATGAATAGAGCTATATTACAGCACATAGCCTTCACATGCAGGCTAATACAGATAAAAGACCACAAAATTACATGATGAACTAAAGAAAGCTAAAGAATAGCTCTCTGTAGCACAACATATCTTTCCCTGAGGTGAAACCTCAGGAATTGCTCCTTACGGCCATGAAGGTCACGAGTGAGTGCGAATAACTACACAGTTGACTAAAGAGAAGAGATCCTCTCAATAGGTAGTGACAGTTCTATCATGGGAGGTGGCAGTGAGATTCACTGCAATACTAGAGCTCAAGCCCTAGACTTTTATCACTCTCATTGAAGCAACCTAACGCAAAGACACTAGTTTAATCGAGGCTAGCACCTAGCTATTGTGTAGCTAGAATTAAACATGAACAAACCCTAGAAATTCAGAAAAGTTCAGAGAGGGGGAGAGAGTGGAGACGTACCTGATGAGTGATGCGTCCATAAATGGCACATCTTTATCCATGTTTAAACCGTATCTTTGTCATCAAAATGATAAGATATTACTCTAAACCTGCCACTAATCACTAATGAGGAATTTATTTGCAAATCTCCGTGTCATTATTTTTATTGCAGATATTGGACAAGAAATCGCTGGAAATCAGGGCTAAAAGGAAGGAAAAGATAAGGATCAGAAAATCATCAAGAGCTGCCCCGCAGAGCACTTAACGAGCCCGGTACGGTCATTACCGACCGTACCAGCCACCGTACCAGATGCCAGGAGCACCATCAGATCAAACCGACCAAAAGTTATCAAAGGGCCCATAGCCAATTCGCGAAGGAAGGTGCCCGAAACCCTAGTCCGGTCGCAGCAGCCATATAAGGAGAAGAAACAGCTCCAGGAGACACCCCCCGCCTCCACCAAGAAACACCAAGCACACCACCCGCAACACCATCCATTCTCCACCGCAAGACCTCCATTTGCATGACCACCAACACGATCATCACGTCCATCACCACCACCACGTAGTGCTACCACATCTCCACCATCATCTCCATCCACACCATAGTCATGGCCATACTACTAGTTTGTAATCTAGATCTCATCGCGATTGGCAACATTGTAAGAACTATCAATCTATTCAATTCAAGTACTATTTTTGCCTCAATGTTTTCTATTGCTGATATGATCGCGATGTGTGAGTAGTCCCCTCAGGCAATGGGCCGAGGCCTAACCTTGCAGCTTTGTGCATGATCCAATCTATGGGATAATTAGTCTAATGAGTTCTATATTATATTTGTGTGTGTTCTACTATCTGTGCCTCGCTCCTAGGACTTGTCAGGTACCCAAGACCCCGAAGAGTGATCAAGGCAAAGGTATAGTGAGAGTGAAGCGGAAGGCTGATCTTGAAAGTCTGTGACAGTAGGATCAGTAGGACTGCTGAAAGTGGATCTCTCAGGAACAACAATGACATCATTATGCGTAATGCTTTCGTCTTTATTTTGAATTAAAAATCAAGGCAACCCCGTGAGACGGAAACTATATAGGGCCAGCGGTTGGACGAATTACTCTATGTTAACCCGTGCTCGGAGGCATAGTGGACTACGGATGCATTGCCTACACACTACTAAATAGTATATGTGTTAATTATACTAATCTGTGCTATTCTTATCTTATTTTATCCCATGCTACAAATGCACTGCTGCAAACTAGTTTTGGTCCGGTAAAACATGATTTAATAGAAGCTTTCTGTGGATTCAATAATTGTTCTCATCAAGCTCATACTTCCCGGTTCGATAAAACCTTGGGTATCAAGGGAAAAAAGCTACATACTACAATTCGATAATCCGGATTGAAGGTATCAACCCTTTTTCTGGCGCCGTTGCCGGGGAAGTATTTTTTGCTACCCTGGTGAGGCCATAGAGTCCTTTTTAGTTTTGTTAAATTTTGTTTTAGTTTATTTTTTGTTACTAGTTTATTGCTTGCTTAGTTTATTTGAAAATCCAAAAATATTAGTTTACATTCTGTTCTTATTTAAAAACCCAAAAACATTAGTATGGCAAACAAGAAGCTTGGGGAGTTTGCTACTCCCAATGATGATTACTTACGTGCACCCATCACTCAACCCGCAGTTATTGCGGAGAACTATGAAATTAAACCCAACTTATTGAAACTTATTCAACAGAACCAATTTGGTGGTTCAGCTTCTGAGGATGCGGGTATGCACTTGAACACTTTTACTGAATTATGTGATATGATGTGTATTAAGGATGTTGCTCCAAACGCAGTTAAGCTACGTTTATTTCCCTTTTCATTAAGAGAAAAAGCAAAAGAATGGTTACTAGCATTACCTAGGGGTACCATTACATCTTGGGATAATTGTTGTAACATCTTTATGACTAAATATTTTCGACCTACTAAAACAATGCAAGTACGTTCAATCATTACAAGTTTTAAACAGGAAGATTGCGAGCCACTAACGCTTGCATGGGAAAGAATGAAAGATTCTGTTAGGAAATGTCCTAACGACGTCATGGAGGAGTGGTTAATACTCCATTTATTTTATAATGCTTTAAACCTCATGTCCAAATCTATGCTTGATACAGATGCAGGAGGAACATTTATGGGAAAAGAGATTGAAGTAGCAAAGAATCTACTTGATGATATGCAAAACAATCATGTTCAGTGGCATATTGAAATAACAAGTACCAAGAAGGTAAATGCAGTCACTGAAGACAACAATGAAGAGCTTACAGCAAAGGTAGATGAGCTACTCTCTGCTCTTAAACATAAAAATGAAGCTCAGGTAAATGCCATCACCAATGCTCAAATAGAGAGATAGATTTTATAGCTCGTAACACTTATAACCCTGCATGGAAAGGTCCAAACTATGGACAGAATTATCAAAAACCATATAACCCTGCAGGAGCACCGAACAATAGTAACTACAACAATGGAACAAACAATGGCAACCGCCAGCCACGTGAAGAAACACTAAAATCCTTTATAAATTCTCAAACTGAACAAAATAGTGCTTTCTATAAAATGGTTGAAAATCATGATAATATGCTTGGTCAGCTAACCCAAAAGGTTGGCACTATAAGAACTGATTTGCAGGTACTCCAGGAAAGAACAAAGACCACGGAGACACAAATGGCCAAGATAGCTGAGAGTCAAACTTTGATTCTACCAAAATTTTCAAGTAAACCGGAGCCAAATCCAGTTGCAGATATGAAGATGATGAGAAGCACAGAAGATGCACCGGAAGAGCTGGATTACAACAATGCTCCAACACCGAACTACACAGTTGAAGATCTTGTGAAGATGGTGAGTATGAAGAGTCCATCAATTGAAGGAGGTAATGAAGCAGCATACAAAGAATTTATTAACCAAGTTGCTTATAGAGTTTGAGAGCTGGAATTAGAATATAGAAAATTATCTGAGAAACTACCAACTAAACAAGAAGATATATTTGAACCTACTATTAAGATACATTTAGGTGTTAATGAGATAACTGCACAATGTGATCTTGGTGCAAGTGTTTCTACAATTCCTAAAACTTTATTTGACAAGCTAAACTTGGGTGACTATAATATAACTGAACTTAAACTCCATTTAGCTGATTCAACCTTCAAACAAGCTGTGGGTATTAAAGAGAATATTGTAGTACAAATTAGAGGGAGTCCTGCACTCCTTGATCTTGTTATAGTAGATATGCCCGAAGATCCAATTGCACCTATAATACTTGGTAGACCGTTTTTAAGAACCATTAAAGCCTTGATAAATTTACATGAAGGAAATCTGAGGGTTGAATTACCTTCTCGAGATCCTTTTGTTGTTCATTTCCCTAGGAAGAAGAAATCCAAGGTCTACGATAATGGAACCATCACCTTGAAGGCAAACTACTTCGGAATGGGCACACCGATTGCTAAGCCCAGTTGAACCTCATTACGGTCTAGCTAACAGACCAAAACCAAAGTGTTACATGGGAGGCAACCCATGATAAGTATTTTATCTTTCGTTTTTAGTTTCGTTTTAATCTTAGTGTTGAAAACACATTGGAGGAGGAGAATTTTTTTGTCTAAGCTATTACCTTTAGTACTGCCGTTAAACTTGTCAAATATTATATATGCAGACATGCTAGGGACTAACATTTCAGATCCCAAGAGAAAATATTGAATAACGTCTAGGAAGGAAGTCTTTCAAGTAACTAGGCCGCTTTAACGACCATTGGTACGGTGAATATTCACCGTATTATTCACCGTACTGATGGATGTTCTGCGAGCAAAACACCAGTAGCGAGATAACGAGCGACACAATACGGTGAACCCACCGTACTAACCGCCGTACCAGGTCAGAAAAAAATTATCATATTGACTTCCGCAGCGCAACTTTTATTGGACGTCATAACGAGTGGTGGTACGGTGAATTTTGACCGTACCATCCACCGTATTGCACCACCATCTGTGCCTCGACATCTAGTAGCCAATTAACGAGCATCAGTACGGTGGCATCAACCGTACCAGCCACCATATCAGCCACCGTACCAAGATCCAAAGGCAGTCCAACTTTACGAGGTAGGTTATACCGACTATGGTACGGTCATCACCGACCGTACTGGTCACCGTACCAGCCCAAATTCGCAGGTAAAAGCCCCCAAAGCCAAGGTTTCAATTCAGAATTTTATTTCTACCACTTCTTCCACCTCCAAAACCTCCACACAAACCTCAAGAGATCTATTTGCTTGTTCATCTTTGGTTCGATTCCTTTTGCACCAACCATCCAAGGTATGTTTGTCCCCTATTTCACCAATTACTTTTTGCAAAGGTTGTCTCGATCATGTTTTAATTCCAAATCTAGGGCTTCATGTTCATATGCCTAGATATTTTAGATTGAACAATGCTTTCATGTCTATTTGGGAGATCACACCATTAGTATCTTGTAGGAATTATATTGCCTATCTTTTACGAAACATTGCTCATTATTGATAATTATTTTTAGATGAACACAAGGAGCCAAACACGTGCTAGTGCTAACCCTAGTGATAGTGGAAGTGCTAGTCAATCTCGCAAAGTTGCTAAGAAGAACCCTGCTGATAAGTTCATGGGAATCAGGCTGTGTAGCAAGGCCAACCAGAACAAGTACAAGAACCATGACCAGCGAGATATAAGAACCACAAAGTGGGCATGCCCTGCAACCATCCACCATCTCGGTATTACTAATGATTTTGATTTACTATGCAACAATGTTGGCATTCGGAATTCTATTTTTCAGGATGTTCCAACTTACCGGC
The DNA here is from genome assembly GCA_947311845.1 of Poa pratensis. NCBI lineage: Eukaryota > Viridiplantae > Streptophyta > Magnoliopsida > Poales > Poaceae > Poa > Poa pratensis. The sequence goes on from CAMZMU010000088.1 coordinate 16,036,719, forward strand.
GGTTGACGATGGAATTTTTATGTACACTCACTACTTGATATTGCAATATAACCGAGGGTCAACTTACCGTCGGTTATTTCAGTTAACCGTCGGATATGGTTATAAGTGACGGTGAACCGTCGGCCATGTCTCATCGGCTATGCTCGGTCGGCCATTACATTTATAGCCGACGGTACGGTCGGGTAACATATTAGCCCATAGACCGACGGGAAGCCCTCGGTCATGGTTTGGCCACCGGCAGTCTGGCAGGTACTCGGTGACACCTGTAGCTGACGGGTCACGGTCGGGTATTACTGTTCCGCCAGTTATTTTGCCCTGTCGGATTTTATATTCGCCTACGGTTTATAGTTCTGTCAGTATTAAGTATAGCTGAATGGAGAACCAAACCATCGGCTAGTGCAATTGCCGATGGTGCAGACAACCCTTCAGTCTTCTTATAGATGAGAGGCAACGAACGCTGTCAGTTTTAAAATAACTGATGGCCACTAGTACCTGTCATGTTATAGCCGAGATGTTTTCAACACCGTACGACAATATTTCGGAATAGTAGCATTTCAGAAAAGGGAAACCACATATGACTCAAGAACATATATTATATTTGAGTGACCTCACAAACAGAATGATTCATCTAGGAAATGTGAAGTGGAAATGTAACAAATAACCGAGATTTTAATGGTTCAACATTTTGCATTAGCTAAATTTCGAAAAACTTCAAAATCCCTTTGTTGCCATCAATAATCTTCACCGTCATCACCATAATTATCATAATCCTCATCTCCATTTTGATCATACTGATCATTGTTGTAGTCGTGGCCATAGCCATCATCATCACCCTCACCATAACCGTAGCCTTCATCATATTCCTAGTTGTCATAGATGGCATCCGAATTATCATTAGTACCATGATTCTTCTCACGACTAAACCTTCCTTGAGTACTGCTTCCCTTTCCCTAACAAATGATAAATCTAGTTCTAAGATAGTTGTTAATAATGCACAAGTACTACAAAACAAGTATAGCAGTACTAAAATAGTGTTGTAGTCAAAATGAGTGAACCAAGACAGGGGACCCTTGTTCAAGTTTATATGTACAGTAATTGTTTCAAGTTTCCATTTGTTCGGTAAATAAGTGAACTAAGACAAGGGACCTTGTTTCAGAAATGTTGGCATATACTTCCTAGGCCACCTATAACTTACATTTTAATTGCTTGCTGCCTCACAAGCATATAGCTATCATATACCGATCTTGGGAACAAGTTCATAAGCTAGATAATTTGCATCAAACTAACCTTTTCAGATTCATTTTGACAATCAGGATCTCTTCTCGTTCCACATCCAAATTCAGAATCCGATGTGACCTGTATACAACACAAAAGATGCATTACTCTATAGTTTTATTGTTACAAGCCTACCACTAAGATGTGTTGAACTTACCAAGTCAACTGATTGCATTATGGCATCATAGTCAACTCCTCCTTTCTCGGTCATAGACTACAAAAGTCACCAAGTCAGCATAACCCCGTCACACATAGACTCCAATTTACAAGAGAATGATATATTACCCGCATAACCAGCTCAAAGCCTCGAAAACGCTTGTTCTCCCTTTGCAAACGGTCATTTTCTCTTTCTAGATTGTCCTCCCTAGCTGACCACACTGGATGTGAGACAAACGGGCTTCTAGCCTTAATCTTGGATAATCTTTTGATGGCTGCCGCATTTTCCTCATGTAGCACTTGCCTCACTTTATTAGTAAATTTCACCTCCAAGGCATCGTCTGTTGTCTCTTGATTTAATGGGTCACACTTGAAACGCCACTGCCAAAGAACAACCTATAATATTAGTTGTAGTTACTTTTTGCATTTGTTGAAGTGACCATAGAAGTAATAACTTGACCAAACGACATAACAGATTTGGCTTACTAGCAGTAGCTTGACATCAGACTACTAGATGGAACAATACATAAATGTACTAGGTGTATATGTTCAACTACATCACAATATTGAAAATGTACTAAATTATATTGCACCTAAATTATTTCAGGAATGGCGTATTCACAGCTTGTAAATATCAAGCCAAAAAATATGGATTGAAATTCACTTAGTAGCGATGACTTGCATTGTTCAAGATCAATAGTCCCAGTTCTTCTATACTTCTTCATTTCAGTGTACATAAATGTGGAAAAAGTCAGTACAGCAGACACAAGTACAGAAACGCGGCGGACGCCGACGGCCGAAGCCTACGCCAGCGGCCAAATGTCGGGGCCGTCGGCGTAGGTAGGGCGATACGGCAGCGCTAATAAACGGCCGTCGGGGAAAGTTCGCCCTCGGCGTAGTCTAGGAATACCCGAGGGCCACCGTCGGCGTACACCTCGCCGTCGGCGTAGGCCGATACGTGGCACGGAGGAAACGGGGTTGGCCTGCAGCCCCGTTATGCAGGGAGCCGTCGGCGTAGGCTTTATTTATTTATTTTATAATTCAATAATAGGGCAGACGCCGACGGGATACCGTCGGCCTATCTTTTTTCTTTTCTTTTTTTTCCTTTTTTTTCACTAGTTAATAATAAATTTGATGTAGATTTATTTATTTCCCTATATGATTTTAATGTAGTTATAATTTATAAATAAATTAGAGTGTTCGTACCTTCGAATGTCGGTATCCCGCCACCCACGCGCATGAAATAACGGCGTGAATCTTTAGGAACCCGACCCTTCAACACAATAATGTAAAATTAATAAAGAACATACAAATATTATAGACCTACAACATAAATATTAAATATATAGCTCAATTCGTACGGGTCCCCGAGACTCCGAAGCCCCTCTTTTGGGAAACACCTATAACTTGCGTCTGTGTCGTGTCCCCCTAGACGGGCATCGAAAGGGGTTAGAACAGTAGAACCTTCTGTTCTTTTATGCATGGTTAGGTCATAGAAACATGTCAAGACAAGCTTGGACCCATGATTCAAGAAGACTCCTTGGGTAGACCCGCGGCAGGAGTTTTGCGGTTTTCGATCCTCACAACATGCCTGGAAAGTCCCGGAGCGGTCAAACGGGAGGGAATATTCTGAAGAGTTGGTTCATGCCATTTTTTTATGCTTCCTAGGGCCCACCCTAACACAGTCAAGCAACTAGTTCCACTTTGCTACCCCATTTTGACGCCGGTGCCGGCAGTAGTCTTATAAGTGCGGTTTTTCTCCAGCAGGTCTAGGGTTTCACCGGAGAGGGGGTCCGGAGCGTCGGGATCCCACCACAAGGTAGGGGGTGCCATAACATGTGTGTACAAGTGGCATATGGGTTTTGTATGGCAAAGATTGCACTCCGGGGTGTGACCTGCTTCACCGGTATCCCCTTCTCTCTAGAGAGTTCACATGCACTTATAGCCTAAGTTGTCCAGGAGCGGTCAAACGGGAGGGAATCTTCCGAAGAGTTGGTTCATGCCATTGTTTTTATGCTTCCTAGGGCCCACCCTAACACAGCCAAGCAACTAGTTCCACTTTGCTACCCCATTTTGATGCGGTGCCTGCCGTAGTCTTACAAGGGTGGTTTTTCTCCAGCGGGTCTAGGGTTTCACCGGCGAGGGGGTCCGGAGCGTCGGGATCCCACCACAAGCTAGGGGGTGCCATACCATGTGTGTACAAGTGTCCTATGGGTTTTGGATGGCAAAGATTGCAGTCCGGGGTGTGTCCTGCTTCACCGGCATCCACTTCTCTCTATGGAGTTCACATGCACTTATAGCCTAAAAGTCCCGGAGCGGTCAAACAGGAGGGAATCTTCCGAAGAGTTGGTTCATGCCATTGTTTTTATGATTCCTAGGGTCCACCCTAACACAGCCAAGAAACTAGTTCCACTTTGCTACCCCATTTAGACGCCGGTGTCGGCCGTAGTCTTACGAGTGTGGTTTTTCTCCAGCGGGTCTAGGGTTTCACCGGAGAGGGGGTCCGGAGTGTCGGGATCCCACCACAAGCTAGGGGGTGCCATAACATGTGTTTACAAGTGTCCTATGGGTTTTGGATGGCAAAGATTGCACTCCGGGGTGTGACCTGCTTCACCTGTATCCCCTTCTCTCTAGAGAGTTCACATGCACTTATAGCCTGAGTTGTCCCGGAGCGGTCAAACGGGAGGGAATCTTCCGAAGAGTTGGTTCATGCCATTGTTTTTATGCTTCCTAGGGCCCACCCTAACACAGCCAAGCAACTAGTTCCACTTTGCTACCCCATTTTGACGCCGGTGCCGGCCGTAGTCTTACAAGGGTGGTTTTTCTCCAGCGGGTCTAGGGTTTCACCGGAGAGGGGGTCCGGAGCGTAGGGATCCCACCGCAAGCTAGGGGGTGCCGTACCATGTGTGTACAAGTGTCCTATGGGTTTTGTATGGAAAATATTGCACTCCGGGGTGTGTCCTGTTTCATCGGCATCCACTTCTCTCTATGGAGTTTACATGCACTTATAGCTTGAAAGTCCCGGAGCGGTCAAACGGGAGGGAATCTTCCGAAGAGTTGGTTCATGCCATTGTTTTTATGATTCCTAGGGCCCATCCTAACACAGCCAAGCAACTAGTTCCACTTTGCTACCCCATTTTGACGCCGGTGCCGGCTGTAGTCTTATAAGTGTGGTTTTTCTCCAGCGGGTCTAGGGTTTCACCGGAGAGGGGGGCCGGAGCGTCGGGATCCCACCACAAGCTAGGGGATGCCATACCATGTGTTTACAAGTGTCCTATGGGTTTTGGATGGCAAAGATTGCACTCCGGGGTGTGACCTGCTTCACCGGCATCCACTTCTCTCTATGGAGTTCACATGCACTTATAGACTGAAAGTCCCGGAGCGGTCAAACGGGAGGGAATCTTCTGAATAGTTGGTTCATGCCATTGTTTTTATGCTTCCTAGGGCCCACCCTAACACAGCCAAGCAACTAGTTCCACTTTTCTACCCCATTTTGACGCTGGTGCCGGCTGTAGTCTTATTAGTGTGGTTTTTCTCCAGCGGGTCTAGAGTTTCACCGGAGAGGGGGTCCGGAGCGTCGGGATCCCACCACAAGCTAGGGGGTGCCATACCATGTGTTTACAAGTGTCCTATGGGTTTTGGATGGCAAAGATTGCACTGCGGGGTGTGACCTGCATCACCGGCATCCACTTCTCTCTATGGAGTTCACGTGCACTTATAGTCTGAAAGTCCCAGAGCGGTCAAACGGGAGGGAATCTTCCGAAGAGTTGGTTCATGCCATTGTTTTTATGCTTCCTAGGGCCCACCCTAACACAGCCAAGCAACTAGTTCCACTTTGCTACCCCATTTTGACGCCGGTGCCGGCCGTAGTCTTACAAGGGTGGTTTTTCTCCAGCGGGTCTAGGGTTTCACCGGAGAGGGGGTCCGGAGCGTCGGGATCCCACCACAAGCTAGGGGGTGCCATACCATGTGTTTACAAGTGTCCTATGGGTTTTTTTGGCAAATATTGCACTCCGGGGTGTGACCTGCTTCACCGGCATCCCTTCTCTCTAGAGAGTTCACATGCACTTATAGCCTGAGTTGTCCCGGAGCGGTCAAACGGGAGGGAATCTTCCGAAGAGTTGGTTCATGCCATTATTTTTATGCTTCCTAGGGCCCACCCTAACACAGCCAAGCAACTAGTTCCACTTTGCTACCCCATTTTGACGCCGGTGCCAGCCGTAGTCTTACAAGGGTGGTTTTTCTCCAGCGGGTCTAGGGTTTCACCGGAGAGGGGGTCTGGAGCATCGGGATCCCACCACAAGCTAGGGGGTGCCATACCATATGTGCACAAGTGTCCTATGGGTTTTCTATGGCAAAGATTACACTCCGGGGTGTGTCCTGCTTCACCGGCATCCACTTCCCTCTATGGATTTCACATGCACTTATAGCCTGAAAGTCCCAGAGCGGTCAAACGGGAGGGAATCTTCCGAAGAGTTGGTTCATGCCATTGTTTTTATGCTTCCTAGGGACCACCCTAACATAGCCAAGCAACTAGTTCCACTTTGCTACCCCATTTTGACGCTGGTGCCGGCCGTAGTCTTACAAGGGTGGTTTTTCTCCAGCGGGTCTAGGGTTTCACCGGAGGGGGGGTCCGGAGCGTCGGGATCCCACCACAAGCTAGGGGGTGCCATACCATGACTGTACAAGTTTCCTATGGGTTTTGTATGGCAAAGATTGCACTCCGGGGTGTGACATGCTTCACCGGCATCAACTTCTCTCTATGGAGTTCACATGCACTTATAGCCTGAAAGTCCCGGAGCGGTCAAACGGGAGGGGATCTTCCGAAGAGTTGGTTCATGCCATTGTTTTTATGCTTCCTAGGGCCCACCCTAACACATCCAAGCAACTAGTTCCACTTTGCTACCCCATTTTGACGCCGGTGCCGGCCGTAGTCTTACAAGGGTGGTTTTTCTCCCGCGGGTCTAGGGTTTCACCGGAGAGTGGGTCCGGAGCGTCGGGATCCCACCACAAGCTAGGGGGTGCCATACCATGTGTTTACAGGTGTCCTATGGGTTTTGGATGGCAAAGATTGCACTCCGGGGTGTGTCCTGCTTCACCGGCATCCACTTCTCTCTATGGAGTTCACATGCACTTATAGCCTGAAAGTCCCGGAGCGGTCAAACGGGAGGGAATCTTCCGAAGAGTTGGTTCATGCCATTGTTTTTATGCTTCCTAGGGCCCACCCTAACACAGCCAAGGAACTAGTTTCACTTTGCTACCCCATTTTGACGCCGGTGCCGGCCGTAGTCTTACAAGGGTGGTTTTTTCTCCAGCGGGTCTAGGGTTTCACCGGAGAGGGGGTCCGGAGTAGTCTTATAAGTGTGGTTTTTCTCCATGTCTACGCCGACGTCGATTGCTGGGTCGCCGATAGCTGGTTTGCTGTAGATCTCCCGACGTCGAGAGTACGGGTTGGGGTGGCTGTCTGGCTAGGTCACCGCCGGCTGCAATCCTAAGACGAAGGTGGCTAGGTCAAGGCGAGGTGCAGCCATGCGGGAGATAGAAATCCAAAATAGAAAAAAAAACAAATAGAAATCCCAAATAGAAAAAAAATTACCAAATAGAAATCCCAAATAGAAAAAAAATAGCAAATAGAAAAAATAGCAAAAAAAAATTTTAAAAGTATACGCCGTCGGCGTAGCTTCCGCATTTACTGATACCCACCTCGTTGGGAGGGGGCCGAGTCAACGCCCAAATCGACCCCCTCCCCTCCGTGCGCCCGACCAGACCCGCCCCCTCCCCTCCGACGCCGCCGCCTCCGCATCAGCCCGACGGCGCCGCCTCCCCCGCGCGCCCTCCCGCCGCCGGGCACGCCCTCCCGACGCCACCTCCTCTGCCCCCGCGGGCTCACGCCGCCGTCCACCACCTCCAGCGCCCTCACCGCCGACCGGCCACCACCGCCGAGATCTCCTCCGCTCCTGCTCCTCCGCCCCACGGTCCTCCTCTGCCCCACAGCATCTCCCCGGCCCGGCTCCTCCGCCCCTGCCCTGCTCGCCCGGCTCCTCCGCCCCTGCCCTGCTCGCCCCACACCGAACCGAAGGTGAGGTGCTCCCTGCCCCTTTTTTATATTTTTAATCTGTTAATGTAAATGTAGAATTAGGATTTAGATTTTAGAAAGTATAATTTAGAATTTAGTATTTAGAATTTAGAATTTTGAATTTTGAATTTACATTTGTAAATGTAAAAAATGTTAATGTAGAATTTAGAATTAGGATTTTTTAAAGTAGAAAATGTAAAATGTAAGAAATTTAGAAAGTAAAAAATTAAGAATTAGGAATTTTGAAAGTAGAAGTAGAAAATTAGGAATTAGAAATATAGAATTGAAAATTGATGGAATTTTGTGGAAGTTGATGGAATTGAAATTTGATATTCTTTTCATGTCGTAGATTCCCCGCCGCCGCCCACGACCATCGGTAGCTTCGTTACGAGGCTTCGTCCGGAGCTGAGGAGGGGCCGTCTCAGTGCCCCTCTTTCGTCACCACCTCCGGAGCGCGTCCCCGACGTCCTGCTTCCTCGCTACCCCACCGCCTCCGTCTTCGGCCGCTACGCTCGAGGTGAGCTACATTTTCATCTCCTCCGCCCTTCCGCCCCCGTCACTTTTACATTTTTGCAAGTCGCGTAACCTTAGGCGTCTCCCGTCCGGGAGAGTTGCAAATTTATAAATATGCAGGACTGTCCGTCTCTGCATATTTATAACCGTAGCTCTTCCGGATTGTCCACGTTTTGGACAGCTCAGGTATGTGTAGGTCGGGTCGTGTCCCATGTTCTACTCCTTCCTGAGACGGATTTTGGCAGCACCCCCCGTTGTTCTTCGAATGCACACCCTCTCGACTTGACAAGCTCGAGACGTGTATTCTGAAGAATAGCGGGGAGGTGCTGCCGAAATTCCGTCTCGGGTCGAGGTAGACATGGGACACGACCCGACCTACACATACCCGGGTGGGATTAGGCCCCTACCTATTAGAAGTGTAGGTGAACCCTTGCATGCTGTAAAAGATAAAATTTGATGCTATTATTTGATATGAAATGCGATATATGTTGTTTTGGCTCGCAATACAGCAGAGGATGGCTGATAATGGGTGGATGTTTACTGGCCAAAAAAATGCGATGGAAAGAACAGATGAGTGGGAATGGAAGACCGATTTCTTAGTGAAGGAGTTAGGGCGTGGTTCAAAGTCAGGCATCCGTCCAAATTGCCCTTGCGCTCATTGCAATGAGCGCCATCGTCAGGGAAAGAATGATATGAAAAAACACCTTTGGAAATATGGGTATCATCGGCCTTCGCCACGATGATCGACTTTGGTCAGTACGATCGTGACAATGGTAGGGTGATGCGACAGCGGATCAATGGCAATGAGGACGATGGGATTAGAAACTTCCTACAAGATCTCCGTGATGCCGACATGCTAGATTCGCCACCTTCACGGGAGGAACCGTCAGAACCGTGTGAACCAGAGGAACCGGAGCCAACCGCGAAGGCCTACTTTGATATGATGGCCTCGGCTCAGAGGCCTATGTACGATGGTGCAAAAATTTCTCAGCTCGATGCCATCTCGCAAGCACTACCCGAAAAGCTCAAGCACGGCAACACCCGTTCATGCTTTGAATCTCATCTGCAAACATATGGTAACATGCTGCCTGAAGGGCATTGTCTGCCTAAAACCATATACGAAACAAAGAAAATCCTGCGAGAGCTCAACATGGATTATGAGAAGATAGATTGATGTCCAAAAGGTTGCGTTTTGTTTTGGGAACAGTTTGCGGAAGACAAGTACTGTAGCAAGTGTGGGGCCTCTAGGTATCATGAGGTAAATGGACGCGATGGTCAGAAGACACAGACAAAAGTCCCGATGAAGATTCTTCGTTATCTCCCGTTCATAAAAAGAATCCAGCGGCTTTACATGAATAAGGAGTCTGCCACACAGATGACCTGGCACAGGACGGGGAAGAGATACCCGGATGAGCAAGGACAGATAAAGATGGGACATCCATCTGATGGTACAGCATGGAAGAAATTCGATCAAGACCACCCCAAGGAGGCAGCCGAGGCTCGAAACGTCAGAATTGCGATAGCAACCGATGGATTCAATCCGTATGGTATGTCGACTGCCTCGTACAGCTGCTAGCCCGTGTTTGTTATTCCGCTCAATCTCCCTCCCGGAGCCCTAATGCAAAGGAAGACCATATTCCTGTCGTTGATCATTCCATGGCCTGAATACCCGGGGAAGAATTTGAGTGTCTATATGCAGCCGCTTGTGGATGATCTACACCACTCTTGGCACCACGGGACCATGACGTACGACCGTGCATCGAAGAGGAACTTTTTATGAGAGTTTGGTTCCAGTATTCCATGCACGACATGCCGGGGTACGCCCTATTCTGCGGATGGTGTACAGCTGGTAAGTGGCCATGCCCAGTGTGCAGGAACCGACTTGAGTTTCTTTGGCTAAGCGCGGGTAAGAAATATTCCGCGTTTGACAAGCATCGACAGTTTCTCAAAAGAAGACATCGGTTTAGAGATGACAAAAAGAACTTCAAGAAGGGCAGAGTTGAGCGTGTAGAGGCAGCGATACCAACTTTCGATGGTGCAGTTTTTGATGCCGAGCTAAGTGATCTCGTGCTTGCTCAGGGAAATGGCCCACGATATTTGGGATATGGTGTGGACCACAACTGGACTCACGTGGCAGGCATTACGCAGCTCAAATATTACAAGGTCCTCAAACTTCCCCATAACATCGATGTGATGCACACCAAAAAGAATGTCGCAGAGTCCCTCTTTTACACAGTTCTGAACATTCCTGAGAAGTCAAAGGACAATGTCAAGGCTAGAGTCGATGTTCAGAAGCTCTGTGATAGGGAGAGATTACACATGCAGGGACCTGAGGGCCGTCGAAAAAACTGGTTCAAGCCGCATGCCTTCTACTGCCTTGATGTTTCCAAAAGAAGCAGGCATTCCAGTGGCTCAAATACGTCGTGATGTTCCCTGATGGTTATTGTTCGAATATAAGTAAGGGAGTCAATCTTTCAACGGGAAAAGTCACCGGGCTTAAGAGTCACGACTATCATATATGGATTGAGCGGCTGATGCCGGTGATGGTTCGAGGGTATCTCCCCGACCGTGTCTGGCGAGTGCTCGCAGAGTTGAGCCATTTCTTCTGCACGCTCTGTGCTAAGCAGATATGTCCCCTGATGATTCAGAAGCTGCATGATCTAGTGCCGGAGTTGCTATGCAACTTAGAGATGATATTTCTGTCAGGCTTCTTTACTCCGATGGCACATCTTGTTGTGCATCTCGCGAACGAGGCACTCTTGGGTGGACCGGTGCAGTTTCGTTGGCAGTTTTGTATTGAGAGAGTTTAAGTATATTCGAACCAAGTGTGGAAACAAAAATAAGATTGAAGCATGCATAGCTGAGGCAACTATCCTCCAGGAGATGGCAGACGCCAGGCTAACCTACTATCCCGATGATGTTCCCACTATGCATAACCAGGCCTCTCGGTATAATGTCGACGAGCCCAAGCAAGATCCCAAGCTCCTCCTCTTCCAGTATCCCGGTGGCAAGGCCGGTGGCGCAAAAAAGTATAACTTTACCATATAAGAGCAGGAGTGCATAATGCTCTATGTGCTTCAAAACATGAAAGAAGTTACCCGCGACGAGCAAAATGAAGCGGGCAGTTTCCTTAGGTAAAATGGTGAACAAAATAACTTTGCAACTAGTAACTTGGTTTCGGTGTAATACGTATTTTGTCCTTTTAGGCAATTCACCGATGAAATGTGGTCGGGAACGGTGGACCCCGATGAAGCCGAGCTGGACACTCTTATGAAAGAGGGTGCCCCCGGAAAGAAAAATTTCACGGCTTGGTTCAGGGAAAAGGTAAATTCTAACCTGTCCCTCCTACCTTGCAATACGTGTCTTGTCCATCTTATTACACGTAACTAATGCACAGAACAATTTGTACCAAACTTGTAGGGAGGTGATACCAGCGTTGTGATGTCGGATGAGTTGAGATGTGTCTCCCAAGGTTGTAACCATAAAGTCGAGATGTATGAGAAGTATGACGTGAATGGGTTTCGCTTACATACAGAGTTTCACCAGAACAGTCGGCCTAATGCGAAAACTATAAATACCAGGGTCTTCACCAAAGGAGCCGGTGAGTTTGATTAATACGGGAGGTTACATAACGTATACGAGGTGACGTACAATAATACGAACATAGAACTCAAGCTCGTCGTGTTCAAATGCCACTGGTTCCATTGGGTTAGTTGAAGTTAAGCCTTCAACCACCTATAGCCGATCCGATGTCTTTGTTGTGCCTCACCAAGCGAAGCAAGTTTATTATTTGCCCTACCCATGCAAGAAAGAGGGACTCAATGGCTGGGAAGTCGTGTTCCATGTATCGCCACATGGTAAGCTACCCATGCCCTCGGACGATGATTACAACAACATTGACCCTAAAACATATGAGGGAATTTTCTATCAAGAGGAAGAGAACTTTGGGGACTTTGGCATACAAGATCTTGTGGACCTCGAGAACGAATCACAAACAGGCGGTGAGGTAGTGATGGATTTAAAGGACATAGCTATGCTCAACAAGTTTCATTCGGACATTGCCAACGATGATGAGCCTCCACCGTGCGATGAGCATCCACCTTACTACTCACGTGATAGTGATCCTGATAGTGATGATGAGAACCCAAGACTTAACTATGAGAGTGATGGTGAGGGTCTTTTATGTTTATGCTTAGTATTTAATTTCCTTACGTAGTTAGCTTAGTACTTATTTTCCTTGCATTCTTTATTATGCTTAGTATTTATTTTTTAACATGCTTATTAATTGTTTACCCTTTGTCAATGCAGGTGATTGACCAATATGAGCGGCAAGGAATCATCGGCCACCTTGAGCAAGTCGCAGCGCCAGCGGTTCTCGAACCCGCGTTACACTGACGAGGGCGGTGAGAGAGGAGGTGCACGACGAGGTGGAGGGGTAGCTTCTGATGCACTTCCCCCGAGGGGACGACGAGGTGGAGGCCGAGGTGGAGGACGAGCTGGAGGACTAGCAGGTGGATGAGCACGAGCTGAGGAGTCTCCTGAGGTTGAGATGGAGGGGCAGTCTCGAGACGAGGGGACGCAGTCTCGGGACGAGGAGACGCAGTCTCGAGACGAGCCGGATTCTGGAGAGGAGGACCCCACGGCGCCGAAGAAGCTAAAGTGTCGTGGGGAATCCATGGTACCTGATGAGTCAAAGGAACCTGCACCGGAGGCGAGAACCCTCATTAAGGGCAACGGCAAAAAGTAAGTGACTATACTAATTTTGAAGATGGTAATTTCATGTTGACATGTATTAATGTTTGATTATTGTGCAGCACTTGGATTTATCCACGTGGGATCAAACGAACTCCTAACAGCCTGATTGGAGCTCTCCTCCAGAAGTATTGGCCGGGCTTTTACTGTACGGTCCCCAACAGCGAGCGGATTCTAGCCACCCGTTGGTCTGACTATGAGGCCGCCCCTTCGGTTGGCTACCGGTCAGCTGCTGACGTTGTTATCACCAGGTTTTGGGTAAGGCGAACTCTTCAAATTTCTTTCATAGTTGATGACTCCACCATGCTAACTCATGACTCTCACAATTATTTTTATGCGTGATTACAGAGATTCTTTAGGGTGCTTTCGGAGCATCAGGATGTGGCGGACACGACTTTGCAGGGGGCTTGTCAGAAGTTGGCACCGCAGCAGTTCTATAATCAAAAGAATACCGCCATGAATACATATAGTTCTGAGAAGTTGGGCAAGAGGGCGCCGAAGCATGAGAATGTGGAGCATCCACCTGATATGACCGTGGATGATTTCATGGCGGTAAGTAAATTGTCAAAAATTTCATATGTTGCTGCTAAGGTGCAATTGCAATTTCTGTGCTTCAAATGAGTATCGATTTTTCAGGTTCGACCCGGGTGGTCCTTGGGTAGGGAAGACGCATGGGAGGCATTGGCGAAGAGGTGGCTCGGGCTAGACCCCACGTTCAAAGCCGTGAGCGACCTAAACAAGTCAAACCGCGGCAACGTCGGGACACACAGTGCGGGAGCCTGCGGCCTTTCTCTCTTCAAGGAAAAGATGGTATACATGGAACAACCTGCATCTATTTCCCCTCATGTTCCTACTTGATACGCATAACATTTCTTTGGCGATGCAGGCGGAAGATCGTGGGGCGTCTGTTTCGGACATGAAAGCATGGGAAAAAATTAAGATGAAGAAGCCCGATCTCTCCAAGCCTCAGCCCTCGCTTCCCGAGTACTACGGCAATGCAAAGTCGAACTTGGATTTGTACTGCTCGGCGTTCAAGGGTTTTAATCCGGAGGTGGATGACCCTTTGGAGCACGAGACCGACATGAGAGCGTTGGTCGTGGCGGGAGGCGGCAGGGAGCATGGCCGTTACTTCTGTGCTGATATGGTGACCCCGCACAGACCTGAGTTGAGCTTGACGCGTGTCAAGTCTACCCTCACCGCCGACGACCCCGCTATCACGCGTCCTCGACGGCCTTCCCGAGCTCGCTATGATGTAAGTTGTCTCAATTTCATCCTCTTTTCGACATTCGTTCCTGAGGTGACGAAGTTCACGAGATTCATTTTTCTTGGAATTGTAGCCTGCTTTCGAGGCGGCCTACGAAACCGCTTTTGCGGAATATGAGACGGCATATGACGAGTGGCTGCAGACCTCACAGATCCATCGAGAGTGGGAACGGAACTTCAATGCTGTAAGTTACAACCTGTTGTTTCTACAAAACATTACAAGTCTCATTTCCCCGGTTTGAACCTTCATTTCTGCAACGCCTAACATCTAAACAATCTTGCAGGCGACCCGCACGTTTCTTATCACTGGACAGCGGGGGACAGAGCCGATACCAGAGGAGCCAGCGCACCCAGGGCCGCCGCCACGGGCCCCGTCGAGGGAAATATTCGCTCGCGGATACTACTCATCGACTCCGGTAAGTAATTTGGCAAACCAGTTGTTACCGATATCATGTGCATTCCAAGTTGCTAACTTTTGCTCACACATGCATGTAGGGATCGGGATGCTCCACGCATGGACCCTTTGGTCGTGCTGATGCCTCGCCGACGGGTTCCCGAGAGATCACATCGCCGACTTTGTCTCGTCAGACCACACCGGTTCATGCCGGTGGTGGTGGCTCGCCGAGTTCCGGGGGTGGTTCGACGTCGGCTACCCAGCGCGGTCGGTCGCCTATTCTGACGAGGTCGGAGATGGGTACCTCGAGTGACCGGGAGGTGTAGGACATGGTTGTGCTTGTATGCACGGTTGGATGATGTTCGGATCATGTTTGTGTGATTCAGATGATATTTTGGAGTTTGTGTGATGTTTTGGATGTTTGCATGATGTATGTGTGCTTCAGTTTTCACCTGGGATTTAAATTGTATTTAAAACCTGCAAAACAGCCTGTAGAAATAACCAGAATTAAAAAGAAAAAAAAAGCCTAGATATTTGCCGTCGGCTTAGGGCGCTCTCCCAGGACACGCAGAGGATAGGCCGACGGGGACACCGTCGGCGTCTCCATCACGCGTGCGTCACCATAGACTGCCACGTGGCAAGCCTACGCCGAGGGCAGGCCGTCGGCGTCTCCACCTCTCCTGGTAAACGACATGCTGCCACGTCGCACCCTACGCCGAGGGGCAGGCCGTCGGCGTCTTTGTCTGTCGAACGGATTCCGTTCTGACAGGTTGTGGGGCCCACAATTTGGTTCGCCGACGGTGTTCGCATACGCCGACGGCCAGGACCCCTTCGCCGACGGACGTGTACGCCGACGGCGAGACGCCGACGGCCACCGTCGGGCTAGGGTGACGCCGACGGCTATGGAGGCTACGCCGACGGGGCCCGGCCGTCGGCATCTCCAGCGTTTCCTGTAGTGTCTGCAGCTAGCACGTGGATAATCACAACAAAATTACGTAGCTTTGTGCATGGATATGGACAAAACAAAGAATTCTAAGCACTAGTGCCCTTTGACCTGTTTCAGAATTCTGCATCTATGGAAACCATTCTTGTAGGTGGATGTACTTACCCAAAATTCTTCCACAATTTTGGAAGCTGCTGTTCTAACTCCTGCACCAGGAGACCACTTGTAGTCCTCCCAACACAACACTGGTTTAGTATAAGAGAGAAAGAACAACTTTCCCTTTCATCTAATCCATCTAGAAAATCATCTAATCCATATTGCCAAGCTGGAGGGAACAACTTTCCCTTTCTCTCTTTATACATCCAACTATGGTTGTCATCTACATTGCTACATAAATCAAGAACAATTTGTTTTTTCAATTACTTATATGGAAGCTCAAGGTATAATATAAACAAATCATGGTTGTAAAGTGCAGTATCAGCAGCCAAAATCATTTATTGAGTGTGTAGATGCATAACATATTTAATTTCAGTATCAAACTTGCAGACCAAAGTTTAGTATAAGAGAGAGAACAATTATTTTATCATTCATGAACTGACCATAGTTCAATCATCTAATCCATATTGCCAAGCTGGAGGGAACAACTTTCCTTTCTCTCTTTATACATCCAACTACGGTTGTCATCTACATTGCTACATAAATCAAGAACAATTTGTTTGAAACTAAGGGAATTGACTTTAACTTGTTTAATGTCACGAGCACCAGTAGGGGACCTAACTCGATTTTCGCAAGCAAGCTAGGAAATTGATGGATGGTATGTCACTGTTAACTCAATCCGGCAAGACAGGCACGTAACTCGACCATCGAACTGATTTACCTATTGCTATTCGGCCAGGGCTAGTGTAAGACAGGCGAAAAAACAGGGGAAGAGGCGAGAACAGAGGGATACCTTGTCGCCCCACTGTGATTACTTCTTTCCTCTAAGTCGATTGGTCGGCCATCGGAGAGGAACTCTGATGCAATCGTCGTAGAGAAAGCAAGCCAGCAGAACCCTAGATCGGTTCTAGTGAACGACAATGAGGAAGAATTTGTTTTTGGAAGGAGATCCGGAGATTACGGCAGTTTTATGACTTAGTTGGGTGCGTCGTGCTTTGGCCCGCGATTATTTTGGTGGGTGCGCCACGAAATCAGCGCCAAATCGCCGAAAATAAGCCGCCCAGCCCAGCAGTCCAACGCGGGCGCTACTGAAAGGCCCCAGCCCCCAGGACCCAGGATCGCTTGGAATTATAGTGAAAATAAAATTATTTTTTACAAAACGTTTAATGCTATATGTTACTCTAGATCACATACTGATCTCAATTTTGCAATAAATTGCCTCTCTTCGCATTGACATAGTAATTGCCCAAAAAACCATTCTCCAGAATTATTTGCATCAAATAATCCCCAATTACCCCCCCAAAAAAGGAAACCGAAAGCAAATTTAAGGGAGACAGAAGCAGCAGAGCAGATTGTGTACGGACCTAGCGATTGAACTGTGCTCATGGCGCGTCTGGACGGTGTCGAGGAAGTCAGCGCCAAATCGACGCCTGCCAGTTCCTCCCTCAGCACGGCCAGCCCCAGCTTCCGATGACTGATAGTGAGGATGCGTCCGGCCACTGCCGTGAGTGAGATGAGGAGATGCTCCGATGCATCTGGCCACCGCCTAGAGCCTCTGGAAAGAGCGCAACGCCCGTGTGTTCCAGCGCGCCGCCGAGACCGTCCCAGCCGTTTGCCGTAGGATAGCCGGCGAAATCGAGCTCTGGAAGCTTGCCGGCACTGTAGGGCTGGGCACGATCTGGAGATAGAGCTGTACGGCTAGGGCGCTGTCTTTCCTTCTTGTGCGCATGGTGCGCTGCCCAAGCGCCGGAAAACAATCCTATGAGACCAGGTCTATTCACCCATCAATTTAGACCAACTCTAGAGTGCGCCACGTGTGCACACAGATCTCAAAGCACCGCAATCTCTTCCACCGCAATTCTCTGCATGTGGGAGCCAGTTCTGCTTCGAGGCCAGCGAAGTGCCAAATTGCTGCTGACGCATGTCCTGCCATGGCGGCTCCGCCGCCTGGGTAATTGTCCCAGTCCGTTCAATTGAAAAATTGCAAGTCGCTTAGGAGTTGAGAAGTCTTTACCGACCATGGCCATGGCCATGATAGAGGGATTCACTGATTCCACGGTTAAGTATAGTAGTTAGGCTGGTGGTAATTGGCAATGATGTACTCATACACCGTAGCACTGGCCTCTTTGGAGAATAGAGCATGAGAAATCGCTTCTGTGGCTGCTGATCGCATGTCCTGCTATCCCGGCCGAATTTGACATGCCAGTGCGGCCATCGCTGTACCATGCGTCGCTCCCGCCGGCCGCCGGGCACTACTCCACTACCCGGCCGGGATCGTACCCGTAAAAATATTTTCCACATACACCGCCGCGGCGACATAGTTTGGAGATGATTTGGGGAAGAAGTCACCCTGCTTTGAGATCTGTGTGCACACACGTGGCGCACTTTGCAGTAGGTCTAAATTGATCAGTGATAGACCCGGTCTCATAGGAGTAATTTCCCCAAGCGCCTGCCAAGATCTGTGTAACCGCATCCTTGGTGATGCCGGACCCGCTGTACTCTTTTTCTCTCCTTCTAATACAATTGTTGCGTGTTCGCAAAAAAAAAAAAAAAAAATCTGGCCACCGCCGTGAGTCGTACTGAGGATGGGGAATCGAAAGTGAGAGAAGATGCTCCGATGCATCTGGCCACTTCCGTGAGTGAGAGTGAGAATGGGGAATGTGAGGAAGGGTGGGGAATTGATGTATTTTTTCTATTTCTTTAGTCAAAGGGACACATGGACTCGGTACACGTACATCTGCCTAGTCGTCTTCTTTTTTAGAATTTAACCACGTGTCCATCAATCAAGAGTTTAACTCACCAAAAAATGTAGCAACGGACTAGAAATAGCTAGAAGCATAGAACCCCGTCGGCTATTACATTGGAATAGCCGAGAGTCAATATTCCCCCGTCGGTTGTTAGTGCTCATAGCCGACCATCAAAGATCAGCCCGTCGGGTATTACAATTCACCGTCGGGTATGAGATAGAATAAACGAGAGTCAGTTCTCCCCGTCGGTAAATGAGGAACGCCGTCGGATATTTGTGGTCATAACCGAGAGGATGGCGCTAACCGTCGGTCATAAATGCCACCGTCGGTTATTAGTGCATTAGCCGACGAGTCGTCGGATAATAGATTACACACTCGGAAACATGGGGATTTCTAGTAGTGACTTGAGCACACCGTTGATATTTACTTCGGTAACAACTCAGCTGAAGAGAGCATAAAATTCCAGCTGATGAACAGAGCCTTTGACATGAGCATACGCGAGTGGTGCAATCACTTTGGCTTTGCCTATAGTGACGGACACACTCGTACAAGTAACTATTTTCTCAACCCTCAATCTATTGATTATTTTAAACAAATTAGTATTGAATCTAATACCCCCAAGGGAGGGAACATTGAGTGTCCTGCTATTCGTTATTTCTTCTATGTTATTGCTAACACTTTGCAGGCACGCGGCGAGTTTACAAGAGTCAATGAGTATGAGATGCTCATCCTTGCAAAAGCCGCACAACTTGACACAGATATCACGCCCAATTTAGGGACAATGCTTCTATTTCACCTCGCACGTCAAGCACACCAGAGCCGTGTATCCATCACTTGTGGAGGAGGCATCACCATCCTCGCCAACTCACTTGGATTAGATTTGAGCAGCCTTGCTCAGCTCACCGGCGACAGAATGAGTCCACAATTCTGCAGTATGTGAAAAAGTATAATGTGCTATCTCGTTATGCCAAGGAGGAAGTGGATACCGAGGAGAAGAGGAAAAAGTGTTTCATGAAGGGACTTAATCCTTTTATGAAGATGCAACTGAGACTGACTAAACCTAGAGAGTTCCAGGAGTTGGTGGATACAGCTATAACTATGGAGGATGATTATAAGCTACTCCAGGAGGAACGGCGGAAAAAAGTGAGAATTGAACCCAAGAGGATTCCAATTCAAAGATCAAATCCTAGTCTATAGTTCAAACCAAAGAGGATTATGGATGGAAGGAGGCCAAACATCCCAAACAGGGGAAACTCTATGATCACTAGTAGAGTTATTTGCCATAACTGTGGAAATGTAGGACATTTCTAGAAGGATTGCACAAAACCCAAGATAGTGTGTTATGGATGTGGAAAGCAGGGACATACCCGACCAAATTGTCCGAATCCCAACACCAGGTCAGGACCACCCACTGGAGGAAACAATGGACCTTCAGGATTCAAAACCAGAAGTGGAGGCTTTGGACAATCGTCAGGAGACAAGAATAAGGGAAAACCTTATGGGAAGCTGAACTGTACCAACTTGGAGCAAGTCAACACCAATAGTCAAGTGGTGAACGGTACGCTTCGAATATTTTCTCAGCCCGGCAAATTTCTATTTGATACCGGGGCTACTACATCATTCATTTCGCAACAGTTTGTCGATACATTTGGAGTTGCGTGTAGACCGTTAGAAACAACTATTACCGTTATGTCGGTGGGTGGAAAACTTTTAGTTACACAGGTTAGGATGGACCAGATGATCAGTATCTGTGACGTCACATATGAGGCAGACTTATATGTGATACCTTTGAAAGACATCGCAGTCATCATAGGGATGGATTGATTGTCTAATTTTGGAGCCCAGATTGACTGTGAAGAAAAAAACGTGTCATTGAAAGGACCGGGGGGAACACAAACCATATTTCAAGGAGACAAGCATACTCAGCTACAGGCAGATCTACATTTGAATCCTCTAAAAGAAGAGAAGGCTGAACGGATTCCAGTGGTAAATGAATTTTTAGATGTATTTCCACAAGAGCTACCGGGAATGCCACCGGACAGAAAGATAGAGTTCACTATTGATCTGAAACCAGGAACAACACCAATTGCACAACCACCATATAAGATGGGACCCAAGGAATTGGTACAACTAAAGGAACAGTTGGACGAGTTAGAAGAAACCGAATTTATAAGAGAAAGTATATCACCCTGGGGAGCACCGATGGTATTTGTGGATAAAAGAGATGGAGGCAGAAGAATCTGTGGAGATTACCGTAACTTAAATAACGTAACCATCAAGAACAAGTACCCATTACCCAGGATTCAAGATCTCTTTGATCAAGTCAATGGATCTGGAGTGTTCTCAAAGATTTACTTAAGATCAGGTTACCATCAGATAAAAATCAAAGGTGAAGATATTCCAAAGACTGGATTTGTATCCAGATATTAACATCATGAGTATCTCGTAGTACCCTTTGGATTGACTAATGCACTTGCAATCTTCATGAACTTGATGAACATGATTTTCATGCCCTATCTGGACAAGTTCATGATAGTCTTCATTGATGATATTTTTGTCTAATCCAAGACCAAAGAAGAGCATGCTGAACATCTCAGAATAGTATTATATGCTAAGTTTAGCAAATGTGAGTTTTGGATGGATCAAGTGGAATTCCTTGGACATGCGATTACCAAAGAGGGAATCGCAGTCAACCCAGGAAAAGTTAAAGCAGTATTGGATTGGAAGGCACTGACCACACCAAAAGGAGTTCGAGGATTCTTAGGAATGGACGGTTATTATAGGAGATTCATTGAAGGATTCCCCAAGATAGCATGACCAATGACCAAACTACTTAGAAAGAACGTGCCATTTGTTTGGACAGACAAATGTGAAGCAAGTTTTCAAGAATTGAAGACCAAAATAACAACAACACCAGTATTAGCAGTATTGGAACCTGGAAAGGACTATACCATGTATTGCGATGCATCCAAGAATGGATTTTGATGTGTGCTAATGCAAGACCAGAAGGTAATTGCATATGGATCCAGACAGTTAAAGCCGCATGAAGTTAACTACCCAACACATGATCTGGAGTTGGCAGCAGTTGTTTATGCATTGAAGAGTTGGAGATATTTGTTATATGGAGCCAAATGTGAGTTATACACAGATCACAAGAGTTTGAAATATTTCTTCACTCGAAATGAGTTAAATATGAGGCAAAGAAGATGGTTAGAGTTGATAAAGGATTATGATTTGACTATCAATTATACCTCTGGAAAGGCTAATGTTGTCACCGACGCATTGAGCCGAAAGGAGATGTGTGAATACCTGACAAGAGGACCGGTGCCGAAAGAGTTAATAAAGGAATTGGCACAAGGCCAGATAGAACTTTTGGAAAGTCAGGAAGTAAGAAATATGACAGCAATGGATATGGAATTGGATTTGAAGGAAGACATCATAGAGAAACAACCTAATGACGTGTTCATTGCGGAAGAAATTCGAGGAATTAAGGCAGGACAGAAGTCTAAATTTCAAATTAATGCCGAAGACGGAGCGTTACCGTTGTCGGGGTTATGCCCAACAGGGTACAACGTGGCATGGCCCCAAAGCCGGAATACATGGAGGCCCAAGTGGTAACAAGGCAGGAGGCCTTGTTGGGCGGCCCAGTGAGCTAACGCGCAAGGCGGTGATCCGGCTAAGGAAGGAAGATACCTAGAAGGATTCCGACTTGGAGAGGAAGCCGAAAGACTCGTCCGTCCGTAGCTAGGTTAGCTAGATCAACGGCTGAGACGCCACCCTGTAAGACCTAACCCGGCTCCCTATATAAAGCCGGGCAGGTGAAACCCTAAAGGGAGAGATTAATTATGACTTGTACAAGGTTCGCCCACCATAGTGATTTTGCAGGAAGTAGGGAGCCGCCGCCGGCTAACCCGAACCTGGGTAAACCCTGTGTCACCCGCCACCAGCAACCTCCTCTCACGTGCTCACCCGCACGATCTACCTAGACCATGGCACCTCATTGCCTATCTAATTCTACGATACACCGACAACGGTATCACGAACGACTATGTGTGCCTAACGATAATGAAATCAAGGAACTGATTATGAGAGAAGCTCATAGCACACCATACTCAATACACCCGGGAAGTACAAAGATGTACATGGATTTGAAGGAAATATTTTGGTGGAATAACATGAAGCGCGAAATCGCAAGATTCGTAGCTGAATGTCATACATGCCAAAGAGTTAAGGCATGACATCAAAATCCAGCCGGATTATTGCAACCATTACCAATTCTTAAATGGAAATGGGAAGACATAGGAATGGATTTCATTACCGGATTGCCCAAGACAACGAAGAACAAGGATGCAATCTGGGTAATCATCGATAGATTGACAAAGAGTGCTCAATTTATCGCAATCAATCAGAAAGATACCTGCGGGAAACTAGCAGACTTATATCTTAAGGAAGTGGTTAGAAAACACAGAGTGCCACTAACTATAGTGTCGGATCGAGGAGCCACATTTTATAGCTGAATTCTAGAAACAATTGCAAGCAACACTTGGAACCACTTTGAGCTTTAGCACTGCTTATCATCCCCAAACGGATGGTCAAACTGAGAGAACCAATCAAATCTTAGAAGATATGCTGAGAGCATGTGCCCTAGATTTTGGAGGATTATGGGATCAGCATTTACCATTAGCAAAGTTTTCTTATAACAACAGTTACCAAAGCATCATTAAGATGGCACCATTTGAAGCACTGTATGAACAAAAGTGGCGATCGCCTATTTGCTGGTTTGAGGTAGGAGAAAACAAGGAATTTGCACCTGATTACATCAAAGACCGGCAGATGTGATCGATGTAATTTCGGATAGATTAAAGATTGCTCAGAGCAAACAGAAGAGTTATGCAGACCAAAACCATAGAAAATGGGAACCCTCAATTGGAGATATGGTTTACTTAAGATTCAGTCCAATTAGAGGAGTACAGAGATTTGGAATCAAGGGAAAACTAAGTACAAGTTATGTAGGACCAATCAAGGTATTAAGTCCGAAGGGAGCATTGGCATTTGAACTAGAGTTACCTGCAAGGTTATCATAGGTTCATGATGTCTACTACACGTTACTACTCTTGTAGACTATGTTGGGCCTCCAAGCGCAGAGGTTTGTAGGACAGCAGCAAATTTCCTTCAAGCGAGTAACCCAAGGTTTATCGAACTCAAGGAGGTATAGGTTGAGTGTATCCCTCTCAAGCAACCATGCAATTAAGATACAAGAAGTCTCTTGTGTCCCCAACACACCCAATACAATTGTCAGGTGTATAGGTGCACTAGTTCGGCGAAGAGATAGTGAAATATGGGTGATATGGATGGTAAAGCAAGGTATTGTAATTCTGTAATAAAAATGGCTGCAAACAAACAAGTAGTAAAACTGAAAGTAAACGGTGTTCAATGGTTGGAAACAAGGCCTAGGGATCATACTTTCACTAGTGGCAACTCTCCACAACATTAACATAATTAAACACATGAATTATTTCCTCTAACATTATGCAAGATAGATCAAATATGATGAGAATTGCGTAGGGCTACACAAGCACACCTTAAAGTCCATGTTCCCTTCGATGGACACCCCAACCATGTCACTTTGAGCATCCAAAGATAGTACTAATAAACACCACAACAAATCTCTTGAATAGCCTCTTTCTAATACAAACATAGCACCCTCACTGTCACCTTGGCACTACGAAGATTATATTCAACACAAACATCAAGAAACCTCATGATTCCATAATTCAATCCAACAAAGCACATCATAGCCATTACATAATGAAGGGGAAACATCATGGGTTCAACTATATTAACATAATTCACGATCACAATCAAGATCACATCATGGGAGAGAGAGATAACCACATAGCTACTAGCACAAGCCCTCATTCCCGGAGGGACTACTCCTGCATCATCGTGGGAGGCAGCAACGTCGATGAAGATGGCTCCGGAGGCACCTGCCCCCTCCGACAGGGTGCCGAGCAGAGTCTGCAGACCCCCGAAACTAGGGTTTGATGGCGGCGGAGCTCGGACGCGTTTCTGGAAAAATCCTCCAGGGGTCTTCCGAATTAGGGTTTTTGGGTATTTATGAGCGAAGAGGCAACGTGAGGCGGTGGCCACGGCGGCCAGACCCCCTCCAGGCGCGGCCTAGGGTGGGGCCGCGCCTGGGGATCGTCTGGTGGCCCCCTGGGCCCCCTACGGGTCTCCTTCGGACTCCGTCTTCGTCTCGGGCAAAAATAATTCTCCGTAAATTTTCAGCCCATTCCGAGAATATTTCTTTAAGAACTTTTCTGAAACCAAAAACATGCAGGAAACAGAAACTGGCACTGGGCATCTTGTCAATAGGTTAGTCCATGAAATCATCCAGAAAACGAAGGGAATCAATGTAAAAACATAAGGCATTGGGTAGAAAACAAGCATGGAGCATCAAAAATATAGATACGTTTGAGATGTATCAGCATCCCCAAGCTTAACTCCTGCTCGTTCTCGAGTAGGTAAGTGATAACAAAATAATTTTTGAGGTGACATGCAACCAACACAAAATTGATCAATCAATATGTAAAAGCATTGCAAGCTGAGATCAAAGTACTCTAAACAAAGACATGATAGATATAATTCTAACAATGTAAACTTAGCAACTATGTTGCAACATGAAAAGTAACACAAATAAAAGATAATGAATAATAATGCATTGAAAGTGATACGTTTGTTTCGAGCATAGAGAAAACATAATAAAGAGGTATTCAGCTTGTCCTTCATGGAATAGCAAAACATAAATGCTAGGGCACCTTCAAAGTTCAAATGGTGACTAGATACAAATAATTTGAGAACAAGCAATACCATAATCATGAATCAATCAATAATAAATTTTGGGACTATGCACATTATACTCAGAATGACAACTATGCTCTCTTAATTGGTGCATAAAGTAAGAAGATGGAGACTCAACATAAAAGTAAAAGAAAGGCCCTTTGCAGAGGGAAGCAGTGATTACTCATGTGCTAGAGCTTTTTATTTAAATAAAACAGAGGTATTGGAAATATAATTTTGAGAGAGGTGTATGTCTATGTCAACGAATGGTATCAAATGATTTATCATCCTTTCATGTTTAATGGCTTCAAGAGTGGCTCCCATAGAGAGTACAATAAAGTTACTCTTCTCCTTTTGTTGCACAAGCTATGTTCATGATTTCTCAAGTCCATAGTGTGAGGAGATTTATTTGATTATTTGTTGTAGCTTATCTTTTATGGGCTGGGCACCCGTTTGCCTGCTATTTTTGCAATATTAGGGACTAGCACATTATGCATGCTAGTCAAGGTGTGAAGCCAAATAAACATGAGAAAACAATAAAGCATTTAATACTTCCTCACGAGCTAAAACATGAGCACAAAATAGGTATAATAATTTTGAAGGTTTAAAGGTAACACATGAGCAATTTACTTTGGAGTGGCGGTGAAATACCACATATAGGTAGGTATGGTGGACACATTTGGCAATACTTTGGTTTTTGGGAGTTGGATGCACGAGTAGAGCTCATACTCAGTACAGGGTGAAGGCTAGCAAAAGACTGGGAGCGACCAACTAAGAGAGCAATAATGGCCATAATCATGCATAGCGACAAAACATTATTAATCAAAGCATAAAGTGATATTACAAGTCAAAAACTAAATGATCATAGAGGATAGAGGTGACTGGTTTATAGTCATAACATGGTGTGAGCATGCGCCAAGTCAACCCAAATAAATCATCAAAGGAGAATACCACAATACTATGCTTCGGTATGATAAAAACAACACATGATTTCTTTCAATGGCACTTTAAGCACTCTCAGCTATTTGAGACTAGTCATGCTACATCAATAACTACTAAGCACATAATTAAAATAATATCTAACATGACATGCTAAAGTCTAAGCCACAGTCTAAACAAGCTTCCTATTGCACCACTATAAGCATGAAATATTTTACTCTTCTCCAACCCCAATAAACTTATTTGAAACAACTCTCATAGCTAATATTCAGCAAAGACCAGAGAGCTAATAATATGAAACTAAAGCAAACCAACAAGCTCTGAAAATAATAAGAGTGAAAAACAAGAGCTAAACGCAGTACTAGCAAAAAGTGAACACTCACAGAAAAATAGGAATGAAAACTAGAGAGTTCTAAGCAATGAAAACGGAGCGTGAATCTCTCCAAACAAAATATGCTAGGATCCAACCATATACTACAGCAAACAAAACAAAACAAAACTGAAAGCAAAAATAACTGACACTCCAAGAATAACACATATCATATGAAGCAATAAAAATATAATGTCTTGAAAGATGACCTGATATTTTTGTTGATGAAGATGGGGATGCCTTGGGCATCCCCAAGCTTTGATGCTTGTATTTCTTGGATATGTCTTGGGGTGACATGGGCATCCCCAAGCTTGAGCTTTTGTCCATCCTTCATCTTCTCATATCATCCTTCTCTCCCTACACTTGAAAAACTTCCTCCATACAAAACATCTCACAATTTACATTAGCAACGTTGGTGCATCAAAATAATAAATCCACTTGGTTTAGTTTCAACACAAGTCTAGCACTCCATTTAAAACATTAGCTACTGTCACAACTTCTTTCAAAGCTCTTTCGATCAAAAGAACACCAAAAGAAAGATATTAAGATGCAAATGCAAATATTGGCAGAAATCTGTCAAAACAGAACAGCTAGTAAAGATGAATTTTTTAGAAAATATTATGTTGCTCAAATCAAAAAGTGGTCTACTAATGAAAGTTATATAATAACCTGGGACATGTGCCCAAAACATTTCAAGGCAATCTGACGTTCTGGCTGAGAGAAATTGAGTTTTTCGTAGTAGCACGGAAATCTGTTTCAGGACAGCAACTTCCCCAAATCACACTTCCTCTCTATTAGAGGTTACTCTTTGCACAAAAACGAAATAAAAAGGATAAGGAGAGGTTGCTACAGAGGTAACAACTTCCAAGACTCAAAGAAAACAAAATAAACTGAAAGAAAACAAAGTGAAAACATAGAGAAAACAAAGTGGGTTGCCTCCCACAGCGCTTTTCTTTAACGCCTTTTAGCTAGGCAAAGTGATTTTAAATGATGCTCACATAAGAAGAAGAATTGAAGCATAATAGTAGAGAGCATCAAGAAGCAAACATAAAGCACATTTAAATCTAACCCACTTTCTATGCAAAATAATATTGTAAAGAAATAACTCATTGAAGCACAAAGCAGCTTGATTCTTTTTACTCTCCAAAATAGTGGGATCGTCATTAGATAAAGTCATAGTCTCTCCAAACCCACTTTTGACAATATTATCATAAGATTGAACACCCTCCAAACTTGTGGGATTAATACTACCTAAAGTCATGGAATCTCCAAACCCACTTTCATCATTGTAATCATCATAAATAGGTGGCATATTATAATCATACTCAATTTTCTCCTCCAAACTAGGCGAACTAAGAAGTTCATTTTCAGTTATTATATTATCATCATAAGCACTAGGACAATTATAATTGCTAGCAAGATAATTTTCAAAATCTCATTATAAATATCCAAGGTATTTTCAAACCCATCATCCCCAAGCTTAAAGCTTTCCATATCATCATTAGAAGGAACATGGGTAGTACTAATAGCATATCAATTGTTAATATCATCATTTTCATCATTGGTGCCAAAAATAGTTTCAAGATTATAAGTAGTATCATCATTTTCCCAATCATGATCATCAAATTCAGTGGTAGGCATAAAATAATCATCTTCAATAGTTCCTACAGACTTAACATCACAATAATAACCAATATAACAATCATCTATATCATCTTCAATATTAAATTTCGAATCATACTCACTAGGAATAACCATGAGAGGAGCAACATGCTTAGGGAAGGTACCATATCCTCTCCCTTTTTACTCCTCCTCTTTTTCTTCTTCTTCTTAGCCTCCTTAGGAGAGAGTGGTGGGAAAGGAAGCTTCTCCACGTATTCTGATTTATCATTAGAAACAATAGGAGAAACTTGGGAGATTTTCTCCCTTTCGTTAGTGGCAATAAAAGAAACATTCTTCCTTTCATACTTTGGTAAATTTCCATCATTTCTAATATTTTCTATGTAAGGATTTTCATGGCAATTCTCAACACAATACGAGTAGCATCCCTGTAAAATGTTCTTTATCGCCAAAGTATTCATGTCTAAACCAGAGGTTTTTCCTAATAACTCTTCACACCCCAAAAATAATGTAAGTTCACCATAAAGATCAGAGGTGATCATGTCATCACAAAGGGGATTAATGATTCTATCACAAAAGTCTAAGCATTGGAAATTAAAGTGACCCACTTCATTGCAAAGTTCACAAATAGAAGGATAGTGGTCTTGCACTTTTTCAGCAAATTCATTTAGTTCATTACTCCATATGCTAGTTTTTTCATGCTTATGTTGCTTACAATAATTATCTTCTACAACCCGAGCACTTTCACAAGGTCTATGCACTCCACAAAAATTAACATGCTTATATAAAACATTGTTTTCAGAAATTGGATCATGTCCATTGCAATCATTATCAACTATTTCATTTTCTTTGCAAATGTCCAATTATCTTTAGGAACATTGATATGAGAAGCAAAAGATTTGCAAAAATAAACACCTATTTGAGAATCAAGTCCAAACTTAGCACTAAGCTTATTAAAACTATCAGTTTAAACAAAGGACTTAATGCAATCATACTCATAATTTATACCTGATTCTTTGCCTTTGTCGCTCTCCCAATCTTCAGCGTTGCGTTGAATCCTCTCAATAAGATCCCATTTAACATCAACTTTCTGGTTCGTAAAAGAACCAATAGAAGAAACATCAAGCATATCTTTGTCCTGACGAGAAAGCCTTGCATAAAAATGGTTAAGAATAATTTCATTTGAAAAGTTATGATTGGGGCATTTAAGCATTAATGATTTCAGTCTTCCCCAAGCTTGAGCAATTCACTCTCTGTCACGAGGCCAAAAGCTATATATATAATTCCTGTCTTGATGCATTTCACGAAGTGGATAAAATTTAGAGTAAAAGAGAGACATAAGATCCTTATAATCCAATAAGTAAGAATCGTCTAGTAGCATATACCAATCCCGTGCCTTATCTTTCAGTGATAAGGGAAATATTTTCCTCATGATTACTTCACTTGATACACATGCAATCTTAAACAACTCGCACAATTCTTTAATATAAAGCAGATGCACACTTGGATGGACAGATCCATCTCCTACATAACGATTATTCATAACACGATCTATTATCCACATAGGTATTGTAAAAGGAACAATTTCAGTAGGTGGAGGACCTTTCTCTCCCACATGAGTGGTTGAGGGGTCATTCCTAAACCGCCAGCTAATAGTAGAGGTTTCCATAATAAAGCAAAGTAACTAATAGAAATAAAAAACAGCTCCTAAGATGAAACAAGAAACTAGTAAAATAAGCCTAACTAGTGAAAATAAAAACAAGAAACAAAAAGACAAAATTGCAAGATCTAAAGAGATACCTTCAAGCGCTAACCTCCCTGGCAACGGCGCCAGAAATGAGCTCGATGTCTACTACACGTTACTACTCTTGTAGACTATGTTGGGCCTCCAAGCGCAGAGGTTTGTAGGACAGCAGCAAATTTCCCTCAAGTGAGTAACCCAAGGTTTATCGAACTCAGGGAGGTATAGGTTGAGTGTATCCCTCTCAAGCAACCCTGCAATTAAGATACAAGAAGTCTCTTGTGTCCGCAACACACCCAATACAATTGGCAGTTGTATAGGTGCACTAGTTCGGCGAAGAGATAGTGAAATATGGGAGATATGGATGGTAAAGCAAGGTATTGTAATTATGTAATAAAAATTGCTGCAAGCAAACAAGTAGTAAAACTGAAAGTAAATGGTGTTTCAACGGTTGGAAACAAGGCCTAGGGATCATACTTTCACTAGTGGCAACTTTCCACAACATTAACATAATTAAACACATGAATTATTTCCTCTAACATTATGCAAGATAGATCAAATATGATGAGAATTACGTAGGGCTACACAAGCACACCTTAAAGTCCACGTTCCCTTTGATGGACATCCCAACCCTGTCACTTTGAGCATCCAAAGATAGTACTAATAAACACCACAACAAATCTCTTGAATAGCCTCTTTCTAATACAAACATAGCACCCTCACTGTCACCTTGGCACTACGAAGATTATATTCAACACAAACATCAAGAAACCTCATGATTCCATAATTCAATCCAACAAAGCACATCATAGCCATTACATAATGAAGGGGAAACATCATGGGTTCAACTATATTAACATAATTCACGATCACAATCAAGATCACATCATGGGAGAGAGAGATAACCACATAGCTACTAGCACAAGCCCTCATTCCCGCGGAGGGACTACTCCCGCATCATCGTGGGAGGCAGCAACGTCGATGAAGATGGCTCCGGAGGCACCTGCCCCCTCCGACAGGGTGCCGGAGCAGAGTCTGCAGACCCCTGAAACTAGAGTTTGATGCCGGCGGAGCTCGGACGCGTTTCTGGAAAAATCCTCCAGGGGTCTTCCGAATTAGGGTTTTTGGGTATTTATGAGCGAAGAGGCAACGTGAGGCGGTGTCCACGGCGGGCAGACCCCTCCAGGCGCGGCCTAGGGTGGGGCCGCGCCTGGGGGTCGTCTGGTGGCCCCCTGGGCCCCCTACGGGTCTCCTTCGGACTCCGTCTTCGTCTTGGGCAAAAATAATTCTCCGTAAATTTTTAGCCCATTCCGAGAATATTTCTATAAGAAATTTTCTGAAACCAAAAACAGGCAGGAAACAGAAACTGGCACTGGGCATCTTGTCAATAGGTTAGTCTATGAAATCATCCGGAAAACGAAGGGAATCAATGTAAAAACATAAGGCATTGGGTAGAAAACAAGCATGGAGCATCAAAAATTATAGATACGTTTGAGACGTATCAGTTCACAATGCGTTTCATGTATCACAAATTTGAAGATGTTTAAAATCTCCAGAAGAACCCTTGGATATAGAAGAGTTAAACTTACAACCAGACTTATCATTTGAAGAAAGACCCGAGAAAATTCTCGAGGAAGAAAATGGAAAAGGTTAAGAAATAGAGGAATCAAGTATTGCAAGATCAAGTGAAAAAACCACCCAGAGAGAGAAGCCACATGGGAGAAAGAAGAAGATCTCAGAGTACACTACCCATAACTGTTCAGGTATTTAAGGATTGCAACTTCGGGACGAAGTTTTGGTTAAGGGGGAGGAGAGAATTCCTTATTTGGCACTGTCTGAATTTTTTCTTCCTTTTTTGGCCCTAGCAAAAAAAATCCTTTCATGACCCACAAAGTTTAGTTGGTTCCTTATTTGGCCCTTTAGTACAATTTAAGCACAAAGATGACAGTTTTGCCCTTGCTGCAATATGTAACGAAATGGCACTAAAAATATTATAATATATTAGTTGGTTATTAAAAAAAGTGATCGGCATCGCTGACTGATAAGAAAAGAGAAAATAAGAAAAAAGAAAAGGAACTTTCTTCTGCCCCCGTCCGCCTGATTTTCTCGCACGCCGTATTGGAGTAGAGCACGTCCATGCGCGTATCCCAAATCGTTGCAAGCCCTCCCGGCATGCCAATCGTGCGACGCGGGATGTTGATTGGCTTGCATGCATACGAAGGCTGCTGGTGCATTACCTTGAGGGAGTGGGCTTGGCTGCTGGTACACGTATTGCGCGACGTAGGAGAGAGCCGTGCATGAGCCGGCTGGAGTCCAAGATCGTGCTCGTCGTCTCGGGAGCGCGCAGCCGGCGCACAGCCGGCGCGGAAAAAAGTTCAAGAGCCGTGTACGTATTCTAACCGAGTCAACGATCGCACAACCTCTCTTTTCTTTCTGGTCAGCGATGTAGCTTTTCAGTATAGGACGGACATCTTCACCGTTTACTTTTTTTAAATAACCAACTAGTATATCACAACTTTTAAAGTGTCATTTCGTCACATATTGCAGCAGGGGCAAAAGTGTCATCTTAGTGTTTAAATAGTACTAGAGGGCCAAATAAGGAACCAACCAAACTTTGTGTGTCATGAAAGGAAGAAAAAATTTACCAGGGCAAAAAAAGGAAGACAAATTTCAGCCAGGGCCAAATAAGGAATTCTCTCAAGGGGAGAGGATGCAATACCCCGTAGTTATAGGATTTTTTTTTAATTCTGTATGTCGATTTCAAAATACGGTCAAAATGGAGGACATGGTCGTTCCTATCTAGGTGTTTAATCTTGTGAAAATATTGGTGTATCTCTGATGAAATAGATACTTTTGTACCTAAAAATGATTTTTACAAAAAATCATGAGCAAACTACGAGGCACCTGTAGTTCAAATTTTACTCGCTTTCAACTGAATCGGCAGAATTTTGTCTTTTTCAAAAGAGCTAGATGGAAACCATTTGAGAGGCATGAATTTGGTTATTTGTGCATAAAATGTGGTATAATAATTATATAAAATATAGTGCTCCAAATTTTTAACATATTTTTGGTGTGTGCTTCACAAAAAACCTTTTTTGACACTCCGAAAATGAAAAAAAATTATTCAAAGAAAATGAAAACTTTCTTCGTCAACGTTGTTTGCCATTCCAATATGCACGCTTGTGCACAATATGGGCACATTTGAACAAACTATGCCATGAATGTGGCCATAACATTCCTCATTTGCCCTCAGCCATGAATCTTCCAAGATGATAGCTCATTTCTGCGAACACTTTTTGAGATAATTGCCCTATTTCAAGTTTATATTTTCTTATGGATACTATGCCACATATAATGACACAACATGAAGATTTTCCATTTTTTGATTTTTTTGAATTTCGTATGCCCGTTTCAAAATGAGGTCAAAATTGTTCGTATGACCGTTCGTAGCTAGGTGTCGAATCTTGTGAAAATATTGGTGTATCTCTGATCAAATAGATACTTGTGTACCTAAAAATGATTTTTCCAAAAAATCATGAGCAAACTACTAGGCACCTGTAGTTTAAATTTTACTCGCTTTCACCTGAATCGGCAGAATTTTGTATTTTTCAAAAGAGGTAGATGGATACCTTTTGAGAGGCGTGAATTTGGTTATTTGTGCATAAAATGTGGTCTAATAATTTTATAAAATATAGTGCTCCAAATTTTTCACTTATTTTTGGTGTGTGCTTAACAAAAAAAATCCTTTTTTGACACTCTGAAAATGAAAAATATTTTTTTTTTCAAAGAAAATGAAAACTTTCTTCGGCAATGTTGTTTGCCATTCCAATATGCATGCTTGTGCACAATATAGGCACATTTTAACAAAATATGCCATTAATGTGGCCATAACATTCCTCATTTGCCCTGAAAGCCATGAATCTTCGAAGATGATAGCTCATTTTTGTGAACACTTTTTGAGATAATTTCCCTATTTCAAGTTTATATTTTTTTATGGATACTAGACCACATATAATGACACAAATCGAAGGTTTCCATTATTTCGTTTTTTTTAAATTTCGTATGCCTGTTTCAAAATGAGGTCAAAATTGTCGGTATGATCGTTCGTAGCTAGGTGTTGAATCTTGTGAAAATATTGGTATATCTCTGATGAAATAGATACTTGTGTACCTAAAAATGATTTTTACAAAAAATCATGGGTAAACTACGAGGCGCCTATAGTTCGAATTTTACCCGCTTTCAACTGAATCAGCAGAATTTTCTATTTTTCAAAAGAGGTAGATGGAAATATTTTGAGAGGCATGAATTTGGTTATTTGTGCATAAAATGTGGTCTAATAGTTTATAAAATATAGTGCTCCAAATTTTTAACATATTTTTGGTGTGTGCTTCACAAAAAACCCTTTTTTGACACTCCAAAAATGAATTTTTTTATTCAAATGAAATGAAAACTTTCTTCGGCAACGTTGTTTGCCATTCCAATATGCACGCTTGTGCACAATATGGGCATATTTGAACAAACTATGCCATGAATGTGGTCATAACATTACTCATTTGCCCTAAAGGCCATGAATCTTTGAAGATGATAGCTCATTTTTGTGAACACTTTTTTTAAGATAATTGCCCTATTTCAAGTTTGTATTTTTTATGGATACTAGGCCACATATAATGACACGACGCGAAGGTTTTCCATTATTTCGA
Source organism: Poa pratensis (assembly GCA_947311845.1). Classification (NCBI taxonomy): domain Eukaryota; kingdom Viridiplantae; phylum Streptophyta; class Magnoliopsida; order Poales; family Poaceae; genus Poa; species Poa pratensis. The sequence goes on from CAMZMU010000088.1 coordinate 16,071,204, forward strand.
TTTTTTGAATTTCGTATGCCCGTTCCAAAATGAGGTCAAAATTGTCGGTATGATCGTTCGTAGCTAGGTGTGGAATCTTGCGAAAATATTGGTGTATCTCTGATGAAATAGATACTTGTGTACCTAAAAATGATTTTAACAAAAAATCATGAGCAAACTACGAGGCGCCTGTAGTTCAAATTTTACCCGCTTTCAGCTAAAACGGCAGAATTTTGTCTTTTTCAGAAGAGGTGGATGCAAACCTTTTGAGAGGCATGAATTTGGTTATTTGTGCATAAAATGTGGTCTAATAGTTTTGTAAAATATAGTGCTCCAAATTTTTAACATATTTTTGGTGTGTGCTTGACAAAAAAAAACCTTTTTTGACACTCCGAAAATGAAGTGCGTTGCTACAGTTTTTTCCCGTACTGTAGCGTGCTGCAGTAGCTGCAGTGCGTTGCTACAGTTTTTTCCCGAATCCTCCAGAAAAATATATATATGAAAAAAAAAATTTCGCGCCGACGAGTAGGTTCCATTCCCGTAATCAGTTTCGATTTTAGTCGACTCTATAATGATAACTACTTATGTCCTAATGCAAACATAATTGAAGATTTTAATTCAGCGAGATATTTCGAGAAAATCACTACTATATATAATGGCCCCCCAGAATAAAAACACGCATTTCTTTTAGGCAAAGGTCCTTGCGTTCTCCAGATATTACAAACTAATTTCAGTAACATCACCACCACATATGACATCACCACCGCATAACTTTTCCCAAAATAATTTTATTAACACTATTTTTAAAAGCACATATATTTCATGTTACACTACAACATTATTTTCTCAATTTATTTCCCACATAAACTAATTCACCAACGGAAAATAATAGTAATACCGCAGAATTTTACATTAATTTCCAAAAAATTCATAACTAATTCATAGTCCACGGGAAAAAAAATATTGAACATACCTAAATGCTTTCTAAAAAATAAATCCTACTTATTTATATCGAATTCACGAATGCTCGAAAAAACTAACCATGGTTATTTGACACAACAAAATTAAATAACTCTTAAACATACTTAAAAAACCAAAACTTCCCCCTAATTCACAATGTATTTTTTTTTTTTGGATAATTCAAACGTATATGAGTATATTTCCACACTTCTACCAGCTACAGAATATTCAAATGTATATGACTATTTCCCATACTTACACAAATTACATAAAATTAATTCACCAACGAAAAATAATAGTAATACCGCATAATTTTAGATTAATTTCCAATAATCTGTAGCTATGTCAAACTTACTTTCCAAATAAACATAGTTGAATCAACAAACAAAATTTAAAATAGAACATGTTCTAAACAATTTAAAACACTTTATAAATATTGTTTTAGGATATTTATACAATTTCCAAAATCTACTAAATGCTGCAAAATCAGTAACTTAAACTATAGCCATCAAAAAAACTTATTCACCAACGAAAAATATATTGAATAAACACAAAAAAAAATGCTGACTATTTATGGCGTATGATTAAATTTCAATTTTAGATATTTCAAACTTTTAAATATCTTCCAAATCTGACCACTTCGCAAAAGTAAACAGAAATCAAATCTAGAAAACACCCCAACATGAACAATTTCAGAACGCAAACTTTTCCAAACTTCAAAAATTTCCAAACCTACACAATTTCTAAAATTTTATTTACCACACAGGCACGGCATTGCCGCGCTAAGTTCCCTAGTCTCTTGTATAAGGATTGTTTATTTCTATTTTTCGTCTTAATGCTTGTTGGTAATAAACTAGTATCTTTATTCCATTCAACTGCAGCCCCATCCATCTACGGGCACGAAGTCAACTCAGGTATCTACCTTGTTGAACAGTTATGGTCCTGATGTTTCATGTCCTAATGCTTGATGCATGTATCATGTATTGGTTATAGCGTGCTTGTATGTTTGAGATGATCTGGCCCTCAAAGAGTATCATATGAACAGTTAGTTTCTGCCAGTCAGGCTGCTATTTATAGACGTCGTGGTGTCATGTTTACATGTTTTTGCTGTTTATCTGTAGCTTTTTTCTCCACAGATTTGGTGAACTGACACGTATTGGCTGCTGATACATGTATTTTTTTCGTGTTTTGATAGATGGAAAGATGTTCCACGGCGCTTTGTTTTAGGGGAGGCATCGTATCGCACGGAGTGGACAGTCGTTGGCTATGTGTCCACCGTGTCGAGCCGTGTTCCAGTGAGGTGCCACCCAGCTTGCAGCGGCGTGCTCCCGGCCAGGAGCTGGTATTTAGTGTGTACTTCAAGTGAGAGCTGGTATTTTGTTGCATGGTTGGATGGCACGGGGTATGAAGGTGTGCTAGTCCTTTTGCAGGGGGAGGTGTAGGAACAATGTGGCGTCTTCCTTTGGCTGCAAGGTTTGTACCTCTTTGTATGCGTGTACTATTTGCTGCTAATAAGCCATATCTTTGTATCTGTATAACAGTGGCAGTTTTTTTTTCCTTTGTCCATTATGTGCTATATTATGCTCTTGTAGGATGCCAAGTTGTTGCAGCTGGATCATGTCTCATCGGCGAGAGCAATTAAGTCCTAGCCTGTATATCCCTCTCTGCATAGGGCACTAGACTACTAGTAGATGCTAAATCAGTGGTTTACCCTGTATATTCCTTTGTTCCGGCTGTATTCATGTGTATGGAAATTTTGTATTCCTGAGATGATTTTTATGTTATGTGAACCTGAGAGATGCGTTTTGTGATGTTATTTGAATTCGACCTGGTCTTTTCCTTTTGAATTTGAGACAGCGCTAGATTGTATGAAACTGGGCTAAATAGGCTTTCGGCCCACACACATTTGATACTGGACAAAATAAATGGGCCACAACCCAACCAGTGTTGACCGTTTCCAAAATTAAAAAAAATAAACGTTCGTAAAATTAAAAGAAATGGGCCACACCGTCCAGAAAATATATGGATCCTAAAAGGGCCACGACAAAGAAAATAAAAAGGCCAAAAAGTTGGGCTTGGTCCATTTATCTGACCAAAATTGATCGAGAAAAAAATTTAAACGGGCTGAATAGTTGGGCTTGGCCCATGTGAACGACTGAAACAGACCGGGCTGAATTTTATCGACGACCATTTCATTTGGTCACACATTTGCCACGTCAGCCATGCCACGTTGGATCTCACGTGGACTGCCCAGATTGACAGCGACCAAAACAATTGGTCACAGAATCCGCGACCTTTTATTTTGGTCGTGGCAGTCCGCGACCAATTCCCAAAAAAGGTCGCGTTGTGCAGCTCTTGACCCCATCTTTTGACCAACAGTTTTTGGTCGCAAGAAGGTCACAGAAGAATGAACGCGGCCTTTTTAGCGACCAATATTGAGGGTCACGGGATATCATATTTCTTATAGTGAGAGCAAGCACTAAAACACCAAGCCCAGGGTAATGGCATCACTGTGCACACTCCTAGGAGGCACCATAGTGTACCAAAACCCTAAAAGCTCAATGAATATAGCAATATTACAGCACATAGCCTGAACAGGCAGGCTAATATAGAGAAAAGACCACTAAATTACATGATGAACTAAAGAAAGCAAAAGAATAGCTCTCTGTAGCACAACATATCTTTCCCTGAGGTGAAACCTCAGGAATTGCTCCTTACGGCCATGAAGGTCACGAGTGAGTGCGAAGAACTACACAGTTGACTAAAGAGAGGAGATCCTCTTAATAGGCAATGACAGTTCTATCATGGGAGGCGGCAGGGAGATTTGCTGCAATACTAGAGCTCAAGCCCTAGCCCTTTATTGCTCTCATTGAAGCAACCTAACACAAAGACACTAGTTTAATCGAGGCTAGAACCTAGCTACTGTGTAGCTAGAACTAAACACGAACAAACCCTAGAAATTCAGAAAAGATCAGAGAGGGGGAGAGAGTGGAGACGTACCTGATGAGCAGCACGACCCAGAGGTTAACAGAGGTGGATTTGTGTCACCTCTAGGCCAGGTCGATGCAGGAGCTCGAGCAGCACGCGCACCCGTGCCCATGGTGGAACGAGCACACGCAAGGAACACCCGCGCCTGCCATGGAGGGCAGCACGGCGTGCTCCAGTAGCACCAGCAGAGCCCGAAGATGCCCGTGGAAGCGCCACCGCATCCACAGCACCCACGGCGAGCAGCGCCATCCGAAACCCTAGATGGGGGATTGGTTGCGCGTGGAGACCAGAGGAGGGGAAAACCAGATCGAGCTGGTGGAGAAGAGAGAGCTCAGCGAGGGTAGTCGTTTGCCCCAAACGGCGACAGCCGAGACGGCCGAAGTTAGCCGAGCAAACACGGTGAAGGTACGGCGGCCGCAGTCGCCTGCGCTGTTGCGTGAGAGAGGGGAGCAGAGAGCACGGGGAGAGAGAAGGGTGAGTGAGCGAGTGGCTGGGTCTGGCTAGACCCGGTGCATGCTTTGGGTCAACTCGAGTGGGTTGGGTTCAACCCATTGGAGAGAAAACGATCGAGGGGCATTTTGGTCATTTGACCATTCCCTTTTCCAAAATTCAATCTAATTCAAATCCACCTCATCCACAGACTTAAAATTCAAATAAAAATAAGTTTAAATATCCTTATTTGTTCTAGTCTTTAAAAAATAGTTTTCATAGTATTTTTGATGGTTTTACCTCATGGTAAAAATTTGTGTGATTATTATTTCAAAATAAAGAATTTGGGAATGACCAAATTCCTAATTGAAATAATATTTTTCAAAAATTGGAATAAATCCTTAGAACTAAGGATTTGAGTATTTAAAATTCAAAAGTAAGTTTTTAATGATTACTTTGGGAATTATTCCCAAAGGAAATATTTGGAAAATTTCTTGAATTCAAAAATCAAGGTGATTGTTTTCTTAAGGAAAATAATACGATCCAATATTTTCCTAAATTCAAAAATCAAAATGATTGTTTGATTCAAACTCATATTTTCCCAAATTAGGGAAAACAAATCAAGTTTTGAATAAAAGTCAACAAATATCCAAATAAATCCAAAATGACACCAAACCCTAAAAATCTTCAAACCAGGGTTTTCCAAAACACAAAAATCATTTCATGATATGCATAATAGCATGAAATTTTGATTTGTAAACATTATCTTAAAAATACAATGATGTTCTTTAAGAGGCAATGCATCCGGCAGGAATCGAACCTACTTTTTGACCCATTGCAGAACACGCGGATCACAAAACACCGGAAGCTTTAGACTGCACTACTTGTCAGTCTCAAGGCAAGTTCACACTTGCATGTCCTTTGAAGCATTTTTATCAAAGTATCTGCAAAGTACTACTCATTATTACTTGCATTGAAATAAATGATGATTTTTGAATGATGTGAATTGATTACTTTATGTTAGGTGGACGATGGAACCACGGAATGATTGATGTGGTGGAGGTTCCACCGTACGGGAAAGTTACACCTAGGATTAATTCACAAATGTCGTCAGTGTTATTCATGCCGTATCGATAGTGTTAACCAATAGACCTACTATGGATGGGATGGTCAGAGGTACTTTCCACGTTGGCACATCCTCGGTAGACTGACCCCGTTGGGTCCGGCGCGTTCTGGCCAACAGCGTGTAAGTGCAGATAATACTTACCACAAACTTGGTGGGGATCAGGAGCTCGGGAGTGGTGGCGTGCTATTGGTCGACGTACCGTCAGCACCACATTGGGTGGATGTGCGGAGACCGGGGAAGTGCTCGGCATTACTTGATGACCTCTGACTGGGCTAGAGCACACATGGTGTGCGGATAGAGCAACAAGGCTGAGGCGGCTGTTGGGTAAAGTGGCACACCTGTGCAGAGAGAAAACAACAAATTGTGGCAGCTACATCCTTGTTCCAGGAGGGGACTACGATCGCAGCCAGAAAGGAATCCCATGTAATTCTCACGCCCGGCAAGACCGACGGACATAGTTTTTCCAAAACTAAAATAGACCTTTCAAGAAATGTTTTCCCAAAAGCCTTGCATCATGCCTGCGACCTATGGTCAGGGTAGTAGGATAGAGCATCATACACTTACCACCTACATACATGAACTTTGAAGACATACCCGGAGACCACGACGGAGAATGACAACGAGATCTACTACGAGGAACCAGACCTGTCTGGGGCCGTCAAAGGAGTTGACTACCTGATAGCATATGGAGCTGATGGCGAAGACGAGGAAGAACAGAGGAACCAATTAGGACTGGAGCCGAGCAACACTAGAATAGTACTACTTAGGTTGTTGAGCTCTCATTGTTCTTAGTTTGCTTTTAGCTTTGTGCTCTAGGTTGACACCCGTTAACACAACACTAGTCGAGGTTCCTCCAATAGCGGAGGAAAATGTTGAATCTTTCATACATCTTTGACTTGTAATATTAAGCAGTTCGTGATATGTTGTTTTTGGACCCACAATGTTTCTGTTATACTACTCTGAGGGATATAATATTTGCGAATAAGTCCTTCCGTGAATGTTATGTCAACGACTTGTACACTACACATGTAGTGGTGTGCGGGGTCACCGCACTGACGACTCCGAGGACTCCGACGCCTCCAAAGTCACGTCATGAAGGCGCCATGAAGTAGTAGTTGTAGTTCGTGGTTTCTAGGGTTTGTATCGAGTTTTTTTTTGAAACCAGGATTTGTATTGTGTTAATTGTATGTTGCTATGAACAAAATCGTTAATCGTTTGTTGGTAAGAGAGAATTACTTCCATAATTGTGATTAAAAATAAATTGTTATTTGGACCGTTTGCTGCTAGGAGTAAATTGGGATTGGACGTGACGGCTAGGCTAGGCTAGGCTAGCTAGAGGTGAGACAGGTGACGCATTCAATGGCCATGTCTATCTGTGCACGCTACAAAGACGCAGGGTTGACTACCATCGGCATCCCACACATGAATTCAATGTGCACGCAGCGCCACGAACTAGACTTGGGAACGCGACCGACATGCAGCAAGCGAACGACATGCAGGCATGCCGCATGCAGACATGCAGCAGAGCGCCCTTGGAACGCGACCGACATGCAGGCATGCAGTAGAGCGCTCTGGTATGCAGACGGAAATGTTAAAATACATTTGATTGATACTAATATTAATTAGTTCATACTAACCCAAAAAACATAACATAGTACGGTAGTTTATACATATTTTTAGGGCTTACATGGTTACATATATAACACTAAACCCTAATCTAAACCCTAGCGGCCACCAGAGGAGGAGGGGATGTTGCTCAGGAGCTGGCGCTGGCGGCGGCGGACCTCGTCCCACTCCCTTTCGCGCTCGGCGTGATCGGCGTCTTGCTGGAGGCCCTGCTCGAGCTGCTCCTCGTTCATCACCTCCACAAACTCGGCCTCCACGCGTCGCCTCTTCTCCGCACAACGTTCCGAGCGCACGGACTTGGCGAGCACACGCGCCTCCAGCTCGTCGGGATCGATGATATTGGCGAGCTCCTCGCTGTCGTCGGTGGGGTCTGATTCGTCGCTCGAGAACGAGTCATCGTCGCTGGGCTCAGTTGAGGGTGCCGGCTGTGGTGGGGCGCGGTGGCGTCATGGTGGTGGGGTAGGGGAGTTGGGCCTGTGGGTGCGCAGACTGTCCCAATTCGTTAAGCGCCGGCGACCGCGCCAGAAGCCAGTATCCGAGAGGCGGCGGCGCTTCTCCTCCACCTCGTCGCTGCCCGTAGTAGCACGTCCACCGCCGCGACCGCGAAGGCCGCCCCCCCGGCCGCGCCCGAATGCAGATGGCATGGAGCGAGGATGCGAGAGCGTGAACGGAGAGGGGGTTGGGAGAAACTGGGCGGATGCGAGAGCGAGAACGGAGAGGGGTTTGGGAGAAACTGGGCGAAGTAGGAGAGAAGATCATGGAGGTGTAAATAGGAGGGAGGAGGCGAGAAGGTCAAAAGAGCGGGAAAACTGGTACAAGATTCTGGAACCATCGGTTCCGCGTCACCATGTTTGATGAATGGTCAAACTTGGTCAATCAACCCCTACCAAATCACGTTGCAGAACAAGGCCTCTCGCAGATAGCCTGCCCATGGATTTTCTTCTAGAAGACCATATCTGACAGCTGTAGTTCAGCGCTAGGGTATGATCGAACGGCTGCAGTTTGGCGCTAGGGTATGGCAAGGTTTTGGCGAGGTTTTGAGGCGGTCAACTGGGTTTTAGGGTTTGATCAACATTTAAATGAGCACAACTAATTCAAAAAAAATTGAAAAAATACAAAACCGGCGCACATAGTCGTCTTATGTGACATAGTAATGATAAAAAAATATAAACATGGTTATGGTTATTTGTGAAAAAACTTCACACAAGTGAGCTACCACGAACGATGTTGTAGAGAGTTCAAGGCAAGTGAGAGGGGTTTTAAGATTTGAAAATTTTAAAAAATCAATAAAATCAGAAATACTCCATTTTAGAGTGACTAAGAAGGATCTGAAATTAGTTTTCATTTTCATATTTTTAACGTGTTTTAAATGGTTTCTATTCAAGCATTGTTTGAACTGGTTAAATGAGCATAACTAATTCAAAAAAATCAAAAAAATAAAAAACCGGCCCACATTGTCGTATTATGTGACATAGTTATGATAAGAAAATAATGAACACGGTTTATGTTTATTTTTTTGTGAAGACTTCACACAAGTGAGCTACCACGAACGATGTTGCAGAGAGTTCAAGGCAAGAGAGAGTGGTTTTGGGATTTGAAAATTAAAAAAATCAATAAAATCACCAATGCTTCATTTTGGAGTGACTAAGAAGGATCTAAATTTAGTGTTTCATTTTCACATTTTTACCGTGTTTTAAATGGTTTCTATTCAAGCATTGCTTTATTTTTTTAAATGTAATAATATGACGAATGATTCAATAAATAGTGAGACTTGGAATTAAAACTATATAGATAGAATAGGTGCTAAGAAAAAAATATTTGGCTCATTTAGACAAGGTAAAAAAATCTTGCTTACAAATGGGGGTGTTTACCCTAGCTTTTGTGCTCATTTGGAGCACATTTGTCATGACTATCTCTTTAAAAAAGAAAAATAGACCGGATTGATCACCTATTCGTGTATATTGTGTTTAGAAAATACTGCAACACCATATCACAGAGCAATGGACTTAAAATGTTGGTTAAAATTTGAATTTAACCTCCAATTTGAATTTCTCCTCAAATTTGACATGAAAGCACAAATAGCATTATTACACCACTAGGTTTCCCTAGCTGAAATATTCCGTGGTTTCAAAATCAGCTTGTTTCAAAATAGTTCGCGCTATATTATTTCAGAGCGCGCCCAGTTCGCACCCAGAGCGCCCAGAACGCGCACTAGAACTGTTCGACAGAAGTACCAAAAATATACAAGCCTGAACAAAATAACATACTACAAACAACAACGCCTAGCAATATTAGACCCTCTCTTCTTTGATCTCCTCTTTGACCTCTTCTTTGACCTCTTGTTTGATTAGGGGGTGCGCCTCTTCTTCACTGGACTCCACGTCCATGTCCATGTCGCTGACCTCTTCTTCACTGGACTCCTCGACGTCGGCACTGACCTTCTCAAATATTAGCTTGATGTACTCCTTGATCTGTACCTTGATGGCGAAGAGATCACCACTGCGGATTTGCAGGAGGTCGTAGAATAGTTCCCAGTTGTGAGTGAACTTGAGGTAATTGTCTTCTATGCGATATGTTCCCACGATCTCGATATCATCTCTCATGCATAGATGAGAAGTTTGCTGAACAAAATAACATGAAAATTGCATCAGAAAAGTGTAAATGAATCAGAAAAGTGTAAATGATACCAGAGAATCCTCCTCTATATCACTGTCCATCCTGCGCACGTAGAACTAAGGGATATCAAATAACTCGTCAGGATCCAAGTCCCTTGTCGCCTCCTTGAATCAAGCGAAAGATATTGCATTCATTTCTGAAAAATTGACATCTGCCGGGTCGTGAAATATGGTTTTCAGCAGAGAAGGCTTGCACGATTTGTGAACCTGTTTACACCCTGATCAAAGAGACGAAGACATTAAGTTTGAAAAATATGAACTACTCAATATGTAAGAAAAATAACATAACACAAACTAATATACCTGAATATTGAACCCAAGCTTTGGGAGCATTTCTTTCGTTAGTCACTCCAATATTAAACACATGATCCTTTTCATCATACATGAACTTGACAATATCATCGACTTTGATGCCATAGCCTACACAAAATGCTCTCCACTATGGTCCACGTATATATGTACGAATATGGTTTAACTTTGAAGTGCTATTTAACTCCTTACATATATTATTTAAAATCATTTCCCACTTTTCAGGCAGAAGTAGTATTTGTCTACCTTTGCACACTTAGCATCCCTCCAGTTCTTATGGGTGACAACGGCCAGGCTCTCTAGACGATATTTTAAAGAGCATGGCACAGTCTACATTTAATACAAAAAAGCAGAGAAACTAAGAACACACAAATTGAAAGGAAAACTATTGTATTCAATCGAATTGAAAGGCATTACTTACAACTTCCTTTTGGTAATTGCCGTATTCAATCGGGATACTAAAAGTGTTGCAACAACGATTGCTTCTACCACAACAGTAGGTTTGTAAAGGCACATAGGACAATCCTCTTCTTCCATTTTCTATTTTGAAATAACAAAAGAAATTTAGAACCACGTACACATGCATATTTGCAGAAACTGGGGGTTTTTCCCCCATTGCGCAAGTCAAATTAACCGTTATATAATCCACCATTTGGGAGCTCTAACAGGAGAATGACACATGTAGAGAAGATAGCACTGACCTTTCAAATTGATTTGATCGATTGCTGCTGGAACCAACGGCGACTAATAACCGCGCCCACATGATGCGAAGGGCTTCTCTGCTTGTCCTCCCTTCTCGACGGGTGACGGGCGAAGGCGATGACAATGGAACTCCTCTGCGCCTCGAATCCTCCTCCTCTACGCCTTGAATCCCACTCCTATTGCTCTGTGCTCTGTTCTTGGGCTTTCCGGGGGTTTTCTTGGGGTTCTCTCGACAGAAACATGGGAGGAAGACCATGTGGGGCCATCGGCGGTATCCCTTGATTAAACAAGTGCCCCTGTCCGGCCCCACCCTCACTGATTCAGAACGAGGTGCCCCCAAGCCGACCCCACTAGTCAGGACAAGTAACGGTCAAACGAGGTTGACCGTACGGAAACAAGCCGTTTGGCCGCCTGTGAGCCTCAGTAGAGCGAAGTGGGGCAAAAATGAGGAAAGCTAAGCTAGTGGGAAAAACGAGGAGAACTAAGTGAAGTAGGGCAAGAAAGTAATAAGCCCAATTATTTTAGGTTGGAACATGATCATTAATTAACTTAGAGTTATTTTAATGAAAGTTCCAAGTAATCAATATTGCACAAGTATGATGCATAATTGATTAAGCAGTTTTGCATAAAACCAATATGATTATTGGTAGTAAATTTCCACTTTGACTCCAAGTGTTTAACACGTTGGATTATGGAGAAAAATGTCTTCTAATGAAAAGTGAGGTGAAAATTGTATTAAGTTAAGATTGTGAATCTTTAGAGTAAGGTTAGAATGAAAGTGGTAACATGCAAATGTTTCCGAAGTCATTACCTTATCCGGGAATTCATGTATGAGATACATAAAATTCGAACTTAATATTATAACAGGTCATGTAAGGAATTTGATGTAATATTTACTTTGTGATATAGTCATCAAAATTCCAAGACAATGATCTAGAAATGCAAAACATAACAAACAGAATAGTAAATCTCATAAATGACAGTAAAATGTCATAGAGATCCAGGAGAAGATGAAGTATTCATGTAACTCCAAGATTTATCTTGAGAGTGGTTGAAGTGATATTGAAATCACGAAAACATGAATATTTCACAAAATAAGAGACATTCATATAACTCCAAGATTTCATCTTGAGAGTGGTTGATGTGATAATAAATCACGGGAATATGAAGTTTCATAAAGAAAAATAGATATGAATATTTATATTCATAAAGCTAATCTTCATGGAAATTGTTTTATCAAGTACGAATAAATGATAATGATAAGTTGAAAACTTGTCATATCAAATGCTTGATTCTGTTAATGGATCAAATTAGCAAAAGTTATTGCTAAAGAGGTAATTAATTTTATATTGCTAAAGTAATCTAGAATATTAAATTATAAGTGTTAAGTCAGTCGTGTTAATGAAACAAGAAGTCATTGTTTTTTTCATTATTTAAAGCGAAGGGACTTAAAAGACAGTGGGAGCCGGATATGATTCTTTTAATTTGGCTAAGCCTAATTGAAAAGAGAATACCTCGAATAAAGATTTAAGAATGTTTTAAATAAAGAGTTAGAAAGTGTCTTATTAAGTTCAGTATCTATGAGATAGATTGAGGAATTTAATAAACATGACTATGATGAGTGTGCTAATGCATTTCAGAATTATTAAATTCAAACTGTAAGAAACAAAGCAATTTGTTTCACAAAGAAAGCATGACATGCTATTTGCAAAACACAAGACCTTCGTAGTCATTGGTGAGCAAATAGAAGTTATTGAGTTTAAATCATATTTTATGGTTTGGCCAATCACGTTGTCATGAATAGGCACATAAGAAACGGTATGTTTCCTATATGCTAAATTTATTCAGCAACCGGTATAAAGGAGAAAAACTTAAATAATTTTTTCTCACAAAGGCAGTTAATTGTTTGTAATTAAACTTTGAATATTATGGTGAGATGTTCTCACATAAATATTTATGGTGGTATTACAAAAGTAAAAAACGACTCGTTGAATAAATATTTATGGTGGTATTACAAAAGTAAAAAACGACTCGTTGAATTTTGTATAGCTTCAAATAATGTTCTGAGACGTTTGCACATGATAACCCACAAGTGTAGGGGGTCGCAACAGTCTTCGAGGGTAAGTGTAACCCAATTTATTGATTCGATACAAGGGGAGCCAAAGAATACCCTATAATATTTAGCAGCAGAGTTGTCAATTCAGCCACACTTGAGAAGCACTTGACAAAATATATTAGAAGCAAAAGGCAGCAGAAAATAGTGGATGGAGTGGTGATGCGATGATTCTCTTGTGTCCTCAACACACCTAATACAATGTTGATTGTATAGATGCACTTGTTCGGCGAAGAGACAATGAAAGTGGTGTAATATGGCGTGGAAAAGGTGATTTGTACTATCTGAAATAATAATGGCAGCATGGTGACAAGTGACAAAAGCATGTGAAAACAGTAGCAATAATAGTAAAGGATGGACCGGGGTTCATAGTTTCACTAGAGCCAACTCTCCAAACAACAGAACATGTGTTGGGTGAACAAATACAGCTAGGCAATTGACAAATCATGAGCGCATAACAATGCTATTATGATGAGATATAGTTCGCGGGTTCTAATCATGTAGGCATTACGTCAAGGCAGATGGACCGCCATCTAGCTGCATCCATATCTAATAGTCCACCTCAAGAAAGCTATCCAGCCAATCTATCTGATATTAAGTTGCAGCAATGAAGTGATTGCTTGTGTGCAACAGACAATTACATTAAGAACAATACATAATGTAAGAAATGTTTCCCATCACGTAGACAAGAACACCGCTGGTTTACCCTTAGTGGCAACAACACATCCTCCCCCTTACACGTTTTCGTCACTCGAGTGCAGGCAACAAGGAGGCATGAACCCACTATCTAGCATAAAGAACTCCCTCTTGGATATGTGTACAATTATGTGATCAAGGTAACCACACACATCGGAGAGCATGCAAGACCACATTAAAACACTCTAATAATATAAGTGAAGCTCTCATAAAGATATGAACACGAGAGCAAACACAACACGTTGCATTACATGGATCACAGTCATGTAGGGCATAACACGAGACCAGTGTATTGAACATCAAGGGGGAGAGAGTACCAACTAGCTACTTCTATGAACCTGTAGTCCATGGGGGGATTATTCACGAAGCATCATGGAGGCAGAACGGTCGATGAAGATGGCTCCGGGGCCCAATCCCCGTCACGGCGGAGTGCCAGAACAGAGTCTACAAACCCCCGAAACTAGGGTCAGATGGCGACGGAGCTCTGACGTATTTCTGGAAAAATCCTCCGGGTATCGATGTTTTTAGGTCAAGGGGGTATTTATGGGCGAAGAGGTGACGGGAGGCGATGGCCAGGGCCACCAGGTTACCATGAGGTACGGCCTAGGCCCCACACGCACCTAGGGGTTTCCTAGTGGCTGGGGGGCGCCTCCAAGTCTCCTTCGGACTCCGTCTTTGTTCCCGTGAAAAACAGTCCCCCGTAAAATTTTAGCCCATTCTGAGATTATTTTCTTTACAACTTTTCTGAAACAAAAAACAGACATGAAATAGAAACTGGCACTAGGCACTGGGTTAACAGTTTAGTCCATGAAAATACCTAGAAAACGAAGGGAAACGTGTAGAAAACATAAGGCAATTGGTAGAAAACAAGCATGGAGTATCAAAAATTATAGATACGTTTGGGACGTATCAGCTCACATTTGTATTTGTAGTGGAATTACAAAATCAAATATTTATTGATTTTAAAATTCAGATTATGGTACTTAATTGATAATAACGTATGTTGTGAGTTTGATCAATATTAGTGTATTGAGTGGACTCTATAATATAGTTAAGTTGTAACAGCCCGGATCTGACACCCTAAAATTTGAGCCAAATTTTCACTTTTGCTTTTCATAATGCATCATGAGCATCCATATTAAATTGCCAAAATTTACTACAACAAAGGTTGAAAACCAATTAAGGGGAGGCACACCCTTCTTAATTTCCAAACTCAATGCAATTGGTTAAATGGCAACAAATAAATTAAAGAGGTGGCAACACCACTAATTCAAATTTCAACACATTGTCAAAAGCCATCCTGGCAATAAGTCAACCTTGAAGCTTATGGTTGTTTTGGTAAAACAAAACTATGCTTGAGCTTCCATACTTGTCCAGGAGATTCCAAGAGTTAAATTGATAATTTTGTAAACATCAGAAAATGCCAAATGGTTTATAAAAGGAAGGACATTCAAATTGGCTCACTCCAATTTGAATTCCAAATGTTACACTTTCAAAACAGAAGACATGGATTGCTTCACCATGATGTTGGGAGCCTCCACTTTAACTTGGTAAATTCTTGGAAGAGGAAAATAATGCCACAAGAAATTGTTAAGGGAAAAGCCCAAAATTGCCTTTTCTTCTTAACTCAAGTTTTGAGTAAATATTGACCACAAAAATTCATTGAGTTTATAGATATGTCAATATTGTCTCAAGGCTTCATAATATCAATTTTGCAAAGGCAATTGAATTGCAATTTAAATAAATTGTGGAATTGCTAAAAATGCCTTAATTAAAACTCAGACAAGTTTGTTCTGCAAACTTTGTCCAAATGACTTAAAATTGTTACCAGTGCCTCTTTATGTTAAATAAGGAGTTACCACAAATTGGCATAAGGTTTGGACTTGTTTAAGTACCTAAATTAAATGTTTTAAAATAATGGCCGAGAAGAAAGTAAAACAAGTTTGTTCTAGAAACATTCTCCAAATGAGCTCAAATTTTTACCAGTGCCTATTTATGTTAAATAGGGAGTTACGACAAAATTTCATAAAGTTTGGAGTTGGTTAAAAGCCCCAATTAAATGTTTTAATTAAATATCAGAGGAGAAAGTAAAACAAATTTGTTCTACAAACTTTATCCAATGGAGCTCAAATTTTTACCAGTGCCTCTTGGTGCCAAATAAGAGTTTTCCATAAAATTTCATGACATTTGGAGTTGGTTAAATGCCTTAATTAAATGTTCTAAATAATTGGCAGAAATCAAATTTAAACAAGTTTGTTCTAAAAACTTTCTCCAGTTGGGCTACAAATTTTACCAGTGGTGCTTCATCTCAAATAAGACTTTTGTACCAATTTTCATCAAGTTTGGTTTTACTTAAGTTCTTCAATTAATTGAATTACAGAAAGTTCAGAAAAGTTTTTAGAAAAGAAAAGGAGGAAAAGTGGGCAGGTTTTTTTTCCGCAAAGTGGTCATCTTCTCTGTAGCGTACAGGAGCCGCCGCCATGGCCATGTGCGCCCCTGTGCCGCGTCGCTCACGCGCCACCTCTGCCGCGCTGCATTAAGGAGGCCCCCCACGATGCCTCTCTCCTCTCAGCTGCCCTCCCGGAAACCCTAACCCTCTCTCTCTCTCTCTCTCTCTCTCTCGTTTTTTTTTTCCCTCGTTGCCGAAACCCTAGCCGGACGGGCGAGCACGCCGCCGTCGACTGGAGCCGCCATTGACGAATCGGAGAGGACCATTCGAACCGCCTCGTCGTCCTCTACATCCTCGTAGGAGGAATCACCCAGGAGCGCAGCAAATCGAGCGCGGCAACGTCGTCTTCCCCGCGGCCGACCGAACCTCGCCGTGGTCCGCGCCGCTGTTCTAGACCACCTCCGGCCTTGCCGTCGCTTCGCACGCAATGAGGGTGAGTTCGCCGTAATGCTGGACATCTCCATACCCTCCCCCTTGCTCTAATTTCGTCACGCCATCCTTGCCCGTAGTGACCGCCGCCGTAGCTCGTCGCCGGCGCTGTTTCCGGCGACCTCTTGGTCCACAACGCCGCCAGTAGGTAGGTCTCGACGCGTAGGTTCGTTAGGTGTGGCTGGATCGCTTGCGTGCGCGTTGTAGCGCCGTCGCCGTGCGCGCGCGCCGCCGCGGTCATCGCGCCGGTGCCGGTCTGCGCGCTCCGGCCGGGTCAAACCTGGCCGTGGGCCCTGCTGCCGACATGGATGCATGCGTGGCCTGCCAGCGTGGCTCCTGGCCCGCGCGTCAGTGGGCAGTGGCAGGCGGGTAGGTCTCTCCGCGGTAGAAAACGTTTCGCAGGTTTTCTGAAAAATAAAAGAAATATGAAAACCAGAAAACAGATTCAAACCATTAATTGTAAGTTGCATAACAAATTCAAAAATGATCCAATTGTGCCCATTCAAATTTCTATGGATTCACAATGAAAATATCTATCTGTTGGTGTCATGTATTTGCAAAGTTGAATAAATAATTTTGCAATTATTATTAAATTACAGTAAATGCAGAAATAAACCCCAACTTTGAAAATTCACATCTTTTGTTCTAAAAATCCAAATGGAGCAAATAAGGTGTCAAAATATTTGTCTTAATAAAATCTACACATCCATATTTTGTTTGGACAGAATTGAATTAAATTTCTTTTCTGTTTAAATGAAATACTAAAATGGCAGCAAAGAAATGCAATTTGGGAAATTCATAATAAATTCCCTACAAATTCAAAAATTGTGTTTAATACCTCAAAATGTTCCTCGGAACATTTAGTAACTGTTTCCAAGCATTTTCACACATATTTGAACTTGTAACATCATTTGGTTGTTGCTTTTCCAAAAAATGGCAGAATTAATTGCTAAGTTTAAATATTCACCAAAAATTCATACTTGCTCAGAAAATTGCAAATAACATATCAAAATGTTCATCATGGTTAATGCTAACAGAAAACATCATTTTGCATGCATATCTAATTAATAATTAGCTACTGGTCTAATTGGAATTAGTTATATATGCCATTAAGAGAATTATGAGTTATGCCAAATAATGCCAAATTATTTGGGACAATTCATTTAACTTGATGATCATGTCTATGATCCTTTAGATGCATTAAAATGTCATGTCATCATGAGTGTGCATTGCACCTTGTATTCTTGTTATTTATTTGTTCCTTCCGGTGTTGTTTGTGCTTCGGTAGATCGAGGAGTTGAAGTGCAACCACAATACTTCGACGATTCTTACTATCAGCCATATCAACAAGGCAAGCGTAAATCCCCTTCTTTGAGCATCTCTCTTGTCCTATGTTTTTCTCCAAGTATTTTATCCACTATATTATCTGCATTCGATTCCAATGTCAATTTATTAGAGTATCCTACCAGTTGCATAAATTCCTTATACCATTACCTATTTCCTTCCTATTACCATAGTGTTGTTGTGTTGGCCTGGTTACTTATATGCTATATAGCTGCTTAGCCATGCTTAGCTGGATGCTCGGTTGTCCGGTGGATGGATCATGGTTGGAAACGACGATGGTATGTCTGGAGGACATGGAATCATGTGGTGCCGATAATATGCTAACAGGCGTGGATGAGTTGCCATCGGTGAATGATGGTGGTTGTCTCACTCATGCCCCTAGGAGCGAGTTTTCTTCGTCTTGAACCAAGACTGAGCGTGCTTCCATCGGTGGGATCTATGGGCAAATCCCTAACGACCCGCTAACTTGTGAAGGTGTCGCCAAGGGTCCTTTAGTTTGAGCTTTCCATTTGTGTGTGCATGAAAGATGAGAAAAGCTGTGAACGAGGACGGTGGTGTTTAGGACGTGGCGGCGGGCCAGTGTGTTGGAGGCACTGAAGCTGGTCTTCCTCACACACGATGATCCTTGGGTGAGACTCATGCAAGCCAAAGGTTGTAGCCGCGCCCACTCTGCCATCCTCCCAGGAAGAGGACTAATGTACAGGCAAGGAGCCAGACGTATCGATGGTAAAAACAGTACACCCCTGTAGGGTTAATCTTTTCGAAAAGCCGTGTCCACAGTTATGGACAAACTTGGGAATAGCAGTAGATCATAGAGAACCTGAATAATAAAACTGAGTAGACAGGTGTGATGATGTTGGTGGATTCAATGATCAGTAGTTGAAAAGAGTTACAAGTTCTACCTCATTTCAAAACCTTCTGATTAGACGTTGCCATGTGGGTCTTTAAAAGAAAACTTGCTTTCTGCAAAACAACTACAAAAGCCTTGCTAAAGCCTTTCATGTGAGATAGTAGCTCTAGTAACCTTGCGAGTACCTCCTGTACTCACTGTTGCTTTGTTGAATCTTTTATCTATTCCAGCAGAGGCCTTCTCAGAGATGGAGGTGTGTTCTTCGGTGACGTCGACGAGTAGTCTGGGTTTTCCAGGTGGCAGCCTGGGGTGGGTAGGAGCAAGCTGGCGCTGACCTGTTTATCTGTAGGCCTCTTAGGCCATATTTTGTTTCTTGTTGTTTAGAACAACTATACCTGCTTCCGCTTGATGTATTGTTGGGTCCGTGACCTCTGATTATATTTGGCTATATTTCTCTGTTAAGAGTTGAATTATATATGCTTTGTGTCGTTGAGTCTGTTATGTGCCAGTTGTTCCGAGTCTTGATCTTCTGATTATGCATTCATGGTTGGGCCCGATGTTACGTTCTGACTGAGGGGTTGTGGGCCGTCGATCCATTCCGAGCCTCGCCTGTTGATGTTATTCAGCCTGGGAGTGGTAACCCAAGTAACCTTCAGTCGGCTTGCGTAACCGGTGTTTCTCAACACTTATGTATAGTCCCGAGGTCGGGGCGCTACAAGTTGGTATCAGAGCCATGACTGTCTGTAGGAAACCCTTCTATTGGTCGATGTTGAGTCTAGTGTTTGTGAAAACTATTTATAACCAAACAAATGAGTTATAAAAACCTTCTTAGGATTCTTTTACTCCTTATCTGGTATCGCTCTATCTCTGAGTCATCTTACCTCGATTTGATTGGAAAGTTTTACTTCTTGTCGGTCACACCAAAACTTTAGGATCTCGTGGTTGGGTTCCTCCCTTTAGTATACACATCCGGTGGTTCCCATCTTTAGGATCCGAAGCAATTCCAGTGTTTGAAAACACATCCCTTCTTCACTGCTTGGATGTTTCACATCTGAGTAGCTACTCCGTTCTCTGAGTTTTAATTTAAGGTCTTGAACCGAAGGTCCCGGATTGTATTGGAATTCTGGTGTGCGAAATCGTGTGGGTTATTACCCATGTGATCGTCACGCTATCGTGAATCTCAGTACGTGAAGCTGATCTTTAACCCAAGACCGTTCCATTGACACTGGAGTTAATGTTGAACCATTCGGAAGAATGTTAACTTGTGCCCTACATCTCGGGATTCTCCTGAGCATGTTCTTGTCTGTTGTGTTTCGACCCTTGTCTGCCAGTTGGTAGTCAGGTAGAGTATGTGCATTGGAGTATAACCATGCATGTTGCTCTTGTGGTCCGTCAAGTCATTCCTGTTGGGATGTCAGGAGAAACAAACTCTAGTACCTTGTCCATTCTAGGACCAGGCCAAATTATTGTGACTCCACATATTAAGAGGCCTCGCTAGCTTCTGTTCTGTTCTGTTCTGTTCTGTCTCAGAGTATCACACTCTTGGATATCAAGAAGTCGTGCGGAGTCTCATGGACTTTTGATGAAGTGATGCTCGTACACATCCTTACACACCTTTCCTCCGAACTACTCATGCTGGAGAATGATTGGTGTGCATGTGATGTGGTGATTTCATATTCTTAGCAATTCTAATTGCTTCGAAATACAAGGACTCAATTGTGTCTCGTTGCCAAATTACATGCAAGAGCAGATGTCTCTGATAATTTGCTAATACATGGGTTTCGCAACCCTGCTCCACTCTTGAGTTTGACATCGTAGTCTTTCGACTTAGTGAGGTTACAAAATATGGTATGATAATTCAATTCGGAGATGCTTTGAATTATTTAATGCTACTACGGAACCAGATTCACACAATTCCAATTCCTGATAAATCCACTGCAAGTTTATCACAAGTTGATTGGATCAAAAGGTGAAAAGACAATGGTCTAGCTACCACGTGAGTCCTGGGTAGGGAACCTTGATGTCATGTGTGATGCCAATATATCTTCCTCCTCATTCTCTTACATCCGGTTATTTCATTCCTTTGAAATCAATTCCATTGGTACCTTATTGATCTCCAGCTAATCCATTGTTACTTTATTAATCTTTTCTGATCTCTTGTTGTTTAGTAAAGTACATGCTTGCTGAATGATCATACTCATCCTTGCTCTATTTTGTTTTTAGATGATCAGAGTACGCAGCGGAAGATTTGTCCGAAAGAGTAGGCTGGACCGGCGGGTGGAAACGCTTCGAGAATTATTTATGCAACTCCTTGTAAATGTAAATAAACTTGCAATTAATGTAACTGAGCTTCTCGAGATCCACTGTGCTGGTCTATCCTGCTTTTCTACGCCTTGCGTGTGTATAGGTTTCACGACCTATAGGCGCGCGGCGGCTGTCATTCTCCCAGGCCCGGTCTCGGGGCGTGACAGAAGTAATGATGGCTTTATTTAATGTAATGGATAATTATAGAATCGTTGGATGATGAACAATGTATAATTTTTGAATGATTTATTTGAATGTAATATATATTTTTTATGATGAACTATGTATCTTCTATGGTTTATTTTTATGAACGTAACATGATACGACATGCGAGGTTTACAACGCTGATTGCACGGTAGATAGTTCAGTGGACACCTATTCAGTATATACTTACAAAAGGGTCATCTTGATTCATCAGTAATTAATAGGAATTTACTTTTGTATACGATGCAATACGGTCAACAATATAGCTAATATATGTGTTTCGTATTGTCTTTGTTACGTAGACTATACCATGCAATGATCGGCTGGAGTTCAACAATATAGGCAAGGATATCATACCCTTTCATTCTTTTGGGAAGGTGTACAATATTGGTGTGATAAAGGGAAGGATCAACACCATTTTGACCGGCGATGTCTGGGACCAATTCCTCGCCAAGAACAAACTCTCTGGCGGAAATTTACTTGTTTTTACTATGACAGGACCACGTACCCCAAGGATCAATGTTGTTATTTGGAGACCATAGATCAGAGGACATGGATGAGGACGAACAGGATGAGAAGGAGGCCCTGAATACAGAGGACATGGATTATAACGTGGATAAGGAGGAGACCCGGGATGAGGAGTCCTAGGATGATGAGGAGACCCAGTATGAACTGAAGACCCAGCTGGATCAAGAGAAGACCCATGATGAAGTGAAGACCCATGATCAAGAGAATACCCATAATCAAGAGAAGACCGCGGATGAGGAGGACATGGATGAGGACGATCAAGACGAGGAGGAAGAGGATGAGGACACATTTCACTTTGTCATCTTCGCCAAAGGAGTTGATCTTAAAGACCATGAGAAGGACCACATCCGTCACCTTCTACCCCCAAGAGATGGCTACATTGGAGTGTAATTTGTGACTCGCTTTACGAACACAAATTTGGCAAGATATGTGATGGTACATATGTTTTCAAAATTATTTTTATTTTCTCTGTAAGTTGTTCTGATGTTTCATCTACCATTACAGAAACTAACAAAGGCCATAGGGGACAACGCTGGTATTCGTGCTTCAGGCGATGATGTGCTATGCCTTGGAGTGGGAGGGGCCGTCACCACACTAGTGGAAAACATGCCTATTGCCCCGGTTGGTAAGGGCCTTTCGCACCGCTTGCCAACCGGGGCGGCCAAACCGCGGCTAAAGGCCCCCCTTTAGCCCCGGTTGTCTTACGAACCGGGGCTAAAGGGTGACCCACGTGAGCGATTTCAAAAAAAAATTCGGGCTGGCCACCCTTTAGCCCCGGTCCGTAATACGAACCGGGGATAAAGGTAGGCCCCTTTTTTTTCTCTTTTCGATTTTTTTTTCAAAAAAAAAATTTCAACTGCATGTGCCTCGTAGTTTGCTCATGATTTTTGGGAAAATCATTTTTAGGTACACAACTACCTATTTCATCAGAGATACACCAAGAGTTTCTCAATATTCAACCCCAAGCTACGAACGGTCATGCCCGCCGCTTGACTTTTTCTTGAAATCGGCATAGAAAATTCTAGAAAATTCAAAATGATATAAGACCTTCGCGTGGTGTCATTATATATGTCCTAGTATCCACAAAAAATAATAAACTTGGAATACGACAGTTCTATTGAATAGGTGTTCACAGAAACGAGCTATCTTCTACGAAGATTCTTGGCTTTCGGTCCAAATGACGGGTTATGGCCACATCCATGTCATAGTTTTCTAAAATGTGCTCATATTCCACACAAACATGCATCTTGGAAGCACGGACAATGTTGACGAAGAAAGTTTTCCTTTTCATTGGACAAAAAAACCATTTTCTATTTTTGAGTGTGAAAAATGGTTTTTTTTTCAAAGCACCAACCACAAATATGTTGCAAAAATTAAGAAATGCATTTTTTGAAAAAACTAGACCATGTTATATGCACAAATAACAAAATTGTTTCCTCTGAAAAGGTTTTCATCCACCTCTTTTGAAAAACACAAGTTTGTGCCGATTCAGCTGGAAACGGGTCAAATTTGAACTGCAGGTGCCTCGTAGTTTGCTCATGATTTTTTGAAAAAATCATTTTTAGGTACACAACTACCTATTTCATCAGAGATACACCAAGAGTTTCTCAATAATCAACCCCTAGCTACGAACGGTCATGCCCGCCGTCTTGACTTTTTCTTGAAATCGGCATAGAAAATTCTAGAAAATTCAATAAAATTCAAAATGATGTAAGACCTTCGCGTGGTGTCATTATATATGTCCTAGTATCCACAAAAAAATAGTAAACTTGGAATACGGAAGTTATATTGAAAAGGTGTTCACAGAAATGAGCTATCTTCTACGAAGATTCTTGACTTTCGGTCCAAATGACGGGTGTTATGGCCACATCCATGGCATAGTTTGTTAAAATGTGACCATATTATACACAAACATGCATCTTGGAAGCACGGACAATGTTGACGAAGAAAGTTTTCCTTTTCAT
This sequence comes from Poa pratensis, assembly GCA_947311845.1. NCBI lineage: Eukaryota > Viridiplantae > Streptophyta > Magnoliopsida > Poales > Poaceae > Poa > Poa pratensis. The sequence continues at coordinate 16,094,879 of CAMZMU010000088.1, forward strand.
TGGACAAAAAAACCATTTTCTATTTTCCGAGTGTGAAAAATGGGTTTTTTGCAAAGCACCAACCACAAATATGTTGCAAAAATTGAGAAATACATTTTTTGAAAACACTAGACCATGTTATCTGCACAAATAACCAAATTGTTTCCTCTGAAAAGGTTTCCATCCACCTCTTTTAAAAAACACAAGTTTCTGCCGATTTAGCTGGAAACGGGTCACACGCTTGACCGCAACACCTTTAGCCCCGGTTCGTGGCATGACATTTTAATGCATCTAATGTATCATAGACATGATCGTCAAGTTAAATGGGTTGTCCCAAATAATTTGGCATAACTCATAATTATTTAATGGCATGTATAACTAAATCCAATAGGATCAGTGCCCATTTATTAATCACACATGCATGAAAATGATGTTTTCTGTTAGACATTTTCTTCCTAAGCATTTTGATATTTTGCTTGCAATTTTCTGAGCATTTATGAATATTTGGTGAATATTTTCATATAGCAATTAAATCTGCCATTTTTGGAAATGCAATTTAGTAATGATACCAAAGTTCATTATTGGTTAGAAATGCTTGAAAATAGATAGTAAATGTTCCTCTGAACATTTTGAGCCATTAGACATAATTTTTGGAATTATTTGGAATTAATTATGAATTTCCAAAAAGGGATTTCCATTCAGCCATTTTTAGTGTTGCATTTAACAGAGCAGAAAAACAACTCAATTCTGTCCAAATAAAATATGGATGTGTAGAGTTTGTTAAGACAAACATTTTGACACCTTATTTGCTCAATTTGGATTAACAGAGCAAAAGTTAGGATTTTTTCCAAGTTTCATTTTTATCAAGCAATTTCTGTAATTATTAAATAAGTGCCATATAAAATATTTTTTCATGTGTCAAAATGACATAAACATGTAGATCACACTTTGCTGAACATTCTGAAATTTGAATCACCCAATTTGGAGCATTTTTCAATTAGTTGTGGATTTTACAAATAATCCCTTTTCTTGTTTTTTCTGAAAAACCCAAAACAGACGCAGAAGCCAAGAGAAAAAAAAGGGGCCTACCTTTAGCCCCGGTTCCAGACACGAACCGGGGCTAAAGGGTGCCGCGCATGCCCGCAACACCTTTAGCCCCGGTTCGTGGCTCGAACCGGGGCTAAAGGCCCCCCACGAGCTGCTCGTGCAGCCTTTAGCCCAGTTCGTAGCGGAACCGGGGCTAATGCTGTTTTTTGGCCTGAACAAAAGGCATGTTCTCCGCTAGTGCCACAGTTCCTTACACAACGGACCGTGACAGACGCATGGCCTTTAACACGCATGCATGGCGGGAGTTTCTTATGGCAAACATTTACAAGAAAAACAAGTTGTTCTTATTACAAATAGAGAAACCCGTCGCCGACCCTTAAAGGTGATGATTGTGATGGATATGGTCTAGCTAGATGAAGTTATGTACGTACATTCAATAAGTGGAGACATATATCGTTGCTGCTGTTTGGAAGAATATTATTTAATAAAAAATATTATTGTTGCTTCTGTTACTACCGTATTCACTAAATATAATTATTTGCTAGTTATTACAATTATAGCATCCATTTTATTTTTAATTTTCGACGTGTAGAAGTGTAGTTAGTGTCGTGGCCGAAATAACCCACGCCACTAGTACATATGTTAGTACTGGCGTGGACCACCACGCCACATACACGGGTTTAGTACTGGTGTGGCCTGAAAAACGTCACTACTACCGTATATCACCGACGTGATAGTAGTAGCGTGGGAAATACACGCCATAAAATTCGAAAATTTCACGCCACTAACAGTCTGTTTCCTACTAGTGTAGCTAGCTCTCGTAGGATTTAGAGCAAGGTGTGTAATGATTGCAGTCGATGCTACTAAGTAGTACCATATTTAGTACTCCTTTATTTGCTTCAGTCGTCATGTACTGCAATGGCGATGCTTAATTATCAATAGATGTACGTATTTGTGTCGAAAAAGGGGTTTTTAAATCCACTACCAAAAATATAGTCTAGAGCCGTACCACTCATATTCAACAGATAGTAGACCTCGTAGGGTGGCTAATTACCGTATTTAAGAATTTTTTCGCTTTGTAGATACCCTTTTTCTGAGATTCGGCCGAATTTCCAAAAGTGAACTCAAATTTGAACTACAAGTGTGTGATAGCTTGGTCATAAAATTTTGACAAAAACAATTCTAAGATGCTATAGAAAAACTAGATGCGGTAGGCATAAAGAAATTTGAAATATTCAACCTCTTTGTTTGAATGACAATGCTGAAATTTTTAACCCCATTTTGAAATTGCTGAAGGAAAATAAAAAAATCCAATAAAAAATGGAAAACTTGTGCAAAGATTCCTTTTGTGTCACAAGGTTCACATGAAAAATACAAATCCTTGAATATGGCACTTTGAAAAAAAAGTATTCTCAAAAGGAGGCATCATGTATGGCTTATCTTGGCTTTCAACCCAGATGACCAAGGGGATTCATATGCATGAAAAAAGTGGTGATAATTTACCTATATCAGCACACAGGTGCATATTGGCATGAAAAGTAAAAGTCCCAAAAAAATCTCCAATTTTGTTTTGTAAAAAATGATTTTCCACTTTACGAGTGCCGAAAAATGTTTTTTTTGTGTGTATCCACTACCAAAAGTATAGGTAGAAATGATACCACTGCTATTTCCAAAAATAGTAGACCTCGTAGGATGGCCGACTACCAGATTTGATCAAATTTCCAAAAGTAACACAAATTTTAACTACAAGTGTTCTTTATAACAACTACATGTGGAAGGCATGAAATAATTTCAGATATTCAACCCCTGGTATGAATGTCCATGCTGATAATTTTGAATCTATTTTGAAATGACTGAAAGAAAATAAGAAATACTGAAAACAAAATATATAACTTGCGCAAAGATTCCTTCTATGTGACAATTTTCCCATGAGAAATACCAAACCGTGAATATGACACTTTATCTCTGGGTGGCTATGCGTCGGTCCTGAGTGATGCCAACTAACGCATGCTTAAAACTCCACCACACCACTGGTTCGGGGCTGTAGTTGCGCAACTCCCAGGTGAGATGCTCGATGCCACATTGCTTGTGGCTTGGCGTGCATGGCATGCACGTAATGAAGTTACCCATGACAAGGCCTTGCCCACTATTGAGAGCTCCAAGTGATTCCTTGAAGGATACAAAAGACTGGTACAGGAAGTTCGTTGTCATACCATGGAGGAGGTACTGAGAGGGAAACAACCGATGGCTCTGATCAGAAAGGGTACCCTGCAGCCAAGTGTGAGTGCATCCACGAATAAACCAGCTGGGTGGGTTTCTCTCGCTGTTGATGGTTCATACCGGGATACAGATCAATCAGCTGGGCTAGGCATAGTTCTTCGGGATGTAGATGGACTGACGATCTCCACATCTTGCTGTTTCCTACAAGACTGTGAGAATCCACTAGAAGCTGAATTAAGTGCATGTGCTGAAGGGATAAAAATAGCATTCTCCCTCACAGCTCCCGGTCAGAGTTGAGACGGACCGTGCTCAATTGATCTCGATGCTCACATCTATAGCAGTGGATCGCTCCTCTCAAGTTAATTTAGTTTCAGACATTAAGTACTTGTTTTCTGGCATTAGAGAGTGTTCTTTTGTAAAGGTGTAACGTAGTCAGGTTAGAGTTAGCCACCACCTAGCAAATCTGGCTATAGTGGAACGTCGCTCTGAAGTTTGGATCGGTTCGGGATCTGAAGATATTCTTTAGTTGCTTGAACTCGATCGTTGTGTAACCCTATCTGATTAATAAAGTTCCTGCTTTACCCGCAAAAAAAAACATGTTCTCAAAAAGAGGTATCATGTATAGCTTATGTTGGCATTCAACCCAAATGACCAAGGAGATGGGTATATCCATGGCCAAAGTGGTGATACTGTGCCCATATTCGGCAACAAGGGCATCTTGGCATGTCAAACAATTCTAAAGAAAATTATCCATTTTACGAGTGTTGAAAAAGGGTTTTCTCTTAATCCACTCCCAAAAATATAGACCAAAATGATACCTACATTATATTATAATTTGTTCTTATTCATTGATATATTTCATATTAGGATACATTTTCAATGATTTATTGTGATTTGACCGAACTTGAGACTTTGATTTGGTGCCTACTATGGTTTGGCCGGATTTTGATTTTATGCATTTTGGTGGCCGGCCATTGACCGGATTTGTTGGCATTCATTATTTATTCCAAATGCTAAAAATGTGCAGAGAAAAGTATATATAACCCCCACAACTATCGGAAAACGGACGGAGAACCCCCTCAACTAAAAAATGGTGTACATAATCCCCACAAGTTTCTAAAACCGGACAAATGACCCCCTAGAGATGTATAAGTGGTTTTGAGAGCAGTTTTAGCGTTGACAAGAATTATGATTGTTGACTTGTACTGCCACCTCACGTGGGACCTACATGTCAGCTAGCCATTTTTCTTTCTTCTAGCAATCTTTGATCCGTTGCCGACCGGCGCAATCCGCCATGGCTTCCGCTTCCAAGCAGTAAAGCCTCTACCTCCTTGTCGTCCTGGGCGCGCAGCTCTACCACGTCTTCGCCGTCCTTGCGCCCCTCGCCCTGGACAAGTCTGAGAAGCACCGCGGCCTCTTCAGCATCCTCAGCAGCAGCGCCCGCTCGTCCAGCGACGTGCAGGAGCCGTGCAGTTGCCGCTCGACGCCGGCCACTACTTCTTCTCGCTCCTTGTCCTGCACACCGAGTCACCGACCACCCTGACGACAATGACAATGTCGAGGTGCCCGACGCGGACGGGAGGCGGCGCTGAACTACGAGCTCACCGTCACCGTCAGTCCATCACGGGAGAGCTGGCCGGCGGCCTGCTGGCTGCGTCGCTCCTCGCGCGGAGAGCTGCTCCGTCAGGTCGCCGCGGAGCGCTGGCACGGTGCACGCGTTCGCGTTCCAAGACCTGATGTCTCTATCGCACAGGCCTTGGGCAGATCGTCTTCCTCTACGTGGACGGCGCCACGGGCGTGAAGCTCGAGCTGTTCACAGAGTTTCCTGTGTTGGATAGCGTCAAACGCATAGCAATGGCGCTTGCATGCATGGATGTCATGCCGCTGCACTTCCGTTTTGCGACTGCCCTGCGGCCCTGTCTTCGGGAGCTTCCACAGGTTACAATCAGCAGGCGCATGACATGGAGAGGACGTTCACGATGTTGACTGTGCGCAATTTTTTAGCTAGCCGCACGCGTGCGTGGAGTTCTGCTGGCTGCTGCGCACCCCGTAAACCAAAAGTTTGGAAAGAGAAGCTAACATGCATGGCGAGAACATTTAGCAGCAGACATGCATGCATGCATAGCGGGATTCCATGGCGAGACCACAAATCTCGGATCAGCTGTGCAACGCCCGCCACATGTGCAAAACCACCAGCTAAAACAGCTTAAGATGGGTTAGGGGGTCATTTGTCCGGTTTTAGAAACTTGTGGGGATTATGTACACCAGTTTTTAGTTGTGGGGGTTCTCTGTCCGTTTTTAGATAGTTGTGGGGGTTATGTATACACACACAAAAAATGGATAGAGCCGACCATTTGGAGATGTCGAACATGTGTCCAGTACACACACCCCCATAGCAACAGAAATCAACTAGTAACAGGTAACCAAAATTACACTGTTCATTTATAACTTAATCTCATCCCCAGCTTGAGTCAATAGCTGGAAGTAAGCAAAGCATCCAGGACACAAGTCACCACCACTTAAGACCACATCGCCAAGGTTTCTTTCTGCAATTAAAATTGCATTTAACCGATCAACACTCTAGACAATCAGGTACGCCATTTATTTTGCATACAAGGCTGTCTGATTTGTACGTTATTTGTCATGCTCACGTCACACGAAAACCATAGATCATAGCATTTTTTTTTTCGAATTGAGGAGCTCATGGCTCGACCCAACTACATCTAGGAAAGTACCACACATGTTTTACAGCAACTACAAAAAAGAATGAGAATTTTCAGTACAGAACTCAACGGCACCTCCACTTCGCACCAGGCCTTCTATTCTTCACCATAAGCAAGGATCTTCCAGATTTATCCCACTTCAATACTCCTCCCATCCTTGACGAGCACTGAAGACCTCAGAAGACATTAGAGCATGGCTTAGTGTTGTTTCTAACAGCTCTTACAAAGAATAATATCGACAACCATTTCCATGCAAAGACATACATTATGGATGCTATTTTTGGATCATGGCTGCGCCCAACAAAGGAATTAATATCGAAACTATCATAAGTGGCAACATCTGCATCTTTTCCAACCAGCTACGAGGGTATGTCATCGCAAGGTAAGCAATGAAAACAGCATAGCAGGACCCAAGGATGATGGCGGCTTTCTGCATGCAAAAAAGAAAAGCAGCATTACAGTCAACTGATTTTCTGTAGCATTTGAAATTTGGTGTTTACGAGAAACAATAATACTACTAAACAGCACATACAAAAGTTGGAACTAGAGTCGAATAAGGCCTTTGTATAAGAACAAACCCACAGGCTAATTTGTTCAACGACTATATACTTCTAAGATCCCTGGAAAGTGCAAATTGGGCACAGCTCACAAAGCTTGTGTTCGTGCTGCTGGCCCCCACCCTGACAGTCCACTGTCGTCCCTGCTCTCTACTCCCTGGTTGGGGGGGGGGGGGGGGGGGGGGGGGGGGGGGCTAGTGCACATCCTCCTTGGACATATCTAGACCAGATTTTATTTTCTTTATTTGTTCACTGCGGTTTTTTTACAAGAATTATTTGTTCACCGGTTTGTCATGTATAATGCAATTATTAACAGTGGAAACCACGTCACCAATCTCCACTAATATAAAAAAAACCATGGGGGCTGATCCAAACAGTCCGGACTGTTAATTCCAAATTGATTCCGCGTTTAGGGGAGCACAACACCCTATCAGACCATGCTTAATTCCCTTTTTTATTCCACCAACAAAAATCGTCTAAATCCCTCGCACAACAGATCTTGCGCTCATTTTCCGTCCCACTCACACACAGCATCACCGCTGCGTTGAAGTCCCAGCCGAGCCTCCACCACCGCGATCGTCACGGTGTTGTTCGTCGCGCCGCCAGACGGACCCTTCACAACCGCAGCCGTCCCCCTTGCTACTCAGCGGCCTGAACGAGCCACCGCCACCGTGGTCATCCTCAGCCCACCGTAGCAGCCACGCCCGAGAACCGCTGCTCAGGTTGATCACCAGCCGCCCAGATCCACGCCACCATTACCGACACCTATGACCTACGATGGTTGTGGTACTCCATCAGCAAACGAACTCGAGTCCCTCCAACTCTCAGGTTTGGTATTCCTACCCCTTAATCCCTATGTTCCAATGACGATGATACTTACTGATTCATGAATGCCTACTCTTTGTTGTGCTCAGATCGCTTTTCTAGGATTCCATGAATAGGTTATTCCCCATACGGAGCTAAAGTACAGCACTTTCAGATATTGTTCAAACTGCACAACGGCAGCATGTATGGTTGGTCCTGTAAGCCAGAAGGTTTCTTCAATTGCTCAATATTGTCCATTGCAATCATGATTTGAGGTCGGGCTTACAGCTACAATTTGCAAGGATAAATTTTCATAATAAAAAGCTATATAACGTTGATCCGAGTAGTACTAATGTTTTTTCTGTAGTCTCTAGGACCATAATCAGTTAACCTCACATCAATTCTTATGTAGTAATTTTTGCAGGTGTTGACAATTTATATATTGCTATGTAGATCTAGGAATAGTTTTGGTAGACGAAAATAAGATTGAAGAAGTAAGAACCCTGAACGGAGCAATTGCACTAACACATTTTCTAAGTTGGTAACAGTGAGCTATGTAGTTAAAATATTGAGTTAGGACAGTTTGAAGAGTTTTAACAAAGATATAAGGAAATGCGGTTGTGTTATATCCTTCATTACTGTGGGGTCATGACACAAGAATGCGTTTTTATTCATGATCGGATCAAGTGCTGGCTCATCTCTGTCCTTGGCAGCAGACAGACCAGGGGTGGTGCCCGCACCCTCACCGTTCTGTACTGCTGTACGATCACCAACCCTTTGTTTATTCCATCTTTTGACAACCAGATGAGGCCCTTCAATCTGTTGTGCCGCCGTCTCCGTTGTTCAGTATGACACCTTCATTCAATTTTTTTCCAGAGTTGCGAGAAGATGCTTAGATAACAGAATTGGGTTGAGATTTGCATTATTTCATGTTATTTGTTTGCCAAAGTTGTACAAGTTGCTCATAATTTGCTGGTTCAAATTTCACCACATGGCTGAGATCTTGCAACCGTCATTGGGTACCACAACTCGCCACCGTCGCTATCTGAATAAATCCAACATGTTCGGTTTTTGCAATTTCAAAGATTTGGCTTCAATTGATAAAAATTTCACCAATTTCAAATCCATGTCAAAGACAATCAAGAGAATAAATTTCAGCTACAACTGATAGAAGAAATTAACCAATGTCAGAATTGAAATAGCCAGGTTGTTAATAGTCAGAAACATCTAGGTTCCATTGAATATGTGAATTAACCAATTGCCTACATACATTCTTCTAATATGAGAGAAAAAACTTAACTTTTTCATTGCTATTGTTCTGTTGAAAGTAAACTCAAGCTCATCCAATGATTTTCAGATAAGGAGAACAAATAATTTTTATATTGTAATATTCTGACTGAGATTGATCAATGGAAATAAAATATTGCAGTTAAAAAAAATGGTGTTTCTTCTGTAGGGTTCACCTGGGACAGGAGACCAAAAGTAACCAATGGTGAACGCCTAATGCAGATTTCATGACCTTCAGGTGATAGATACTATAAGTTTTAGTTTGATTATGGGCTTATTGCTTTAACTCTGCCTATGTCTTCTGGGCATAGCCGGTCCCAAGCCCGGGTAAAGGAGGAGGGTTGTGATAGGCTTGGCGAGTCAACGTAAAAACTAGCCAGTCCCATGAGTATGAAACCCATTTGGGCGAGAGTAGTACAAGGATGGGTGACCTCCTGGGAAGTCCTCGTGAAAGGGTTTCATATCTAAGGGTTGTGATAGGCTTGGCGAGCCAACGTAAAAACCAGCCAGTTCTATGGGTATGAAACCCATTTAAGCGAGAGTAGTACTAGGATGGGTGAACTCCTGAGAGTCCTCGTGAAAGGGTTTCATATCTAGCTTACCCCAACTTTTGGGACAAAAGCTTGGAGAAGAAGAAGAAGATGGGCTTATTGCTTTATTCAAGGTTGCCTCCGTTGCCTTTTACATTTTTAAGTGCCAACTGCAGTGTCAACACAAGGTCGTATGGTTCACCTAAAGCAGGTTGGAGAATATTCTGAACACCTTGGGAAACACAAGGTAGCTGAATGGTAGTGGAAAAAAGTGCCAACTGCAGTGTCGGCTGACTGATCTGCCATTTCATGTATCATCAACAACATTCTCTTGACAATATCACCATGATCACATTGCTCTTGAATGTGCTTGCCCCTTGCAGCAAGTGTACCATCACTAGCGTCAAACGCCCACATTGCATGATTAGACTGAACCGTGAGGTAGAGAAATGTGCCTTGTTCAGACGCAGACCCCTTGCCATATCTTAGAGAGAATACTTTGTAACTTGCACGATCAGGTGGTTCGTGAGCTTCCTGTAGCATGAGAAGGGCTAGCCATGGTACCTTAGCAAGAACATGTACAATTAGATGCCACTCTGCAAGAGATTGATCATCTTGCCAAATTCTTTGTGTAGGCAATAGCTCTGGCTGATCACAATGCGAAGAACTTTCAGAGTGGCGAGTAGGCAAAAAACTTCCACTTGTTGCCTTATACATTACTGTAGTAAAAGCATCAACTGCATGAACCGCTGCTTCAGAAACTATTCGCAAACCTTTGCATATTCTTTGCATTGTACTCGACAAGTTATTCAATAACATCTGTTGTTCTCCACTGCAGGGAGAAAGAATTCTACTCCCTCCGTAGAGAAATGTAAGATGTTTTAACGTTTTCTAGACTACACGTACCTAGACGTGTTTTAGTGTATGATACACATGAATCTACACACTAAAACATGTCTAGATACGTGTTGTCTAGAAAACGATAAAACATCTTATATTTTGATACATAGGGAGTAATATCAATCAGCACCACCAGTAGTGTACTCATGATAGCTAGCACGTGAGTGGTATGCTCAAGGTCCAGTATTAGCACAATATCCTCTCCACTGATCTCAAACAAGTCCATACTTGCAGTGGCTCTCACACTTGTAGCAGTCATGACCGAAATACTACATATCCTGCGCATCTGGTCAAGCTCAAATTCTGACCAAATAGCTGATGGAGAGAACAAATTTGTCCTCCAATTTGCCAACCACCATAACGTATTTTGAGACAAATAGAAAATCTGAGCCACAGTCAATAGTTGAGAAGTGCATGTAAAGATGAACTGGAATCTTGATGCTCTGTAATCACACTGATGTAGCAATCTATGTGTAATGCTGCTTGCCAAGACAATCTCACAGTTAGTAACCAGACCACAATTATTCTGAGGTGGATCATCAGGCTGCACTGAGGAATAGTACTTTGCTGCAATCAACAGTGTTCCTTGTCGTGTCTGTCCTTGTGCAGTACCAACATACAAGAAGCAATGGCACAAAAGGAAGTATATCACAGGGAGTCAGTTATATGCATGCTCTTGCAGTTTCATGTACATCACTCGGCCTTTCTTGGACAGCAAATATCATCACAGGTGGACCACGCCTCCGGATCTTTGTAGGATAAGTTTGCACAAAGGCAAGGCACCATAACTTGACATGAAAAAGTACAGAATTAGGAAGAAACACATTCTTTGCATCCAGTTAGTCCACTGTATACCTCGCCAGTTGTTTGTTCAGACTTCAGAGATATGAAATTTGCTGCCAATATACAATATCAATATTGCCCACTGCCAATCTGAAGACCTTCTCCAAAAGGATCCCTGGATCCCATTGTTCCCACAGTCTACGTATTTTTTTTTATCTTTTGCAAGTTGAGAGCAGCAAGATTATCAACATTTGATATGGTCTGCAAGCTTCTCCGTCTAAGCATACATCTATATGTCTACAACAACAACAACAACCAAGCCTTTCAGTCCCAAACAAGTTGGGGTAGGCTAGAGTTGAAACCCAAAAGATCTCGAAGCCAAGTCATGGTTCTGGAACGTGGATAGCAAACTTCCACGCACCCCTGTCCATGGCTAAATCTTTGTCGATATTCCAAACCTTCAGGTCTCTCTTAACGGACTCCTCCCATGTCAAGTTTGGTCTACCACGACTCCTCTTAACATTCTTAGCACGCTTTATCCGTCCGCTATGCACTGGCGCTTCCGGAGGCCTCCGTTGAATATGTCCAAACCATCTGAGACGATGTTGGACTAGCTTATCTTCAATCGGTGCTACCCCAACTCTCTCCCGTATATCATCATTCCGTACCGATCCTTCCTTGTGTGGCCACATATCCATCTCAACATGCGCATCTCTGCTACACCTAACTGTTGGATATGTCGTCTCTTCGTTGGCCAACACTCCGCGCCATACAACATCGCAGGTCGGATAGCTGTCCTATAAAACCTGCCTTTTATCTTTTGTGGCACTCTCTTGTCACAGAGTACGCCAGAAGCTTGGCGCCACTTCATCCAACCAGCCTTGATTCGGTGGCCCACATCTTCATCGATATCGCATCCTTCTGCAACATGGACCCCAAATATCGAAATGTGTCTCTCTCCGGTACCACCTGCCCATCAAGGCTAACCTCTCCCTCCTCGTGCCAAGTAGAACTGAAACTGCACCTCATGTATTTAGTTTTAGTTCTACTAAGCCTAAAACCTTTTGATTCTAGAGTTCGCCTCCACAACTCTAACTTTCTATTAACCCCCGTTCGGCTATCATCGACTAGCACCACATCATCCGCAAAGAGCATACACCATGGGATATCTCCTTGTATACCCCTTGTAACCTCATCCATCACCAAATCAAAAAGATAAGGGCTCAAAGCTGACCCTTGGTGTAGCACTATTCTAATTGGAAAGTCATCGGTGTCGCCATCACTTGTTCGAACACTTGTCACAACATTATCATACATATCCTTGATGAGGGTAATGTACTTTATTGGGACTTTGTGTTTCTCCAAGGCCCACCACATGACATTCCGAGGTATCTTATCATAGGCCTTCTCCAAATCAATGAACACCATATGAAGGTCCTTCTTTTGCTCCCTGTATCTCTCCATCAGCTGTCGTACCAAGAAGATAGCTTCCATGGTAGACCTCCCAGGCATGAAACCAAATTGATTTTTGGTCACGCTTGTCAACCTTCTTAAGCGGTGCTCAATGACTCTCTCCCATAGCTTCATAGTATGGCTCATCAGCTTGATTCCACGGTAATTAGTACAACTTTGAACATCCCCCTTGTTCTTGAAGATTGGTACTAAAATACTCCGCCTCCATTCTTCGGGCATCTTGTTTGACCGAAAAATGAGGTTGAAAAGCTTAGTTAGCCATACTATCGCTATGTCTCCAAGGCCTCTCCACGCCTCGATGGGGATACCATCAGGACCCATCGCCTTGCCTCCTTTCATCCTCTTTAACGCCTCCTTAACCTCAGACTCCTGGATATCGCACAAAGCACATGCTGGTATCATCAAAGACGTCTAGCTCAATGGTAGAGCTCTCAACCTCTCCATTGTAAAGGTTGTCAAAGTACTCCCGCCATCTACGCTTGATCCCTCATCCTTCACAAGAAGCTGATCCTCTTCGTACTTGATGCATTTGACTTCGTTGACATCCCTCATCTTCCTCTCCCTAATCTTGGCCATCTTATAGATGTCCCTTTCGCCTTCCTTCGTGTTTAAACGTTGGTAGAGGTCCTCATACGTCCGACCCCTTGCTTCACTCACCGCCTGCTTTGCAGCCTTCTTCGCCACCTTGTACTTCCATGTTATCTGCACTCCTGTCCAGATATAGGCATCTAAACAGTCCTTCTCCCTAATAACCTTCTGGCCTCATCGTTCCACCACCAGGTATCCTTAGCTTCCCTTCTACTTCCCTTGGTCACCCCAAACTCCTCTACAGCGACCTTCCGCAAGCAGGTCGCCATACTCGTCCACATCATGTTTGCATCGCCTCCTTCCTCCCAAGGGCCCTCCTTAATAACCCTCTCCCTGAAAGCCTGGGATGCCTCCCCCTTGAGCTTCCACCACTTCGTTCTAGCGACTTTGGCTCGCTTATCCCGCTGGACACGAATCCTAAAGCGGAAGTCAGCAACCACAAGCTTATGTTGAGGGACAACACTCTCTCCAGGTATCGCCTTACAATCAATGCAAGCGCGTCTGTCTTCTCTTCTAGAGAGGACAAAATCAATCTGGCTAGAGTGTAGACCACTACTGAACGTCACTAGATGGGATTCTCTCTTTCTAAAGAGGGTGTTAGCTACGACCATGTCGTAGGCTAGAGCGAAACTTAGGACGTCTTCTCCTTCTTGGTTCCTGATGCCATAGCCAAAGCCCCCATGCACCCTTTCAAAACCTGTGTTAGATGTACCCACATGGCTATTGAGGTCTCCTCCTATGAAGAGCTTCTCACCAATAGGTACCCTCCTAACCAAGTCCTCCAGGCCTTCCCAGAACTCCCTCTTGGTGCTCTCATTGTGGCCTACTTGCGGGGCATACGCGCTGATAACATTGAGGACTAAGTCCCCAAACCAGCTTGACAAGGATCATCCGGTCCCCTTGCCTCTTGACGTCCACAACTCCATCCCTGAGGCTCTTGTTGACCAAGATGCCTACTCCATTTTTGTTTGAAGTTGTCCCCGTGTACCACAACTTGAAGCCGGTATCCTCCACCTCCTTCGCCTTCTGTCCCTTCCATTTGGTCTCTTGGACACATAGGACATCAACACGCCTCCTCACCGCCGTATCAACTAACTCCCGTAACTTACCCGGAGGGACCCTACGTTCCAGCTACCTAAGCGTATCCTCCTAGGCTCGGCTAACTTCCTTACCCTCAGCACTCGTCGAGTCAAATGCGAAGACCCTTGCTCATTTTTCACTACACCGGGGCGTCGGTGCAGCACGCACTAAGGATGCGGCGACCCGACCCTTGCTCACTTATCACCGTATCCAGATCAAGATACGGCGCGCCACCAAGGGGTGACGGCCCGGCCCTTGCCCATTTGACACCACACCCGGTTCCGATGTGGCGCGTCGCTAAGAGGGTTACGCCCCAACGAGGTTCCTTTGGGTTTCATCTCCATAAGAGTGGCTGGGTTTTTCACGTTGGCTCGCCAAGCCTATCACAACCCTCCTCCTTTACCCGGGCTTGGGACCGGCTATGTTGAGACAACATAGGCGGAGTTCATACATCTATATGTCTCTGGTCCTTATATCCAGGTGCACTAAAAGCAATTTGTCTCCATATCTGGGTACTTTCAAGCGCCTATGACCAGGATATAAGGTGCTCCTTTCAAGTAACCATGTGTAGCAGAATGTCCAGGACTAAATGAATTATATTCAACGGTGGCAGACTGTCACAAACATGAAGTGCAGCCAACAGAATATCTTGATTACATTCCATCACTAACTTTGGCTCCTCAATTAGCCCACAGAAATCATTTGAACCCTTTGGCTTCTCCACAATATAACTATCTCCACGCTTATGCTTCTCATCAAACTGAGAGGTGTTGCCTGTTTAGTATGACAATGAAGCATCATGTATGTGGTGGCAAACCGAATACCTGAGAGGGGATCTGGAGGACGAGGCGGAACAGGTGGATGCGGGATTGAACAAGGGTCCAAGGACTGGACTGTCTGATCAGGCGGACAGTGGTGGCGCTGGAGGTAGTGATGAAGTGGTCGCGGAGTTGCGGAACTTACTCTTCGAGGTCAAACGGCGCGTCGCCCGATGCACACTCAAGATGCCCACTTGACGAGACAGCGAAGCTTTACCCCACTTCTTATTCTCTTAGGTGTTCCGTCATACACCTCTAGTGCACCAGGTAGCTCCCTTTTTACTTGCACTTGCTCCTTGTCATCTGATGCACCCGGTAATCTATCAAACACCTGATTGGCACCAAGCTGCTCAGGCATGACCGGACACGTCTGAGAAGTGGCTGCTGTGGCTGCTGCTGCTAGCGCCACAGAGTGGTGGACGGGACTGGCATCCGCGAAAACCATGGCTGCGACACCTTGCTCGTTGGGGTCGACCGCCTTCAGAGTAGACGCTGAGCAGGGTGTCAGGTGTAGTAGGTGTTGAGACAACGACCATGGTGTCACCAACAGGAAGCGGCGCCGAGTACTTAATGTCCATCCGATAACACCCATCATAGACGTTGCGACCGTGAAGAGCTTCTCTTGCTCTTGTTGCCCCGTGATGTGAAGGGTCTCAAGCACCATCATAAGCATGCCCTTCTCACATGCCCTTCTCACGGCCATAAGGATCAAAGACCAGATGAAGCGCCTCTTTGGTCATAGGGTAGATTACCTCATGAATGTAAACTGATGTGATTCGGCACTTCCTCTTGCTAAACCACGACAAGAGGTGAACTAGGCATTCGGTCGTACACCTTCTGGGCACCATCGGTGGTCACCTTTCCCTCCATGTTTCCTTGTGCACTACACTTGAACGCAACCTTAGCGACCTCTCCTCCAAATCAACCGAACCACAGCCAGGAATTACGTCAGATCAAGCTTGGAAGCCATTGTGACGGTTGTTATCTATACGACCGAGACTATGAGAAGCGCGTCTCGATCGAGCTAGCTCTGATACCATATATATCCCAACCAATGATTGGCTTGAGATATAACGATTCACACGGAATACAACAGGAATTGGGGATCGAGAAGTAGAAGAAGCAGAGTTTGGGAACGTGATAAGCAAAGCATGAGGTAGGAAACGAGATGAACTTGAGGAGGAAGAAGGCGACTGCCTTGATTGTGCTGCTGCTCCCCTCTTATATGTGCTGCCACTTAATCCACCAGGCCCAGCACATATTGCGCAAGGCCCACTGCCAAGCTGTTAGGAGCTGTACATGGAGCTTCCCGGTGGCGCGTCCGCAAGGCCTACCTCATCGTCCTCCTCGAGAACTGCCATGTTCCCAGAAATACCGTGAGCTCCACTTCCACTCTCCCTCTTCCCTGCTAGACAGGGTGTAACGAGGTCTTTCGAGTGTAAAAAAAATCGGCCGATATGCCGATTTATCGTGAACCATGGGGTGACAGGTAAGATTACAGCATATCAGCTGAGTTTATCGTCGGGGGCGATTTTTCGGCCCGTTTAGCTCGAATTTCACCACTTATCAGGTATCTCAGCTCAATTTATCAGCAGCCGATTTATAGGCGATAATCTTGTAGAACTGTACATTATCTCGAATTTTGCCATTTTTGTTGATTCAAAGGCAAGGAATCAAGTTAACACTTCTGTCCAATATTCCAATGTTGTTTTGGAATAGCATATTTTAGAATTTTTAGTGCTAGAACTTGGGATTTACAGAAAAACTAGCCGACCGATAAAAATCGATTACTCGGCGATAAGCGATCAATCTCTAATCTAAGGCCGGTCGCGGCCATGACGTGGTTGAGGACGCAGCGTGCACGAACAACGAGGGGCGAATTTGCCGCTGCTGGATATGATGATGGCGATGCCGCCAAGCATACGCGCACCGACCGTGGCGCGATGGGATGCAGATGCAGCAATGCGACACGGGCCAAAGAGACGTGGCGCAGCGAAGCGGAGGAGTGCGCCAATGCACGTGGCCCAACGGGGGGAAACCCATGGCACCAATGCACGTGGCCCAACGGGGGGAAACCCATGGCACGGTGGAAGAGGAGATGCCACGCCGCGGTCTCCGCCAGGTTGACGAAGGATCTTGCGCGCTGCATCCCCGCTCCCTCCTTGCCGGCAGCACAGCCGTACAGCGCCGTCTTTCCATCCAGGGGCAGCACGTCCGACGAGATAGCGGCCCAGAACTAGTCATCCTCCTTGAGCATGTGGCACCAGGACAGCTGTCCATTGTTCGGAGTCCTGGAAATCGAATTTATCTAAAACACGACTTACTCAAAAACTTGTCATACCCGTTTTTTCCAAAACGCAAATTCTGGGTATTAGGAAAGGAAAACGGTTGTTATCCTCCGGAGGATGATCCTCCGGGTCAAACTCTTGCCCACGTGTCCTACTCCTGTCCACCACTTTTTTCTTCCTCCTTCCCTCCCGTCGACATGCACGCACAGAGGCGTACGAGAGAGCGACGGCACCGGCGATGGGGCGACCGGGGGCGCTCGCCGGCGGCCTGGGCGGGCTCGCCAAGCCCTGCCGCTCCAGCGAAAGGCGCTCGCCGGCGGCAGAGGGGCGCCTCTACGTGTTGCCGTGAGCGCACCATGGCGTGCCTCGAGTGGGGACGGCGCGGCCTCAGGGGCTTCAGTGCGCGTGCGCCGCCGCAGGG
>CAMZMU010000088.1:16112389-16197294 GCA_947311845.1 Poa pratensis
TAATTTGGCATAACTCATAATTATCTAATGGCATGTATAACTAAATCCAATAGGATCAGTGCCCATTTATTAATCACACATGCATGAAAATGATGTTTTCTGTTAGACATTTTCTTCCTAAGCATTTTGATATTTTGCTTGCAATTTTCTGAGCATTTATGAATATTTGGTGAATATTTTCATATAGCAATTAAATCTGCCATTTTTGGGAAATGCAATTTAGTAATGATACCAAAGTTCATTATTGGTTAGAAATGCTTGAAAATAGATAGTAAATGTTCCTCTGAACATTTTGAGCCATTAGACATAATTTTTGGAATTATTTGGAATTAATTATGAATTTCCAAAAAGGGATTTCCATTCTGCCATTTTTAGTGTTGCATTTAACAGAGCAGAAAAACAACTCAATTCTGTCCAAATAAAATATGGATGTGTAGTTTGTTAAGACAAACATTTTGACACCTTATTTGCTCAATTTGGATTAACAGCAAAAGTTAGGATTTTTTCCAAGTTTCATTTTTATCAAGCAATTTCTGTAATTATTAAATAAGTGCCATATAAAATATATTTTCATGTGTCAAAATGACATAAACATGTAGATCACACTTTGCTGAACATTCTGAAATTTGAATCACCCAATTTGGAGCATTTTTCAATTAGTTGTGGATTTTACAAATAATCCCTTTTCTCTGTTTTTCTGAAAAACCCAAAACGACGCAGAAGCCAAGAGAAAAAAAAGGGGCCTACCTTTAGCCCCGGTTCCAGACACGAACCGGGGCTAAAGGGTGCGCGCATGCCCGCAACACCTTTAGCCCCGGTTCGTGGCTCGAACCGGGGCTAAAGGCCCCCCACGAGCTGCTCGTGCAGCCTTTAGCCCAGTTCGTAGCGGAACCGGGGCTAATGCTGTTTTTTGGCCTGAACAAAAGGCATGTTCTCCGCTAGTGCCACAGTTCCTTACACAACGGACCGTGACAGACGCATGGCCTTTAACACGCATGCATGGCGGGAGTTTCTTATGGCAAACATTTACAAGAAAAACAAGTTGTTCTTATTACAAATAGAGAAACCCGTCGCCGACCCTTAAAGGTGATGATTGTGATGGATATGGTCTAGCTAGATGAAGTTATGTACGTACATTCAATAAGTGGAGACATATATCGTTGCTGCTGTTTGGAAGAATATTATTTAATAAAAAATATTATTGTTGCTTCTGTTACTACCGTATTCACTAAATATAATTATTTGCTAGTTATTACAATTATAGCATCCATTTTATTTTTAATTTTCGACGTGTAGAAGTGTAGTTAGTGTCGTGGCCGAAATAACCCACGCCACTAGTACATATGTTAGTACTGGCGTGGACCACCACGCCACATACACGGGTTTAGTACTGGTGTGGCCTGAAAAACGTCACTACTACCGTATATCACCGACGTGATAGTAGTAGCGTGGGAAATACACGCCATAAAATTCGAAAATTTCACGCCACTAACAGTCTGTTTCCTACTAGTGTAGCTAGCTCTCGTAGGATTTAGAGCAAGGTGTGTAATGATTGCAGTCGATGCTACTAAGTAGTACCATATTTAGTACTCCTTTATTTGCTTCAGTCGTCATGTACTGCAATGGCGATGCTTAATTATCAATAGATGTACGTATTTGTGTCGAAAAAGGGGTTTTTGTAAATCCACTACCAAAAATATAGTCTAGAGCCGTACCACTCATATTCAACAGATAGTAGACCTCGTAGGGTGGCTAATTACCGTATTTAAGAATTTTTTCGCTTTGTAGATACCCTTTTTCTGAGATTCGGCCGAATTTCCAAAAGTGAACTCAAATTTGAACTACAAGTGTGTGATAGCTTGGTCATAAAATTTTGACAAAAACAATTCTAAGATGCTATAGAAAAACTAGATGCGGTAGGCATAAAGAAATTTGAAATATTCAACCTCTTTGTTTGAATGACAATGCTGAAATTTTTAACCCCATTTTGAAATTGCTGAAGGAAAATAAAAAAATCCAATAAAAAATGGAAAACTTGTGCAAAGATTCCTTTTGTGTCACAAGGTTCACATGAAAAATACAAATCCTTGAATATGGCACTTTGAAAAAAAAGTATTCTCAAAAGGAGGCATCATGTATGGCTTATCTTGGCTTTCAACCCAGATGACCAAGGGGATTCATATGCATGAAAAAAGTGGTGATAATTTACCTATATCAGCACACAGGTGCATATTGGCATGAAAAGTAAAAGTCCCAAAAAAATCTCCAATTTTGTTTTGTAAAAAATGATTTTCCACTTTACGAGTGCCGAAAAATGTTTTTTTTGTGTGTATCCACTACCAAAAGTATAGGTAGAAATGATACCACTGCTATTTCCAAAAATAGTAGACCTCGTAGGATGGCCGACTACCAGATTTGATCAAATTTCCAAAAGTAACACAAATTTTAACTACAAGTGTTCTTTATAACAACTACATGTGGAAGGCATGAAATAATTTCAGATATTCAACCCCTGGTATGAATGTCCATGCTGATAATTTTGAATCTATTTTGAAATGACTGAAAGAAAATAAGAAATACTGAAAACAAAATATATAACTTGCGCAAAGATTCCTTCTATGTGACAATTTTCCCATGAGAAATACCAAACCGTGAATATGACACTTTATCTCTGGGTGGCTATGCGTCGGTCCTGAGTGATGCCAACTAACGCATGCTTAAAACTCCACCACACCACTGGTTCGGGGCTGTAGTTGCGCAACTCCCAGGTGAGATGCTCGATGCCACATTGCTTGTGGCTTGGCGTGCATGGCATGCACGTAATGAAGTTACCCATGACAAGGCCTTGCCCACTATTGAGAGCTCCAAGTGATTCCTTGAAGGATACAAAAGACTGGTACAGGAAGTTCGTTGTCATACCATGGAGGAGGTACTGAGAGGGAAACAACCGATGGCTCTGATCAGAAAGGGTACCCTGCAGCCAAGTGTGAGTGCATCCACGAATAAACCAGCTGGGTGGGTTTCTCTCGCTGTTGATGGTTCATACCGGGATACAGATCAATCAGCTGGGCTAGGCATAGTTCTTCGGGATGTAGATGGACTGACGATCTCCACATCTTGCTGTTTCCTACAAGACTGTGAGAATCCACTAGAAGCTGAATTAAGTGCATGTGCTGAAGGGATAAAAATAGCATTCTCCCTGTCACAGCTCCCGGTCAGAGTTGAGACGGACTGTGCTCAATTGATCTCGATGCTCACATCTATAGCAGTGGATCGCTCCTCTCAAGTTAATTTAGTTTCAGACATTAAGTACTTGTTTTCTGGCATTAGAGAGTGTTCTTTTGTAAAGGTGTAACGTAGTCAGGTTAGAGTTAGCCACCACCTAGCAAATCTGGCTATAGTGGAACGTCGCTCTGAAGTTTGGATCGGTTCGGGACTGAAGATATTCTTTAGTTGCTTGAACTCGATCGTTGTGTAACCCTATCTGATTAATAAAGTTCCTGCTTTACCCGCAAAAAAAAAACATGTTCTCAAAAAGAGGTATCATGTATAGCTTATGTTGGCATTCAACCCAAATGACCAAGGAGATGGGTATATCCATGGCCAAAGTGGTGATACTGTGCCCATATTCGGCAACAAGGGCATCTTGGCATGTCAAACAATTCTAAAGAAAATTATCCATTTTACGAGTGTTGAAAAAGGGTTTTCTCTTAATCCACTCCCAAAAATATAGACCAAAATGATACCTACATTATATTATAATTTGTTCTTATTCATTGATTATTTCATATTAGGATACATTTTCAATGATTTATTGTGATTTGACCGAACTTGAGACTTTGATTTGGTGCCTACTATGGTTTGGCCGGATTTTGATTTTATGCATTTTGGTGGCCGGCCATTGACCGGATTTGTTGGCATTCATTATTTATTCCAAATGCTAAAAATGTGCAGAGAAAAGTATATATAACCCCCACAACTATCGGAAAACGGACGGAGAACCCCCTCAACTAAAAAATGGTGTACATAATCCCCACAAGTTTCTAAAACCGGACAAATGACCCCCTAGAGATGTATAAGTGGTTTTGAGAGCAGTTTTAGCGTTGACAAGAATTATGATTGTTGACTTGTACTGCCACCTCACGTGGGACCTACATGTCAGCTAGCCATTTTTCTTTCTTCTAGCAATCTTTGATCCGTTGCCGACCGGCGCAATCCGCCATGGCTTCCGCTTCCAAGCAGTAAAGCCTCTACCTCCTTGTCGTCCTGGGCGCGCAGCTCTACCACGTCTTCGCCGTCCTTGCGCCCCTCGCCCTGGACAAGTCTGAGAAGCACCGCGGCCTCTTCAGCATCCTCAGCAGCAGCGCCCGCTCGTCCAGCGACGTGCAGGAGCCGTGCAGTTGCCGCTCGACGCCGGCCACTACTTCTTCTCGCTCCTTGTCCTGCACACCGAGTCACCGACCACCCTGACGACAATGACAATGTCGAGGTGCCCGACGCGGACGGGAGGCGGCGCTGAACTACGAGCTCACCGTCACCGTCAGTCCATCACGGGAGAGCTGGCTGGCGGCCTGCTGGCTGCGTCGCTCCTCGCGCGGAGAGCTGCTCCGTCAGGTCGCCGCGGAGCGCTGGCACGGTGCACGCGTTCGCGTTCCAAGACCTGATGTCTCTATCGCACAGGCCTTGGGCAGATCGTCTTCCTCTACGTGGACGGCGCCACGGGCGTGAAGCTCGAGCTGTTCACAGAGTTCCTGTGTTGGATAGCGTCAAACGCATAGCAATGGCGCTTGCATGCATGGATGTCATGCCGCTGCACTTCCGTTTTGCGACTGCCCTGCGGCCCTGTCTTCGGGAGCTTCCACAGGTTACAATCAGCAGGCGCATGACATGGAGAGGACGTTCACGATGTTGACTGTGCGCAATTTTTTAGCTAGCCGCACGCGTGCGTGGAGTTCTGCTGGCTGCTGCGCACCCCGTAAACCAAAAGTTTGGAAAGAGAAGCTAACATGCATGGCGAGAACATTTAACAGCAGACATGCATGCATGCATAGCGGGATTCCATGGCGAGACCACAAATCTCGGATCAGCTGTGCAACGCCCGCCACATGTGCAAAACCACCAGCTAAAACAGCTTAAGATGGGTTAGGGGGTCATTTGTCCGGTTTTAGAAACTTGTGGGGATTATGTACACCAGTTTTTAGTTGTGGGGGTTCTCTGTCCGTTTTTAGATAGTTGTGGGGGTTATGTATCTCAATGTGCACACAAAAAATGGATAGAGCCGACCATTTGGAGATGTCGAACATGTGTCCAGTACACACACCCCCATAGCAACAGAAATCAACTAGTAACAGGTAACCAAAATTACACTGTTCATTTATAACTTAATCTCATCCCCAGCTTGAGTCAATAGCTGGAAGTAAGCAAAGCATCCAGGACACAAGTCACCACCACTTAAGACCACATCGCCAAGGTTTCTTTCTGCAATTAAAATTGCATTTAACCGATCAACACTCTAGACAATCAGGTACGCCATTTATTTTGCATACAAGGCTGTCTGATTTGTACGTTATTTGTCATGCTCACGTCACACGAAAACCATAGATCATAGCATTTTTTTTTTCGAATTGAGGAGCTCATGGCTCGACCCAA
Source organism: Poa pratensis (assembly GCA_947311845.1). Classification (NCBI taxonomy): domain Eukaryota; kingdom Viridiplantae; phylum Streptophyta; class Magnoliopsida; order Poales; family Poaceae; genus Poa; species Poa pratensis. The sequence goes on from CAMZMU010000088.1 coordinate 16,118,039, forward strand.
CTACATCTAGGAAAGTACCACACATGTTTTACAGCAACTACAAAAAAGAATGAGAATTTTCAGTACAGAACTCAACGGCACCTCCACTTCGCACCAGGCCTTCTATTCTTCACCATAAGCAAGGATCTTCCAGATTTATCCCACTTCAATACTCCTCCCATCCTTGACGAGCACTGAAGACCTCAGAAGACATTAGAGCATGGCTTAGTGTTGTTTCTAACAGCTCTTACAAAGAATAATATCGACAACCATTTCCATGCAAAGGCATACATTATGGATGCTATTTTTGGATCATGGCTGCGCCCAACAAAGGAATTAATATCGAAACTATCATAAGTGGCAACATCTGCATCTTTTCCAACCAGCTACGAGGGTATGTCATCGCAAGGTAAGCAATGAAAACAGCATAGCAGGACCCAAGGATGATGGCGGCTTTCTGCATGCAAAAAAGAAAAGCAGCATTACAGTCAACTGATTTTCTGTAGCATTTGAAATTTGGTGTTTACGAGAAACAATAATACTACTAAACAGCACATACAAAAGTTGGAACTAGAGTCGAATAAGGCCTTTGTATAAGAACAAACCCACAGGCTAATTTGTTCAACGACTATATACTTCTAAGATCCCTGGAAAGTGCAAATTGGGCACAGCTCACAAAGCTTGTGTTCGTGCTGCTGGCCCACCACCCTGACAGTCCACTGTCGTCCCTGCTCTCTACTCCCTGGTTGGGGGGGGGGGGGGGGGGGGGGGGGGGGGCTAGTGCACATCCTCCTTGGACATATCTAGACCAGATTTTATTTTCTTTATTTGTTCACTGCGGTTTTTTTACAAGAATTATTTGTTCACCGGTTTGTCATGTATAATGCAATTATTAACAGTGGAAACCACGTCACCAATCTCCACTAATATAAAAAAACCATGGGGGCTGATCCAAACAGTCCGGACTGTTAATTCCAAATTGATTCCGCGTTTAGGGGAGCACAACACCCTATCAGACCATGCTTAATTCCCTTTTTTATTCCACCAACAAAAATCGTCTAAATCCCTCGCACAACAGATCTTGCGCTCATTTTCCGTCCCACTCACACACAGCATCACCGCTGCGTTGAAGTCCCAGCCGAGCCTCCACCACCGCGATCGTCACGGTGTTGTTCGTCGCGCCGCCAGACGGACCCTTCACAACCGCAGCCGTCCCCCTTGCTTACTCAGCGGCCTGAACGAGCCACCGCCACCGTGGTCATCCTCAGCCCGCCGTAGCAGCCACGCCCGAGAACCGCTGCTCAGGTTGATCACCAGCCGCCCAGATCCACGCCACCATTACCGACACCTATGACCTACGATGGTTGTGGTACTCCATCAGCAAACGAACTCGAGTCCCTCCAACTCTCAGGTTTGGTATTCCTCTACCTTAATCCCTATGTTCCAATGACGATGATACTTACTGATTCATGAATGCCTACTCTTTGTTGTGCTCAGATCGCTTTTCTAGGATTCCATGAATAGGTTATTCCCCATACGGAGCTAAAGTACAGCACTTTCAGATATTGTTCAAACTGCACAACGGCAGCATGTATGGTTGGTCCTGTAAGCCAGAAGGTTTCTTCAATTGCTCAATATTGTCCATTGCAATCATGATTTGAGGTCGGGCTTACAGCTACAATTTGCAAGGATAAATTTTCATAATAAAAAGCTATATAACGTTGATCCGAGTAGTACTAATGTTTTTTCTGTAGTCTCTAGGACCATAATCAGTTAACCTCACATCAATTCTTATGTAGTAATTTTTGCAGGTGTTGACAATTTATATATTGCTATGTAGATCTAGGAATAGTTTTGGTAGACGAAAATAAGATTGAAGAAGTAAGAACCCTGAACGGAGCAATTGCACTAACACATTTTCTAAGTTGGTAACAGTGAGCTATGTAGTTAAAATATTGAGTTAGGACAGTTTGAAGAGTTTTAACAAAGATATAAGGAAATGCGGTTGTGTTATATCCTTCATTACTGTGGGGTCATGACACAAGAATGCGTTTTTATTCATGATCGGATCAAGTGCTGGCTCATCTCTGTCCCTTGGCAGCAGACGACCAGGGGTGGTGCCCGCACCCTCACCGTTCTGTACTGCTGTACGATCACCAACCCTTTGTTTATTCCATCTTTTGACAACCAGATGAGGCCCTTCAATCTGTTGTGCCGCCGTCTCCGTTGTTCAGTATGACACCTTCATTCAATTTTTTTCCAGAGTTGCGAGAAGATGCTTAGATAACAGAATTGGGTTGAGATTTGCATTATTTCATGTTATTTGTTTGCCAAAGTTGTACAAGTTGCTCATAATTTGCTGGTTCAAATTTCACCACATGGCTGAGATCTTGCAACCGTCATTGGGTACCACAACTCGCCACCGTCGCTATCTGAATAAATCCAACATGTTCGGTTTTTGCAATTTCAAAGATTTGGCTTCAATTGATAAAAATTTCACCAATTTCAAATCCATGTCAAAGACAATCAAGAGAATAAATTTCAGCTACAACTGATAGAAGAAATTAACCAATGTCAGAATTGAAATAGCCAGGTTGTTAATAGTCAGAAACATCTAGGTTCCATTGAATATGTGAATTAACCAATTGCCTACATACATTCTTCTAATATGAGAGAAAAAACTTAACTTTTTCATTGCTATTGTTCTGTTGAAAGTAAACTCAAGCTCATCCAATGATTTTCAGATAAGGAGAACAAATAATTTTTATATTGTAATATTCTGACTGAGATTGATCAATGGAAATAAAATATTGCAGTTAAAAAAAATGGTGTTTCTTCTGTAGGGTTCACCTGGGACAGGAGACCAAAAGTAACCAATGGTGAACGCCTAATGCAGATTTCATGACCTTCAGGTGATAGATACTATAAGTTTTAGTTTGATTATGGGCTTATTGCTTTAACTCTGCCTATGTCTTCTGGGCATAGCCGGTCCCAAGCCCGGGTAAAGGAGGAGGGTTGTGATAGGCTTGGCGAGTCAACGTAAAAACTAGCCAGTCCCATGAGTATGAAACCCATTTGGGCGAGAGTAGTACAAGGATGGGTGACCTCCTGGGAAGTCCTCGTGAAAGGGTTTCATATCTAAGGGTTGTGATAGGCTTGGCGAGCCAACGTAAAAACCAGCCAGTTCTATGGGTATGAAACCCATTTAAGCGAGAGTAGTACTAGGATGGGTGAACTCCTGAGAAGTCCTCGTGAAAGGGTTTCATATCTAGCTTACCCCAACTTTTGGGACAAAAGCTTGGAGAAGAAGAAGAAGATGGGCTTATTGCTTTATTCAAGGTTGCCTCCGTTGCCTTTTACATTTTTAAGTGCCAACTGCAGTGTCAACACAAGGTCGTATGGTTCACCTAAAGCAGGTTGGAGAATATTCTGAACACCTTGGGAAACACAAGGTAGCTGAATGGTAGTGGAAAAAAGTGCCAACTGCAGTGTCGGCTGACTGATCTGCCATTTCATGTATCATCAACAACATTCTCTTGACAATATCACCATGATCACATTGCTCTTGAATGTGCTTGCCCCTTGCAGCAAGTGTACCATCACTAGCGTCAAACGCCCACATTGCATGATTAGACTGAACCGTGAGGTAGAGAAATGTGCCTTGTTCAGACGCAGACCCCTTGCCATATCTTAGAGAGAATACTTTGTAACTTGCACGATCAGGTGGTTCGTGAGCTTCCTGTAGCATGAGAAGGGCTAGCCATGGTACCTTAGCAAGAACATGTACAATTAGATGCCACTCTGCAAGAGATTGATCATCTTGCCAAATTCTTTGTGTAGGCAATAGCTCTGGCTGATCACAATGCGAAGAACTTTCAGAGTGGCGAGTAGGCAAAAAACTTCCACTTGTTGCCTTATACATTACTGTAGTAAAAGCATCAACTGCATGAACCGCTGCTTCAGAAACTATTCGCAAACCTTTGCATATTCTTTGCATTGTACTCGACAAGTTATTCAATAACATCTGTTGTTCTCCACTGCAGGGAGAAAGAATTCTACTCCCTCCGTAGAGAAATGTAAGATGTTTTAACGTTTTCTAGACTACACGTACCTAGACGTGTTTTAGTGTATGATACACATGAATCTACACACTAAAACATGTCTAGATACGTGTTGTCTAGAAAACGATAAAACATCTTATATTTTGATACATAGGGAGTAATATGCAATCAGCACCACCAGTATGTGTACTCATGATAGCTAGCACGTGAGTGGTATGCTCAAGGTCCAGTATTAGCACAATATCCTCTCCACTGATCTCAAACAAGTCCATACTTGCAGTGGCTCTCACACTTGTAGCAGTCATGACCGAAATACTACATATCCTGCGCATCTGGTCAAGCTCAAATTCTGACCAAATAGCTGATGGAGAGAACAAATTTGTCCTCCAATTTGCCAACCACCATAACGTATTTTGAGACAAATAGAAAATCTGAGCCACAGTCAATAGTTGAGAAGTGCATGTAAAGATGAACTGGAATCTTGATGCTCTGTAATCATACACTGATGTAGCAATCTATGTGTAATGCTGCTTGCCAAGACAATCTCACAGTTAGTAACCAGACCACAATTATTCTGAGGTGGATCATCAGGCTGCACTGAGGAATAGTACTTTGCTGCAATCAACAGTGTTCCTTGTCGTGTCTGTCCTTGTGCAGTACCAACATACAAGAAGCAATGGCACAAAAGGAAGTATATCACAGGGAGTCAGTTATATGCATGCTCTTGCAGTTTCATGTACATCACTCGGCCTTTCTTGGACAGCAAATATCATCACAGGTGGACCACGCCTCCGGATCTTTGTAGGATAAGTTTGCACAAAGGCAAGGCACCATAACTTGACATGAAAAAGTACAGGAATTAGGAGAGAAACACATTCTTTGCATCCAGTTAGTCCACTGTATACCTCGCCAGTTGTTTGTTCAGACTTCAGAGATATGAAATTTGCTGCCAATATACAATATCAATATTGCCCACTGCCAATCTGAAGACCTTCTCCAAAAGGATCCCTGGATCCCATTGTTCCCACAGCTAGTCGTATTTTTTTTTTATCTTTTGCAAGTTGAGAGCAGCAAGATTATCAACATTTGATATGGTCTGCAAGCTTCTCCGTCTAAGCATACATCTATATGTCTACAACAACAACAACAACCAAGCCTTTCAGTCCCAAACAAGTTGGGGTAGGCTAGAGTTGAAACCCAAAAGATCTCGAAGCCAAGTCATGGTTCTGGAACGTGGATAGCAAACTTCCACGCACCCCTGTCCATGGCTAAATCTTTGTCGATATTCCAAACCTTCAGGTCTCTCTTAACGGACTCCTCCCATGTCAAGTTTGGTCTACCACGACTCCTCTTAACATTCTTAGCACGCTTTATCCGTCCGCTATGCACTGGCGCTTCCGGAGGCCTCCGTTGAATATGTCCAAACCATCTGAGACGATGTTGGACTAGCTTATCTTCAATCGGTGCTACCCCAACTCTCTCCCGTATATCATCATTCCGTACCCGATCCTTCCTTGTGTGGCCACATATCCATCTCAACATGCGCATCTCTGCTACACCTAACTGTTGGATATGTCGTCTCTTCGTTGGCCAACACTCCGCGCCATACAACATCGCAGGTCGGATAGCTGTCCTATAAAACCTGCCTTTTATCTTTTGTGGCACTCTCTTGTCACAGAGTACGCCAGAAGCTTGGCGCCACTTCATCCAACCAGCCTTGATTCGGTGGCCCACATCTTCATCGATATCGCATCCTTCTGCAACATGGACCCCAAATATCGAAATGTGTCTCTCTCCGGTACCACCTGCCCATCAAGGCTAACCTCTCCCTCCTCGTGCCAAGTAGAACTGAAACTGCACCTCATGTATTTAGTTTTAGTTCTACTAAGCCTAAAACCTTTTGATTCTAGAGTTCGCCTCCACAACTCTAACTTTCTATTAACCCCCGTTCGGCTATCATCGACTAGCACCACATCATCCGCAAAGAGCATACACCATGGGATATCTCCTTGTATACCCCTTGTAACCTCATCCATCACCAAATCAAAAAGATAAGGGCTCAAAGCTGACCCTTGGTGTAGCACTATTCTAATTGGAAAGTCATCGGTGTCGCCATCACTTGTTCGAACACTTGTCACAACATTATCATACATATCCTTGATGAGGGTAATGTACTTTATTGGGACTTTGTGTTTCTCCAAGGCCCACCACATGACATTCCGAGGTATCTTATCATAGGCCTTCTCCAAATCAATGAACACCATATGAAGGTCCTTCTTTTGCTCCCTGTATCTCTCCATCAGCTGTCGTACCAAGAAGATAGCTTCCATGGTAGACCTCCCAGGCATGAAACCAAATTGATTTTTGGTCACGCTTGTCAACCTTCTTAAGCGGTGCTCAATGACTCTCTCCCATAGCTTCATAGTATGGCTCATCAGCTTGATTCCACGGTAATTAGTACAACTTTGAACATCCCCCTTGTTCTTGAAGATTGGTACTAAAATACTCCGCCTCCATTCTTCGGGCATCTTGTTTGACCGAAAAATGAGGTTGAAAAGCTTAGTTAGCCATACTATCGCTATGTCTCCAAGGCCTCTCCACGCCTCGATGGGGATACCATCAGGACCCATCGCCTTGCCTCCTTTCATCCTCTTTAACGCCTCCTTAACCTCAGACTCCTGGATACGTCGCACAAAGCACATGCTGGTATCATCAAAGAAGTCGTCTAGCTCAATGGTAGAGCTCTCAACCTCTCCATTGTAAAGGTTGTCAAAGTACTCCCGCCATCTACGCTTGATCGCCTCATCCTTCACAAGAAGCTGATCCTCTTCGTACTTGATGCATTTGACTTCGTTGACATCCCTCATCTTCCTCTCCCTAATCTTGGCCATCTTATAGATGTCCCTTTCGCCTTCCTTCGTGTTTAAACGTTGGTAGAGGTCCTCATACGTCCGACCCCTTGCTTCACTCACCGCCTGCTTTGCAGCCTTCTTCGCCACCTTGTACTTCTCCATGTTATCTGCACTCCTGTCCAGATATAGGCATCTAAAACAGTCCTTCTCCCTAATAACCTTCTGGCCTCATCGTTCCACCACCAGGTATCCTTAGCTTCCCTTCTACTTCCCTTGGTCACCCCAAACTCCTCTACAGCGACCTTCCGCAAGCAGGTCGCCATACTCGTCCACATCATGTTTGCATCGCCTCCTTCCTCCCAAGGGCCCTCCTTAATAACCCTCTCCCTGAAAGCCTGGGATGCCTCCCCCTTGAGCTTCCACCACTTCGTTCTAGCGACTTTGGCTCGCTTATCCCGCTGGACACGAATCCTAAAGCGGAAGTCAGCAACCACAAGCTTATGTTGAGGGACAACACTCTCTCCAGGTATCGCCTTACAATCAATGCAAGCGCGTCTGTCTTCTCTTCTAGAGAGGACAAAATCAATCTGGCTAGAGTGTAGACCACTACTGAACGTCACTAGATGGGATTCTCTCTTTCTAAAGAGGGTGTTAGCTACGACCATGTCGTAGGCTAGAGCGAAACTTAGGACGTCTTCTCCTTCTTGGTTCCTGATGCCATAGCCAAAGCCCCCATGCACCCTTTCAAAACCTGTGTTAGATGTACCCACATGGCTATTGAGGTCTCCTCCTATGAAGAGCTTCTCACCAATAGGTACCCTCCTAACCAAGTCCTCCAGGCCTTCCCAGAACTCCCTCTTGGTGCTCTCATTGTGGCCTACTTGCGGGGCATACGCGCTGATAACATTGAGGACTAAGTCCCCAAAACCAGCTTGACAAGGATCATCCGGTCCCCTTGCCTCTTGACGTCCACAACTCCATCCCTGAGGCTCTTGTTGACCAAGATGCCTACTCCATTTTTGTTTGAAGTTGTCCCCGTGTACCACAACTTGAAGCCGGTATCCTCCACCTCCTTCGCCTTCTGTCCCTTCCATTTGGTCTCTTGGACACATAGGACATCAACACGCCTCCTCACCGCCGTATCAACTAACTCCCGTAACTTACCCGTTAGGGACCCTACGTTCCAGCTACCTAAGCGTATCCTCCTAGGCTCGGCTAACTTCCTTACCCTCAGCACTCGTCGAGTCAAATGCGAAGACCCTTGCTCATTTTTCACTACACCGGGGCGTCGGTGCAGCACGCACTAAGGATGCGGCGACCCGACCCTTGCTCACTTATCACCGTATCCAGATCAAGATACGGCGCGCCACCAAGGGGTGACGGCCCGGCCCTTGCCCATTTGACACCACACCCGGGTTCCGATGTGGCGCGTCGCTAAGAGGGTTACGCCCCAACGAGGTTCCTTTGGGTTTCATCTCCATAAGAGTGGCTGGGTTTTTCACGTTGGCTCGCCAAGCCTATCACAACCCTCCTCCTTTACCCGGGCTTGGGACCGGCTATGTTGAGACAACATAGGCGGAGTTCATACATCTATATGTCTCTGGTCCTTATATCCAGGTGCACTAAAAGCAATTTGTCTCCATATCTGGGTACTTTCAAGCGCCTATGACCAGGATATAAGGTGCTCCTTTCAAGTAACCATGTGTAGCAGAATGTCCAGGACTAAATGAATTATATTCAACGGTGGCAGACTGTCACAAACATGAAGTGCAGCCAACAGAATATCTTGATTACATTCCATCACTAACTTTGGCTCCTCAATTAGCCCACAGAAATCATTTGAACCCTTTGGCTTCTCCACAATATAACTATCTCCACGCTTATGCTTCTCATCAAACTGAGAGGTGTTGCCTGTTTAGTATGACAATGAAGCATCATGTATGTGGTGGCAAACCGAATACCTGAGAGGGGATCTGGAGGACGAGGCGGAACAGGTGGATGCGGGATTGAACAAGGGTCCAAGGACTGGACTGTCTGATCAGGCGGACAGTGGTGGCGCTGGAGGTAGTGATGAAGTGGTCGCGGAGTTGCGGAACTTACTCTTCGAGGTCAAACGGCGCGTCGCCCGATGCACACTCAAGATGCCCACTTGACGAGACAGCGAAGCTTTACCCCACTTCTTATTCTCTTAGGTGTTCCGTCATACACCTCTAGTGCACCAGGTAGCTCCCTTTTTACTTGCACTTGCTCCTTGTCATCTGATGCACCGGTAATCTATCAAACACCTGATTGGCACCAAGCTGCTCAGGCATGACCGGACACGTCTGAGAAGTGGCTGCTGTGGCTGCTGCTGCTAGCGCCACAGAGTGGTGGACGGGACTGGCATCCGCGAAAACCATGGCTGCGACACCTTGCTCGTTGGGGTCGACCGCCTTCAGAGTAGACGCTGAGCAGGGTGTCAGGTGTAGTAGGTGTTGAGACAACGACCATGGTGTCACCAACAGGAAGCGGCGCCGAGTACTTAATGTCCATCCGATAACACCCATCATAGACGTTGCGACCGTGAAGAGCTTCTCTTGCTCTTGTTGCCCCGTGATGTGAAGGGTCTCAAGCACCATCATAAGCATGCCCTTCTCACATGCCCTTCTCACGGCCATAAGGATCAAAGACCAGATGAAGCGCCTCTTTGGTCATAGGGTAGATTACCTCATGAATGTAAACTGATGTGATTCGGCACTTCCTCTTGCTAAACCACGACAAGAGGTGAACTAGGCATTCGGTCGTACACCTTCTGGGCACCATCGGTGGTCACCTTTCCCTCCATGTTTCCTTGTGCACTACACTTGAACGCAACCTTAGCGACCTCTCCTCCAAATCAACCGAACCACAGCCAGGAATTACGTCAGATCAAGCTTGGAAGCCATTGTGACGGTTGTTATCTATACGACCGAGACTATGAGAAGCGCGTCTCGATCGAGCTAGCTCTGATACCATATGCTATATCCCAACCAATGATTGGCTTGAGATATAACGATTCACACGGAATACAACAGGAATTGGGGATCGAGAAGTAGAAGAAGCAGAGTTTGGGAACGTGATAAGCAAAGCATGAGGTAGGAAACGAGATGAACTTGAGGAGGAAGAAGGCGACTGCCTTGATTGTGCTGCTGCTCCCCTCTTATATGTGCTGCCACTTAATCCACCAGGCCCAGCACATATTGCGCAAGGCCCACTGCCAAGCTGTTAGGAGCTGTACATGGAGCTTCCCGGTGGCGCGTCCGCAAGGCCTACCTCATCGTCCTCCTCGAGAACTGCCATGTTCCCCAGAAATACCGTGAGCTCCACTTCCACTCTCCCTCTTCCCTGCTAGACAGGGTGTAACGAGGTCTTTCGAGTGTAAAAAAAATCGGCCGATATGCCGATTTATCGTGAACCATGGGGTGACAGGTAAGATTACAGCATATCAGCTGAGTTTATCGTCGGGGGCGATTTTTCGGCCGTTTAGCTCGAATTTCACCACTTATCAGGTATCTCAGCTCAATTTATCATCTAGCAGCCGATTTATAGGACGATAATCTTGTAGAACTGTACATTATCTCGAATTTTGCCATTTTTGTTGATTCAAAGGCAAGGAATCAAGTTAACACTTCTGTCCAATATTCCAATGTTGTTTTGGAATAGCATATTTTAGAATTTTTAGTGCTAGAACTTGGGATTTACAGAAAAACTAGCCGACCGATAAAAATCGATTACTCGGCCGATAAGCGATCAATCTCTAATCTAAGGCCGGTCGCGGCCATGACGTGGTTGAGGACGCAGCGTGCACGAACGAGGGGCGAATTTGCCGCTGCTGGATATGATGATGGCGATGCCGCCAAGCATACGCGCACCGACCGTGGCGCGATGGGATGCAGATGCAGCAATGCGACACGGGCCAAAGAGACGTGGCGCAGCGAAGCGGAGGAGTGCGCCAATGCACGTGGCCCAACGGGGGGAAACCCATGGCACCAATGCACGTGGCCCAACGGGGGGAAACCCATGGCACGGTGGAAGAGGAGATGCCACGCCGCGGTCTCCGCCAGGTTGACGAAGGATCTTGCGCGCTGCATCCCCGCTCCCTCCTTGCCGGCAGCACAGCCGTACAGCGCCGTCTTTCCATCCAGGGGCAGCACGTCCGACGAGATAGCGGCCCAGAACTAGTCATCCTCCTTGAGCATGTGGCACCAGGACAGCGTCCATTGTTCGGAGTCCTGGAAATCGAATTTATCTAAAACACGACTTACTCAAAAACTTGTCATACCCGTTTTTTCCAAAACGCAAATTCTGGGTATTAGGAAAGGAAAACGGTTGTTATCCTCCGAGGATGATCCTCCGGGTCAAACTCTTGCCCACGTGTCCTACTCCTGTCCACCACTTTTTTCTTCCTCCTTCCTCCCGTCGACATGCACGCACAGAGGCGTACGAGAGAGCGACGGCACCGGCGATGGGGCGACCGGGGGCGCTCGCCGGCGGCCTGGGCGGGCTCGCCAAGCCCTGCCGCTCCAGCGAAAGGCGCTCGCCGGCGGCAGAGGGGCGCCTCTACGTGTTGCCGTGAGCGCACCATGGCGGTGCCTCGAGTGGGGACGGCGCGGGCAGCTGGGCTTCAGGTGCGCGTGCGCCGCCGCAGGGAGGGCTTCTTGTACGCGGCACCCGCTGCCGGGATGCGCCACCGCCGCCGGGATGCGCCGCCTGGATGCGCCACCGTCTGGATGCGCCGCCGGGGTCGGCTCTCTGCGCGTCGGGACACGCCGCCGGGATGGTTTCCGAGGCCGAGCTCGCGACCATGCGCGTGGACACATTCTCCAGCGAGCTTCGTCTCGACGGCGTGGCGGTGTACATGGTGCTCATGGCTTCAGTCTAGTGCGGCGCTACAATTGATTTTATTTTGGGCTACAATTGTTATTCGATTTTGCTATAGTAGCATAATTTGTTTGCTACGAGGTCGCCGGCGAGAGTATCCGACAATGTCTCCGGCGAAGTCATTTTTGCTACAATAATACAAACTATTTTTGCTACAAATGTTTCCCCTTTTTGCTATAATAGTATAAAATGTTTGCTACGGTGCCTCCGGCGAGATCTCCAGTGATGTCTCCGGCAAAGTCATTATTTTGCTACAATGGCACAAATTTTGTTGCTGCAATTGCTCTCCGTGTTTGCTATAGTGGTACAAAATGTTTGCTACGATGTCTCCGGCAATTTTTTTTTTGGTCTTTTTATGTGGACAATTTTTTTGCTACAATAGCACAAAATTGTTATTTCAATCGAACCTTTTTTGCTTCATAGGAGCAAAAGCGGGATTTGGGGGAATTTGTGAATTGCTAGAATAGGCTAAATTTCTTATTTTAATGAACACTTTTTTTGCTCACAGCAGCAAAAGCGGGATTTGGGGATTAGTTGGGACACGTGTCGGCTCCTGGACCCGGAGGATTTTTGGCCCAAATCCTCCAAAGGACGCCCAGCGTTGTCCATTAGGAAAACAAGTTTTGTTTATCCGCAAATTAGTTAGACCATCGAAACAATGTTTTAGTTCTTATTAGGCCTTAAAATGCATTTGTCCAAACATAACCGATTCTCTACAAGCTAGTACTAGTAGCTAACCCAGCCAAAATCTGCGACCATCACCAGCGCAGAAACAGAGCATGATACCTTGCGAAAACAGAGGACCAGGATACATATATCCATAAGAAGGCATCCCAGGCCATCGGTCCCCGTTGACCCCGTCGAGAAGCACGGCTAACACCTTTGCATACCCTAATCATGAACCAACCACCGGGGAAAGGATATGCCCCGACGAGGCGGAGCCCAGGCCAGCGCTGCCGCCCTAGATGCAATCACAGATAAATCATAAATCACCGGGGAGCTCCAAATCCTGCGGTCGGCCGGACGGCTCGTGGATTCGCAGGCAGATATTTCGTCCGGGACCAGACGGGATTCCTAATCGTATGCTAGCGCCCGGATTCTCAATCGTATGTTACCGCCGGGATCTGAAGCCTAGACGCTACACCATGAAAGTACAGAGGAAGTGGATCTGAGCACTCACCATGCATAGCTGGAATAGAAACTCGGCAAGAGGGCTCGATACTCTGGCCTCCACCACCGGCGGCGGCGTCAACTTCGCCTTCGCCTTCATTCTCCTGGCGGCTGGAGCAGACTTGTGAAGGTGGGCAGCAAGCACGAAAGACTTGGCACTCCGAGACTTGGCTATACAAATAGCCATACCACACGCCGAGACCCGAAAGTCCGAAACCGAGTCCCGAAACCGAACGCTCTGTTGACCCGAAAACTTATGTGGCCCATACAATACAATAATAACAAGTCTGACGGACGTCGCTTTCCATTTGTTTTTTAATTTAAAGGTCTTGTCCAGCACTCCAGCTTTTTTTTTAGCCTCTCTGAGTATACACGCTGTAGTATCTGATCAGACACACAGGAACCCCTACCTATGTGTCTAAACTAGAACTACAACCTATATCTCGAATACGTCCTGAGAGATTTCGACGGGCACGTCGACCTCGCCTGTGCCACATGAGACGTTGAGAGGCATATGTGATTTATTACACTGTTCAGTGAACAGTGCTGCTACAGTGCCATCTGTGAACAGTGTAGCACGTGAGACGCCCAGAAATTCGCTCCGCAGGAGTCGAACTCTGGCGGGCTGGGTGCTCACCAGCAACCCCAGCCACTCGAGCTATTGCTCGGTCTCTCCATCACTCCAGCTGGACTACACAAGAACTTTTCCATGAAACTCCGGGGAAAAGGCAAATTATACATAGATGACTCAGACAAAACTGAAAGAAGCGATCAAGTCCGCTTGATGGTAACGCCGGTGCGTGCACAAGCGTCTCGGACTCGGCTTCATCCGTTGGTCCCCATGTCCATGTGTACGCAGCCCAAAGGCAACACGCTACTCCGGTTGGAAGTCTGAGAGAGCCGCCAATAAAAAAATCATCACTGGGCATGTTAAAAGTTTAGATTAATCATGCATTTCAGTTACCACTATCTGATCACTCGGGAACACTTTTCAGAGCTACCGTACGATTTTTTTAATAAAGGATACTCTCCCTCCCATCCACAAATGTACTATTTATTTGGATGGCTAGCCATATAGAATGAGCAAAGGTAAGTGCTTTATTTTCTCATCATGATAAAAAAGAAACATTTTCATGCCGTTGCAAGGTTACCTTTGGTAAGGATTACCCTTTTGCAAAAGTGCCCAACAAAGATTTTTTTAAGTGATACCTTCATTGTTCAGATTTTTTTTATCGACTTGACACATCTGGATGAATAAGTGCTCTATACATTAGAATCTACCGAAAATTTCCAAATCTCGTATAAATTACAATTACAACGAAATTCATAAACCCCTACGATAAGTGGAACATAGGCAGTCGTTCTAATAGAGCATACCATGTTCTGAATCTGGGACCGATTAAATACCGTCTGAATGTCACATAGGTGGAGATGTCCCCAAAACCGTAGCAATTATATCGCTCTTATGACGGAAAATATTTATGGAGCTGGTTATTGATCGGGAGTGTGGTATTTCCTAACCACTTATCCTCTCAGAACCTAATCTTCGAGCCATCCTTGATGGAAAAAATCCAAAGCGCAAGAAATATGTCTTTATCGCCTTAAGACCAGCCAAAAAAATGAGAATCACCAATAAAAATGTCAGAAATATTTTAAACCTATGTATTTCCTTTTTAGGAGGGTCTGACAAACTCCATCTTCAGTATGAAGTTTAAATAACCATTTACCAAGGAGGGTTCTGTTCTTAATCTAAAGGTCTTGAACATTGTTGACGTCTATTCCATTGTTACACAGAACACATCCTCGTGTATCTTCAGAAGAAGGGTTGATGCATCGCAAGCTTCCACGGTAGGTCGACTTACATCGCGATATGCAAGATGGTAAGCCAGCTTTTTCAACTAGACGCCCACTCGCCCAGGATGGGGCCTATCAGGGCTCACGACGACGATTGGTTGAACTAGGCCAACTCGATCGCTCCTAACGCAGTTTTCGATCAAATGAACAAACTCGCTTAACAGAGTCACCGAATTGAACATAAGCAGGGACAATGGAGATAGATGATAACAGTAGATTGAACCATATGATTGATTGGACTTGCGAGTGTTTACGTTACAATCGGGAAAAACCCGTACATTATATATGGTGGCCGGACTTTCCCTACAAGTCACAGTCTACGCATTACATTTTTTATTCAAACTCCTACTCACACGCTAGACTAGGCAGGTTTCCTCTAGCTTTGTACTGGACTCAAACTTCAAGCGTCCGACTCGCCATGTGATGATCGTATTCTCTTCCGTGTTGGAGGCACCTTCCCTGCCTTTGCGTTGAGCTTGGTGTAGCTTTAATCATGTTGGGTCTTGATGCTTCCATATTACTGGCAAACCGGGCCGGTTTGCGCCTTCATATGTGTGCTGCCTCACCTGCCTTGTCGCCGTCTGATGATGCGTGTAAAACATACGCATTTTTATCCATTTTTAAACCGTATCTTTTATAGGGTTACGGTGCATAAAACAAAAAAATTCCTAACAACGATAACCAATATAGCCAAGATCAATTATGCAGATATGAAGTAACGGAGGGAAACGGTGATCATACCCTTGAAGATCGTAAGCGTCGACGATCACAAGATCTGTGTTGATGACGACACATGACGCTTGATGAAGCCGACCTCAAGATCACGATGATCCTCGCGACAAGTGCCCCAAGTGTTGCACCTCGTAGTACTCGCACACATACGGTGCTTGACAATGACTCCCGGGTCTCCGTTCCAGCCGAGGTTGCGGAAGTAGATCTTCTGGACCGGAATTCCCACAGCACGACGGCATGCCGCAGCGAAGATACCTCTCACGAGCACATCCCAGACTTGGGGCCGCGCAAGAGAGAGAGAGAGAGAGAGAGAGAGAGAGAGAGAGAGAGGGTGGCGCGGGAGGTGGGAGACCTTTTTCCGATTATCTGGAATCTATTCTATTAATAAATCCCTCCTATGCCTTTCTTTATATAGGGGAACCGGGCATACCGTGCCAATTGCCTTGGCAATGTGGGACTAAAAGAGGGGAGGCACCATGCCTTGGCCGCATTGGCCCTTGGTGCCACCAAGGCCCATGCGCCTCACTACTCCTTGGTGCGGCCAGCCTACATGGGCCTCTCTCTCTCCGGGAGAGGCCCATTAGGTGGGCTGCCCAATTAAATCCGAATTTATTTATTAATTAATTAATATATTAATTCATATTAACATATTATTTAATTCCCCGGTACTCCGGAACTCCTTCCGGACCATTCCCGTGACTCCGGAACTCTTTCCGGATCACTCCGAACACCTTCAGACTTTCCCGGAACCCTTTCGGTTTTCTCTTCTCTTTTCTTTGGTGATTCCGACAGATCCAGAACCCTTAAGTGTGTTACCCTACGGTTCAGGATCACTCCAGACATGATCGAGACACCTCTCCGATCAATGACCACCAGCGGGGTCTAGAAACCCATGATGGCCACTGTGCGATCTACGAATTAATTCGCTTGAACCTTACCATTGTATCCTATTCCCTTTGTACCGCGATACTGAGTTTGTCCGAGATATGATCTTCAGCATCCTGATACTTAGCTCTATCTCATTACCGACAAACTACATTAACTCGTTCTCATGATCACACATCCTATGACCTAGTCACATGTTTGCAAACTTTGATGTGATCTCACCGAGTGGGCCCTTTAAGTATCTCTCCGATATTCGGATGCACAATCCTGGTCTTGATCATACGCCTCAACGTGCTACGGTGTGACGGTTGATGCAATTAAAGCAACCTCAGGTAACAGCGATTAAATACGATCTCACGGTCAAAGTATTAGGTAACTATGTTTCTAACTACCATGACGTTGAACGTTTGATCACGTCACAATACCTATATTGGGTGTGTCCATCACATCATTCACCCAATGATATGACTCCATTGTCAATTGACATAACTGTCCATGATCAGAAAACCTTGATCATTTGTTGCCCAATGGACTAGTTAAATAGAGGCTACTAGGGACTTGGTTGTTTACATACCACACGTGTATTAATATTTCTGCTTAATACAGTTATAGCATGGTATAAAACTTATTATGAACATATACGAGTTATGATAATAAAACATATTTATTATTTGCCTCTAGGGCATAACTCCTTCAGTCTCCCACTTGCACTAGAGTTCAAATAATCTAGTTTGCATTTGATCTAACACCATTAGCCTCCTAGTGCTTCGACCATGCACTGCTCGTGGAAAAAGGTTTAGTCAACAGATCTGCCACACTGAGATCTGTATGTACTTTGCAAAACTTTTATGCCACCTAGTTTGACATCGTTCCGTATCTTATGATAACGGTGAAATGTATGTTTCGGTGATGGAGTGAGACTCGAATCTTTGCGTAGCATGGGCCTTGAAATTCTAAGAGATCTTTCAAAGGAAACCATGCATGCTCAGAAAAACCCGCTCAGTCCAATCACACTTGCCACTTCTGAAGTAGCCATATACTCCTATACCTATGTAGATTGTGCGACAGTGCATGCATTTGCCACTTTGCAAGCTATCCATGTCTTTTCTCAAACAACAGACTTCTCCTGTATGTGATCTCTAGTCGTATGAGTCAGTGTCATAACTTGCATCATCCCAACTCTTTGCGGCAAGTTGTCTTTCACTCTCACCACAAACCAGAAAACATATCCTCAGTTCTCACTAGACACTGAAGGATATACTTAACGTTTGCCCATCGATCCATCCAGGGATCGCTCTAGAACCTGTTCTTCAACCAAAAACTAGGGTCACACCAGGTCGAGCATTCAACACGATAAACATGACAGAGTCTATGGCTAAGGCATAGAGGATGTCAGACATCCTTTTCTTTCATTAGTTATCGCTGACATGCCGAGATGAACTCAATATTTTACCTAGTCATACAAGCAGGAACTCCTTCTTTGCTTGTTCTATCTGAACATTTTCAGAATCTAGTCTAGGAAAATATTCTGACTTAATGTTATCAAGCTTTTCGATCTATATATTATAGATCTAATGCCTAATACTTTCAACTTCATTCATAAATAATCATTTATACTTTACTAGAGGATCTCTATCATTTCCAATATGTCACCACATATAAATTAAGGAATGATACCTAGCTCCCACTCAAATATGCCATCCGCATATAAGACTAGGGAATTCATTTTAGCTCCCACTCAAATATTCCATTCACATATAAGGTTAAGAAAAGCTACTTACACTAGTACAGAACGACACATCCGATACCCCTCTATGGAAACGGCACGAGTTAGGCGACGGAGAATCGTGCTTTCCGCGTGAGAAAACCCGCCCCGCCAGGCAAGCTGGCCCGCGTCCCGCCTTCATAGGCAACGGTCGCGAATTATTAACCGTTGCTGATATGTTGGTAACAGAGTTTCTTTCGACTCCGTTTGCGATATGTTCTTCAATGGCATCGGACATTTGTATACAACCGTTGGCGAGGTTGCTTATATAAAATTCCTTTTTTAGCACTATCTTGGATATTATAAAAGACTGTCGATTCGCCCTTGTTCCTCCGCTCCAGCTTGTTTTTACTCCGCACTCGTGTCCTCCATGGCCAAGAGCATGAGCTCGTCGGGGAGATTGAATGCGTCCTCCTCCTGCGCCGCCGGGGCCGGGTCAGATCTGCCGCTTGTGAAGTGCATTTGCTGCCGCTGTCGGAACGCGATTCGTCGAGTGTCGCGTTCGGATCTGAACCCAGGCCAGATCTACTTCAAGTGTCCAAATCACAGGGTTAGTTCAACGCTTCGACCAGTTTTGATTGATTCTATTCTATGTGTGATGCTGATTTGCCTCTGGATTCGATTTACCATTTGGCAGGGGAGGGGCGAAGAGTATTCTGGGAGCTGTGATTATTTTTTTTGGATTGAAGATTATGTTGAGATGCTGCTTGCTAATGGCGTCGAAGTGGAAGCTGCAGAGCTGAAAAATGTAGCCTTGATAGTCAAGAAGGCGAACATGGAGATGAAGCCGCACACTGCAGCAGCTCTAGCTGGTTTGGCATGGAGCCCAACAAACACTTCGACTAAATCTGACCATGTTGTTGCTGTGCGCAAGGAGCGGCATAAAGGAACAGAAATAGCTCAGTTAAATGTTCTTGTGAGCATTGCTAGAATGATTTTGTGTGTTTGTGTGCTGCTGTTAGGTGTGAACTTGTATCCAGCAATGAAAATCAGTAGAATGTATTAGGTTCGTATGCAGCTATGCAAATCAGTACAATGTATTAGGTTCGTATGCACTTAGAAAATCACTAGAATGTATTATGTTCGTATGCAGCTACGGAAATCAGTAGCACATAGTAGTTGTGAACTTGTATCCAATGGAAACGGTTATATAAAATGTCCGTTGCCAATTGGGTGCCTATAAATGTACTGGCGAAGCAAGCCCCATCAGTCTCATTCTCAATCCCTCACTGTCCATCTTTCAACCCTAGCCGCCGCACATTGTAGCTTTTTACTCTCCTCACTCTCTCATGGCTTCCTCGGCCGGCGCTTCTAGATCTCGCCATCGCAGCCGTGGCTCTAGCGGCCGCACCGATCTAGCTGCATCTGTTCGTGATAGGGCAGATCTGGAGGCGGCTGTGATGCGGCAGGTGTGGGAGCGCGTCAGGCTCATCACCTCCGGTGATGCCCCGCGTCCTCTGGGCCACGCGGAGCTGGATCAGATCATTCATCGGGTGGTGATGCAGCAGTTGTGGCGGATCCGCCGTCAACGGAGGCCGATCTGGAGGCCGCCGTCGACGGAGGAGGAGGTGGCCGATCTGGAGGCGACGTCCCCGGTGGAGGAGGTGGCGTCCACGGTGGAGGAGGTGGCCGATGTGGAGGTGCCATCCACGGAGGAGGAGGTGGCCGATCTGGAGGTGGCGTCCACGGTGGAGGAGGTGGCCGATGTGGAGGCGCCGTCCACGGAGGAGGAGGTGGCCGATCTGGAGGTTGCCGTCGACGGAGGAGGAGGTGGCCGATCTGGAGGCGACGTCCCCGGTGGAGGAGGTGGTGTCCACGGTGGAGGAGGTGGCCGATCTGGAGGCGGCGTCCACGGTGGAGGAGGTGGCCGATCTGGAGGCGGCGTCCACGGAGGAGGAGGTGGCCGATCTCGAGGCGCCGTCGACGGAGAAGAAAATGTGAGGTCTAAATCGCTCAGCTCATGAACTAGTTCATCAATTGGTTTTATATAGAACTTGTCTAGTATATAGAACTTGTCTAGTATATAGAAAACTCGTCTAGTATCTTGCACTTTATTGTTTCTGTCTAGTTTTCTAGTCTAGCATAGAAAACTTGTCTAGTATTTACTCCCTCCGTCCACTAATAACGGTCTCAAGTTTGTCAAAAAATGGATGTATCTAGACATGAAACATGTATGGATACATCCACTTTTTGACAAACTTGAGACACTTATTAGTGGATGGAGGGAGTAGAAAACTTGTCTAGTATCTTGCACTATTTTAAAGTCTATTAAGGTGAATTAATTTCAACTCTTTGTTGTACTACCGATGATGAATAGATCCAGTCACAACTTTTTGTCAATGTGCTAATCCTCGTTATTGTTTTGTGTAGCTAGTGTATGAAGTAATAGTATTTCGGCGACACTGTATAAAAAATGGTGAGGCTCTTGGAGGAAACATCACCTTCAAGTTATGCCTCCAAATCGTTTGATCGGACTGCAAGCACACGGATATAGGCGCTTAAAGGTGTGAACTGTTTTCACATTAAATTATATCTATGTCATGTAGCATCATATTTTGGCTCTTATCTAACTATCAATCCATGTATTTTTATCCAGAAGCACAAAGTTGATCCGAACAAACTTTAAATGTGCTACTTATAAAGTGGGATTATATTTCGGCGACACCGTCCAAGATGGAGCAAGCCTTAGTACGAAGAATTTGGCAATTTGGCTTGGTGTAGTTTCTGTTTTTTCAGTTTCTCCGGCTATTTTGTGGATGTGTGTTTAGGGAGCAAGCCTTAGCTGCAGTTTAGGGAGGCATGAGAATGATAGGATTAGCGAAGCATGTGTAACCCATCTTTTGATGCTATGTAATGGTGACAATTGTTATATAAGTTATGAACGGTTTTGCTAGCAACTTTGTGCTTCTGCTGTGATATTTTGAATGTCAATTGGCAACTGTATTGCTGCTGTAGGCTTATGAAAAAACCTCAATGCAAACGAGTAAAACAGAATCTTCGTTTCTGATGTCCAGATACATCGGCAACGGAGACTGGATGGCAACCGTAGCCAAAATCAAGCCTCATCGGTGACGGTTTTTCTTGTCCGTTGCCGATGAGAGCCTTCACATCAGTGACAGGGTCGGGGACACGGACCCTTTTTCCGTTGCCGAAGGGTTTTTGGCCCGTTTCCGATGTGTCGTTCTGTACTAGTGTTGGCTCCCACTCACTTTCTTGTAAATGCAGGTCTCTTCAACTATTTTGGACGACTCCAAAATCCTTTGATCGCATTATCAAAGTGAAGATTCCAGCTCCGATATGCTTGCTTCAGCCCATGAATGAACAGCTGAAGTTTGCATACGTGTCTAGCATCCTTAGGATCAACAAAACCTACTCGTTGTACAACTACAAATATTTCTTAATGTTGCCATTAGGGAACATGGTTTCTTTATCCATCTATCAATTTGTCAATTTGAAATTATAGTAACTGCTAAGACAATCCTAAATAGACTTACGCTTCGCCACCTGAGACAAAATCTCGTTGTGGTCAACTCTTTGAATTTGTCAAAAACATTTTTACGACGAATCGAACTTTATAGACGGTTGTCTCTGTCGATGTCTATTTTCTCATATAATTCCATTTGCGCTCAACGGCCTCAAGGCCATCGAGAAGATCTACCCAAGTCATCACTTGGTAATCATACATGGATTTTATCTGGGATTATATATGGCTTATAGCCATTTCTTGGACTTAGGTCCACCATCGCTTCTTCGTATTCCGTAAGTTTGTCATGTTTCAGACGGTCATAACAAGATTGTCATACCACTTAGTGCGGAACACATTCTCGCACGCCTACGATCTTAGTATGAGTTTTGATTAGAGCTTCGTGACCATTATCACTAGCTTCCTTCCAGAGGACGGTTTCAGAACAACTTCCGTTGCGCCACTCGTTGTCCGGAGGAAAAGTTCATTAACTCCGTCTTGCTCTACTTTCTCTCCCACTTATACCCTTGGCAAGATACAACTTCTTGAGTAAGGTACTCCCTCCGTTACACAATATAAGATGTTTTAGACCCGTTCCACAATCACATATATACACATGTATGTAGACACCTTTTAGTGTATATGTGCACTCATTTTAGTCTGAATCTAGTCAATATGTGAAACACCTAAAACATCTTATATTATGGAAAGGAGGGAGTACGTTCCAGCAACAAATTGCCTTTGTCGTGAAAGGTGTATCCAATTGTTTTATCAGATACTCTGCAAAGATGAATTTATCCGCTTTAGGTTTGAACTCATCGAAAACCTAAATTACATAAACGACTATCTAGGCAAAAAGCCATGCCATAACTCATATGGTATTACCTTCACGGATTTAGATGGTTTCCCTATAATTTAAAGTGAATGTTTTGATTCCAACATATAACTAAAATAATTCGATAAGAGATATTATTGACCACACATTATCCAATAGAGTATGGTTATGACGTGGAAACACACCATAGCACTGTGGTGTTCCATGTGGCGTAATTTGTGAAACTCTTTTCACAAGTCTTATGATGATATGCCAAACTCATAACTCAAATCCTTGTCTCCTCGATCAGTATCGCAGGAAATTGATTTTCTTGTTAAGTTTATTTTTCTACTTCACTCTGAACTTGTTTGAACTCATCAAACTTTTCAGACTACCATTTCATTAAGTGGATATGCACATATCTACTCAAATGATTGGTGAATTTTACGAAATAATGATTTCCACTACTCGTTAAAATACTCGTTGGTCCGGACACATCAGTATGTATGATTCTCAACAAGTTAGATGTCCGCTTCCTTAAACCGAAAACGGAGTCTTAGTTATCTTGTCCATGAAGGACGGTTTGCATGTGTCAAAAGATCAAAATCCAAATGCTCGGAGATCCATCAGAATTGAGCTTGTTCATGCATATAACGTTGACATGACTTCAAACGATAGTGCCACACGAATGCGGTGTCATTACTAAGTCTATATCTTTGGCATTAATGTTATGAATGCTGGAGCTACTACCATTAGATTCAAAATAAGAACAATCCATTCATAACCAGTGTATGATCATTTGAAGATATTACTCATAAATACAGGACAACAATTTGTCACTAACATATATGAATAATCATCTCGCCAGAGGCAAGACACACTTATAATGGTCATGCTAACAAGTGATTACAAAATAACTTATTCAAATGGTAGATGCAGAGGGAGAGTGTTGATGGCCATCACAACATATTACTTGCCATCATCGACACACATCGTCTCCTCGTCCTTCCAAGCTACTCAAGCAGAAAATCTTGTTTCATAAAACATGACCAGTATCATAACTCAGTCACTACAGCGAGTACTTGTTTAGGTGAAACATTCATAACACGTATATCATGTATACCATCTTCATTGATGACTTCCCAGTGATCTATTTCATCTTCTTGGTTTTTCACCGCAACCAAGAATTCATGAAGGTGAACGATTCTCCTTGCATGATATAGTCCATGACAAATTATTTGCAGCTGGGGTGGGCGGCAAGCACAGCACCCCATCACGAGCAAAGTTGTATATCATCCAGTAATTGAGCTGAGTGTGGAGTTTTCAGTGTCATCAAGCATGACTACCACATGCTCTTTTAATGTGAGTATTCTCTTCCATTTTGCTCGAGAAGAAAACCTGACTTACGGTGCATACAGAGCATCAAGCTCAACGATCATTCCGAATGTTCATGATTTGTCAACATGCACCTGCAGTTCATTATCTATGGCAGAGATCATAGCATACTGAACTATGATGGAATTATCCGCACAAACTTGATAATCCGAATTATCTTCTTTGTTAGCGGAATCTCCAGGTTTCATCTCCTAGAGGATTTTGTATCACATAGAGCTAAAGGTTGAGACAAGGAGTATCCTCCAGCTACAGTACAAAACTATGAAGTTGGACCCACCTTTTAAGTTTCTCAATCGCAGGAATGCGCCTAAGTTTAAAGAGGGCTATCGAACAGGTTATTATCTACATATATTTTTGCAAAGACATTTTGACTATTTTCATAATATGGGTTCATGTTTTAAATAAAAATATAAGAACTCCCACTCAAAACGAACATCCCTTGTCGTCATTTTAGTGATTACATGATCCTAATCCACTATACCACTCCCGATCGTCACGGCCGATAGCATAGCTTCAAAGGTAGACATCACCATGTCAATCACATCATTCATGTGACTCATGCTCGACCTTTCGGTCTTCCTGTGTTCCGAGGCCATGTGTGTACATGCTAGGCTCGCCAAGTTAACCTTAGTGTTTTGCTGTGCAACATGGCTTACACCCACTATATGCGAACGCTGAAATGAATAGCACCCGATCGTCACGACCTGCCTCATAACGGAGAACTTTCTTGGTGCACTAGTAGAAAATAGGCCTTTCGTCCGGGCCATTAGTCCCGGCCGTGGCCTGGGCAGGGACTAATGGTCCGGACACGTCACCCCAAAAACGCCGAAGCGTACGGCACCCATTAGTCCTGGCTCGTTAGGGCCCAATAGTCCCGGTTTGAGATACAAACCGGGACTAAAGAGGTCTGCGGCCCGCTGCGGCCTGGTGCCCCCCTTTAGTCCCGGTTTGTATCTCAAACCAGGACTATTGGACTGGCCCTATATATATGGCAGCCCCTCTCCCCTCTCTCTTGTTTTTTTTCTGGTGGAAGGTGGTGTATGTTTGTGCTAGTTTTTTTTCTTCATATGCACTAGAGGTGTTCGGTGAAATGCGTGTTAGAGCGATGCCACTTGAGTTCATATGAGACAAACATGATATGAGGTGCCCGAGCCACACTTAAGCCTTCCTCCTCTTTGTTTCCAAGTGTCCTAAAAGGTTAGCAACTATTTTCTCATTTAGACCGCGCGGTACTAATTTTAGCATCGTGATTGTGTTTGATATATTGTTCTATGATGCAGATGAGCCATCCATGGATGTACGGTGACCGACGCTCTGCCGCTTACAGAGAGGGCGTGCGTTCTTTTCGCCTTGCGGCCGAGGCGAACAAGCGGCGGGATGGCTTTATGATTTGTCCATGTGTTGAATGTCGGAATGAGAAGGATCACTCTTCCTCAAGAGTCATTCAGAGCCACCTGCTTCGGTCCGGTTTCATGTCCGGCTATAATGTTTGGACCAAGCACGGAGAAAGATGGGTTATGATGGCAGACGGCGATGAAGAAGAGAACAATGATGATAACTACTGATCTATGTTCCCTGAATACGCTGATACCGCAATGGAAGACAATGAAGAAGAAGGGGGTGCAGAACGGGCACCAGATGAGCCCGCTGATGATTTTGGTCGGGTCATTTCTGATGCAAGGCGAGGCTGCGACACAGAAAAGGAGAGGTTGCTGTTCGAGCAGATGTTACAGGACCACAACAAATTGTTGTATCCAACTTGTGAAGATGGCCAGAAGAAGCTGGGTAGCACACTAGAATTGCTGAAGTGGAAGGCAGAAACCGGTGTGACTGACTCGGCATTTGTTGGGGATATACCTACTAGGGGTATCACCAGCATGGATCAATCCGGCTAGTCCAGGGTGGCCCGCAGTGGTGGTGAAGGCTTTGCCTACCGGGCGGCCCAGATAGCTGACGACCAAGGAAGGCGGATGCCGGCAAGGAGGAGGCCCAAGACTGAAGCCCATGAAGCCACCAAGACCAAGACGGAAGGCGGCATACTTGCCGGCTAGGTTTAGGACTCCGTATACTTGCTGGATACGTAATCACCTTGTAACCCTAGGTCCAGCCGCCTATATAAGCTGGACCTCGGGACGCCTTTAGGGCACGATACTGATACATCCAACTCATTGTAACCTGTTCACGGCGATATTGCCTTATAGTGAGTTATAGCAGCACGTAGGGCACCGCCACCGCCGTGGTGCCTGAAGCTGGGTAAACCGCCGTGTACAATCCCGACCTTGACGACGTCCACCTTCTTGCCCTACGTTCACCCTCGGCTAGCAGGACCCCGTCTCCTATCCAAGATGCCGATACGACGACAGTTGGCGCCCACCGTGGGGCCTAAGGCGTCAGGCGTCACGTTCCAGGCGGGAACTCTTGGCGGCATCGGCGAAACAATCGCCGTCGGCCGCGCTGTTCGCTACGGCGACAACCACTACATCAGCTGCGACGAGTCCTACATCCCCGCAGACGACTACATTGTCGGATGCGGAGTTGTGCCGTTTGGCGGCGTCGATGTGTTCATCGGCTACACTTCTGAGGCGTATGGGTTGCCGCGAATTTATTCGCCATCCCACCCGCCCTACAATCAAGACGGATCTGAGTTTGCCTCCTCTGAGGAGTCCGCAGATTCAGATCTACACTTTGTCGGCATGACGGGACTGGGATCAGACTCCCAGCCCAACAGTCAAGATCCCGAATCTATTCTTCCTGCACTCCAGGATGATGCGATGTCGGATGCCGGATCCAGATCTACCGTTCACGTCAACGTAGATTCTGATTCCGAAGAAGATTCTGCCAGCATGTTTGAGCAACGGGTCAAGCAGTGTTTTATTACACCTGATCCTCCGCCATCTGAGGCGGCTACGGGCTCTTCCGTCAACATGCAGCAGTTTTTGTGGCGGATGTCACCGGCGCAGCTTCAGAGAAGGCGGCAACTGACGCCGCCAACCTGGGGACCCCGGCAACCGATCCACAGTTTCCAGAGCCTCCTGGGGCTCCAAAGAAGAAAATCTGGAGAAGGGCGAGCCCAGCAAGATAGGAAGCATGGCGGCTCTGGCGGAAGTTCTTCACACGCCGGTAAACGACAAAACCAATCCGGCTGATTTGGAGAAACTTCGGAACACCTTGGTGGAGCAAACTGAGTACCTCAAAAGCAAGCAAGCAGAGGTCCAGAGCCTCCTCGACGAAGCCAAGGAGGAAAACGCCAAGATAACTGCCAAGTGCGACCCCAAGCGCAATCTTTTCACCACCACCCCATTGCCCAAGCCGGCAGGACAAGTGGCGGAGAAGAGAGGTAGGAAAGGCAGGGATCATGACACCTTCAAATCCCCTGCCCAAAAGCTTGGTTTCGAGTGGGCTACAGCGCCGCAGCGTAAGGACAAGAACGGGGACGTCATCCTCGCAACACCTGTCCTCAACACTGCAGCCGCCTTGGACATCCTCAACAATGATGACTATGACAAGGACGAGAAGATCTACTACGCATCGATCCTTGCTCACAAAGCTCTAGAGCAGCAGGCCCGTGCTGATTCTCGCGCCGACATGGCGGACGCAAGGGGAGGAAAGTTGGAATCAAAATCCAACGCTTGCAAAGCTGCGGCCGGTGGCAACCCAGAAGATCCGTCCGGCTCCAGTAGCCACGGAAAAGGGAAGGACAAGGAGAAAGACCCACGCAAATCACCACCTCCAAAGGCAGCGTGATGAGGCATCCAGGACCGGCAACAGGCGCAAGGCCTCACCTCCCCGCCTAGGCGGGATGAAGGCGGAAGCAGGGGCAGCAAGCAGCCGCCAAGGAGTGGCGGCAACCGCGACGATGCCCCGCCGCCAAGAAGAAGCAGGGACCGCACACAGTCCCCACCACCAGTGCCCAGGCACGAAGGCGGAAGCCGGGGACACAACAATGAGCCTAGGCACAGCCGGGCAGCGCAGGACGAGCCCATGCTGATAGATCTGGCAAACAGCTCAGTCCGCAAGACGCGAGACATCGTCTCAATGACATCAAGGCTGGAAAGCAAGATGCCTATCTAGGACCTGAGTGCTTTGGCCCAGCCATCCGCAACGTTCAAGTACCCAGAGACATGACGTCAGTGTCAAAAACTCATCAAAGGTACAATGGAGCGGACAAGCCAAACTCATGGTTGTCGGACTACGCGCTGGCAGTTGAAATTGCTGGAGGCAATGGCCTCGTCGCGCACGCTTCCTTCCCCTCATGTGGAGGGGACAGCCCGAAGCTGGATCGAAAACTTGCCGGAGAAAAGCATTCATAGCTGGCATGACATGGAAAAGGTGTTCACGCAGCACTTCCAAGGCACGTACAAGCGACCCAATACATACACAGATTTGGTTCGTTGCGTGCAAAAGCCAGATGAAACAGCTACAAGCTTCTTGGCAAGGTGGATTCAAACAAAGGCAAGCTGCGAGAACGTAGACGACAATCAAGCAATCCATGCCTTCACCACGGGCCTCCTGAAGGGCTCAAGTCTCAGACATAAGCTCGTACGCATGCAAGTCAAGGATCTCGGAGTCATGCTCGAAGTAGCAGCCATGTACGCACAGGCGGATGATGATGCACGCGATGGAGATGGCGCACATGATATGGCGCCAAACAGGCGAGCAAGTCACAAACGCAAGGCTCCCCAGGATGACAAAGCCGGACCATCAAACGAGGTCGCCGCCGCCTTCGAAGGCAAAGGCGCAACCGCAAGTGGAAAGGAAAGGGTAAAGATGGCGGCTCCAGCAAGCAGCGCCTGACGTACGATCAGGCGAAAGCCTTGCCTGCCCAATCCACGCGTCCTTAGGCAAAGTCAACCACACATTAGGGGAATGCCGGTTCATGGAGGACTTCAAGAAGACCCCGAGGTTGGCTGGAAATCAAAAAAGAGCAAAAAGGCTGAGAAGACAAAGAAGGAAGACGATGATGGGGCTATGTCCATGTCGAGGATGAGGAACCCAAGCTGATGCGTAAAGAAAGGAAATATCCCAAGGTACATGGCCAATTGGTGTGCTTCCTGGGCACTCCTTCGGCAAAAGAAGAAAAGGCGGAGATGCGCGAGCTAAACGCCACAGTACCAGACGTTCCCCAGTATCTAGACTGGTCAGAGGAGCCAATAACTGGGATAGAGATGATCATCCAGATCACGTTCCTCACCCCGGCAAATACGCCCTTGTCGTCGACCCAATTGTCGATAACTTCAGGCTCACCAAGGTGTTGATGGATGGCGGCAGCAGCCTCAACATCATCTACGCGGACACTCTGAAGCGCATGAACTTGTCGGAAAGCCAGCTTGACTATAGCAAAGTCAAGTTTCATGGCATTGTTCCGGGAAAGCAAGCAAGTCAATGGGAAGCATCAGATTGGAGGTTACTTTTGGGCCTGAGACAAACTACCGCTCGGAGTATCTCAGGTTCGAAGTAGTCCCCTTCAAAAGTGCCTACCACGCCATTTTTGGACGGCCAGCTTTCGCCAAATTCATGGCTCGCCCGTGTTACATATACAGCAAGCTGAAGATGCCGGGACCCAATGGTACAATTACCATCAGTGGCAACTTCAAGAAAGCAAAGGAGTGTGAGCGTGGCAATGCCGCCTTCGCTGAGGCAGTCCTCCACGCAGAGGAGTTAGCCATGTTGAAGAAAGAGCTCGATACATCACAGTTGCCGGAGCATGTAAAGACCGCTGAGCAAAAGAACACTTTCAAGGCGTCCGAAGACACAAAGAAGGCGGATCTGGTCCCAGGTGACAGCTCCAAGCAAGTCACCATAGGGGCTGGCTTGGACGACAAATAGGAAAGCGCGCTCGTCAGGTTCCTCCGTGAGAATCAGGACATCTTTGCATGGTCATCAGCTGACATGCCAGGTGTCCCGAGGGAACTTGCCGAGCACTCTCTTAACGTCTACGAAGGAGCCAAACCAGTGAAGCAAGGAATAAGACGCTACGGTGAGAAGAAGCGGACAGCAATAGGAAGGAGATCATCAAGTTGCAAGAAGCCAAGTTCATTAGGGAGGTAGTACACACTGATTGGTTGGCAAATCCTGTAATGGTTCCAAAACCTAATAAGGAAATGAGAATGTGCATTGATTATACCGGTTTGAACAAGTGCTGTCCTAAGGACCACTTTGCTTTGCCTCGTATAGATCAGGTCATAGACTCCACAGCCGGCTCCGAGCTGCTGTGCTTTTTGGATGCGTACTCCGGGTACCACCAAATCAAAATGCGAGAATCCGACCAAATCAAAACAGCGTTCACTACACCCTATGGGACCTTCTGCTACATCACGATGCCCTTCGGTCTAAAAAATGCCGGCGCAACGTATCAGCGGTGTATGCAAAGATGCCTTCACGAGCAAATTGGCCGCAATGTTCACGTCTATGTTGACGACATTGCCGTCATGTCAAGAAAGAAGGCAGATTTGCTTGACGATTTGAGAGAAACCTTTGATAGCCTCCGGGTATAGGATGAAACTCAACCCGAAAAAATGCGTCTTCGGGGTTCCTGCCGGCAAATTGCTTGGCTTTATCGTTTCCGAACGAGGGATAGAGTGAATCCAGAAAAAATCAAAGCGATCCTCAACATATCCAGGCCCAAGGACCTGAAGGACGTGCAGCGACTTGCCGGATCGGCGGCTGCCGTCAGTCGTTTCATTAGCCGTCTTGGTGAGAAGGCACTGCCTCTCTACCGGCTTCTGAAGAAATCCGACAACTTCGAGTGGACAGACGAAGCAGACGCCGCCTTGCAGCAACTCAAGGACGCGTTAACGTCTGCTCCAATTTTGGCAGCTCCTCGTTCGCAGGAACCAATGCTGCTCTATATTGCCGCAACTAACTTAGTTGTTAGCGTGGTACTGGTTGTGGAACGCAAGACGGAAATTTCAGACTTGCCGGAACAACGTCCGGTTTACTTCATCAGTGAAGTATTTTCCGCCTCAAAACAGCGTTATCCGCATTACCAGAAATTGGTCTACGGTGTTTTTACGCCGCCAGGAAGTTAAGGCACTACTTCCAGGAACATTCAATAACCGTGGTGAGCAAGGCACCTCTGGGGGATATCATCAATAATACAGATGCAACAGGCCGCGTTGCCAAATGGGGCATTGAACTTGCCGCCTTCGACATCTCGTATAAGCCCAGAACGGCCATTAAGTCTCAAGCCTTAGCAGATTTCGTAGCTGATTGGACGGAGGCCATGGACGAAGTACCTCTCCCTGAAGATGCATACTGGATCATGCACTTTGATGGATCAAAAATGCTCAGGGCTCGGGGGCTGGCATTGTTTTAAGAAACCCTCAAGGAGACAAGCTTAGTTATGTGTTACAAATTCACTTCAAGGCAACTAATAATGTTGCTGAATACGAAGCTCT
Organism: Poa pratensis; assembly: GCA_947311845.1. Taxonomy (NCBI): domain Eukaryota; kingdom Viridiplantae; phylum Streptophyta; class Magnoliopsida; order Poales; family Poaceae; genus Poa; species Poa pratensis. The sequence goes on from CAMZMU010000088.1 coordinate 16,149,305, forward strand.
CCTTCATGGTTTACACATTGCCAAGGAACTTGGCGTCCACGTGTCCTCTGCTACGGAGATTCAGATTTGGTGGCGCAACAGATACGTGGTACTTGGGACACAAAGAGCGAAACAATGGCGGCATATCGAGCTACCGTTGACGAATTCGCCAAGTGTTTTCTAGGCTACGAGGTCCGCCACATCCCAAGACTCAAAATGAGGCGGCAGATACACTTGCCAGAATGGGTCTGAACGCAAAAAGGTACCAAAAGATGTTTTCCTGGAACACCTACACAAGCCGTCAATTAAAGGAGCAGACCTCCTTGACCCAGAGTCGGCAGAACCAGTTGATAGTGCTAGCTATGCCGTCTACTTGGTAAAGCCGGATTGGACGACGCCATATTTGGACTTCCTGATCAATCAGGAGTTACCGGATGATGAGGTTTTGAAAAGGCAAATAATAAGAAGAGCCAAGGCATTTACAATAATCAAAGGTGAATTGTACAAGCGTAGCACCACTGGTGTTTACCAACGCTGCATTTCGCCCGAAGAAGGCAGAGAACTGTTGGATGAGATACATGCCGGCGTATGTGGACATCATGCTTCTCACGCGCCCTTGTTTCAAAAGCCTTCCGACAAGGTTTCTATTGGTTGACAGCCAAGCAAGATGCAGAAGACATTGTTAAAAGGTGCAGGGGCTGCCAACTTTATGCCAGACAATCACACATGCCGGCTCAAGAGCTTAAAACAATACCCATCACATGGCCTTTCGCAGTCTGGGGCTTGGACATGGTTGGTCCGTTTAAAACGGCGCCTGGTGGCTACACACATTTACTTGTGGCTGTAGACAAGTTTACCAAATGGGTTGAAGCTAAGCCTATCAAAAAGCTAGACGGCGCCACAGCCGCAAACTTTCTGTGGGGAATAATCTCTCGGTTCGGGGTGCCTCATAGCATTATCACCGACAATGGCACTAACTTGTCGCAAGGCGAAGTCGAGGAATACTGTTATAAGCATGGTATCCGCCTAGATCTAGCCTCCGTAGCGCATCCGCAGCAAACGGTCAAGTAGAGCGTACAAATGGTTTAGTCCTACAAGGAATCAAACCACGTCTCGAAGTACCATTGCACAGAGCGGCTGGGGCTTGGGTGGATGAATTGCAGTCTGTCCTTTGGAGTTTACGCACAACTCCAAACAGATCAACCAAGTTTACTCCTTTCTTCTTAGTCTATGGCGCAGAAGCAGTGTTGCCAACCGACATGATGTACGATTCTCCCAGAATCCAAGCCTACGTCCAGGAGACGCAGAAGATGCAAGACAGGATGGCCTTGACCTACTTGATGAAGAACGAGATGTTGCCCTTGCGCGATCCGCCATCTATCAGCAAAGTTTGAGGCGTTATCACAGCAGAAGGGTGAGGCAAGAAGTTTTAGAGTGGGTGACCTGGTTCTCCGCCTAATCCAAGATAGAAAGGGCTTGCATAAGTTATCCCCGCCTTGGGAAGGACCTTTTGTGGTCAGTAAGGTGTTGCTCAATGGTTCTTATTACTTGGTCGATGCACGTGACGGATACAAGAAGAAGCGAGGTCGCAAGCGCAAAAGGAAGGTTGACGACAAGTACGAAGAAACCAAGCGACCCTGGAACATTGAGCAGCTACGTCCTTTTTACACTTAGCAATTTCCACATTGTAATAAGTACTATATGATTATGAAATAAAAGTCTGTGGTTTGCTCATTCAGTTTTGGGATCATGCCATCTTTTGTCTTTTCTCGCAATCATATATCTGTTGTCATAAAAGTTACCAAACAAAATAAGTTTTGCTCCGTGCTAAGGTCCAAACTTTTTGACATTTGCCGTCTGCCGGCTAAAAACGCAAACAATCTTTGCACCGCCTAATATGCTTATCTGTCTGTTTGTGTGTGGGTCGCCTAGTAGTATGTCGTTGGCACCAACATGCTGGCTTTGGTCTCTGAGTCTAAATTAGTTGGTATTGCACCTGGTTGGCTCAGCTAAAGTAACTAAGATGAGGTTCCGCCAACATATGAAAAAGCTAAACATGCAGGCGAGATACATATTAAGGCGGGCCACTTAAGTAAGCCTACCGCCAAGTGTAGCATAAAAGTTGGCCCATAAATATTTACAACCCAAAATAAAGTTTTATGCGTTAACAGATTAACGCAGTGTTTTGTGCTGCCTTTGCAGGAGGAGTCTAAGGGATTGCCGCCTTGGTAGAGCTGGTGGAGAGATCCTGGGGGCTGACGCCGGCATTCTTGGGGCTGGCTCCGCCATCCTTGGGGCTGCGCTTGTCGGCTCCGGCTTCGCCTTCTTCGCCGCGGAAGCTTCAGGATCGCCAAGGAGGGATCAGCAACGGCAACATGCGGGTCCGGGTGTTCCTTGTAGAACTTGCGGATGTCAACCATGTTGGCAACCCGGGTCGCATAGCCGCGAACAGACCGCAGCACGTCCTGCATCACGATGGCTTGGTTGTTTTCGTCTTCGGTGGGGAAGTACTCGGTGACTTGATGAATATCAGCCTCCGGGTACCACGCCGCCGTCATGCCAATGCCAACTTGGCCGCCTCGTGCTGCTGAGCGTAGTGTGTGTCGTGTTCAGCTGCCGCCTTCTCCAGCACTCCGGCAGAGCATCGAAGATGACGGGATCGCCGTCTTCCCCAGGGTAGAACTTGGCGGCAAATGCTTTGCCTGCGCCGACAATCTGGTTGACGATTTCGCCAATTTTCAAGATCGGCAAGGCGCGGCGTTGTAGCCAGGTCATCTCCCAAGCTAGCCGGCACTGCACAAACACAAAGTTACACACTGCAGCTTCAAGTTCAAGAAAGCAAGGTGACAAAATGAAGGATTGGAGGCATACCCAAGACATGGTCGTGGATGGCGTTGACCTCATCCAGATGGTTCTCAAGCGTTTCTTGGCTAGCTGGACCGCCTTTGACAGTTGGTCCTGCTGCTCCTTGGCGTTCTTGTTCACCTGGTCAAGGTTGTTGCTCATGGCCTCAAGTTGTCAACTTGCTAACTTCGGCAGCATGGCCAACGCACGATCATCCAGCTCCTTGGCGTGATCCGCCTTCAGCTTGGTCACCAGCCCGGCAAGATCTGCAGCTTCGTTCATCAAAGCTTGCATGTCAGTGGAGTTCTTGAGAATATCTTGCGCAGTGTTTAATAATTCTACAAATAAAAAGAAAAGACGACTAAAATACTTGTCGGAAAAGGAAAAGAAGTCGGACGAAAAGAAGGCAAAGAAAGCTTTGTCACCTTCATCCTTCTTGCGAGCTTCTTCCAAACTCGCAATTTGGGCGTTCTTCAACTCCACGTCCTGCTGCAGTTCCTGGCATTCCTTCTTCATCTCTTGAGCACGAAATAGCTCAAGATTGGAAGCAAGAACGGCCTGCATGCACGAAAACAACATTATGGTTAGCACTATTTAGTCAACGAGACCACTTTGCCGGCTAAATTTTTCAGCCGCCAAAGTGCTCGGGGGCTGGGACCATAGGCTATTTTACCTCAAGTTGTCCGTGCAGGGTGTCGTGGAGTTCGTCCATGTGTGCGTACCAGTTGCGGGTACCGTCACGCATGGTCTTCAGTGTTTGCCGGGGGTCTTGCAACCCTTTGCCAGGTTGGGAGCCAGGATGGGAGGACGATCCGCCTTGTTCGGCCGCCATCTGGTCATCCATCTCCTGCTTCATGGCAATAAATCGAGCGGCATCACTAGCCGAAGCTTCAGCCGTCTTGGAAAAAGTATGCCGGCAACTGATTTCTTGCCCGCCATCTTCTCTGTAGCCGCCTCTGCGGTACCGGCAGCTGTGTACGTTCCCTGGCACACAACCACGGGAACGCCAACTGTGGGCGTTGTCGGCGCAGCAGCTGGAGAAGCGTGGTGGCTTGCCCCTGCCGGCAGCAATCTTCAAGTTGGAGCGGAGTTTGGGCATGGCAGGCTTGCCTCTGTAAGCAGAAACATGCAAGTTTGTCAGCACAAACATATTAAAATATCCAAGTCAGGGAAGCCAAAGTTTGCTACCGCTTCAAGGGACGTTCCCCACGGTCTCATCCTCTGCATCGGCAGAGGTGGCCGCCTTCTTCCTCTTCTCCAAATCCTTGGTGGAGGAGCTCAGCTTGCGCTTCTTCGACTTGCTGGCACCTGTATCGTACCAGTTTGGAGCCACTCGTCCTCTCCCAAGGTTTAGCTGAAAAGGAAGCAAGACAATATTAATCAGTACCTAGTGGGCAAGGATGTTAGTGAAATAACAAAGTAGCTTTGACTTACCGCTGGGGCTGGGTTGTCATGGTGAACATGGCGACGCCTTCACCGACAGAGGCTTGATAAGCTCTCTAAGCCGGTACTCCAAGGCATCCTGATCAAGGGTGCTGTTGCCGGCGTCGTCCGCCTTGTACTCGCACATCTTCAGTGGGCGATGGCGGAGAGGCATAATCTTCCTCGACACCCAGCAATGACGGTGTCAACTCCGTCAAGTCGTGGAGCCAACATCGTCTTCGTCAAGAACTCGATCCGCCTAACGGCAACTCGAAGTTCCGCGCAAGCTGCTGAGCGGCACTTTGCGTCCAGCAAGCCTTGTGGGTTGGCGGACCGTTGACGAAGGCTGGCATCCCTTGCGTGCTGCCAGGTGTCGGGATGTCCTTGCAGTAAAGAAAGTGCTGGTCCAGTGCTTCACCGACTCGATGTATGGTATTTTGGGTACCAGTCGGGTTGGCGGCAGTTGAACGTAACACTACCGCAGGTTGCTAGGTGGCCGCCTGGTATGGTTTGCCGGCGGCACAGGAAGCAGTACTTAAACAGCTCTATGGACGCAGCTATGCCTAAGTACCCTTCGCACAAAGCCTGGAAGCCGGCTAGCACTAGAATACTATTGGGCGCTATGTTGTGTGGCTGCAGCCCATAAAAACTAAGCACCGCCAAGAAGAAGGCGGAAAGCGGCAGAGACATACCGCGAAGGCTATGCGAGCCAACATGACGCGCTCGCCGTCTTGGGGGTCAGGCACCGCCTCGTCGCCTGGAACCCTCCAGGAGCATTCCGTCTTTGGCGGAATGTATCCGCCTTCCTCCAGCTCCTTCAGTATGCTGACGTCATAACTGACGGCAGCCAGTACCTGGAACCCAGGTCTCCAGCCTCTTCCTCTTCCTCGGCGTCGTCATCCTCGTCGGCGGCAGATTCCGCCGCGGCCTCTGAGCTGGTCGCCGCGAGGGATGGGAGGGGAAATGGAGCGGCGGTTGCAGGCGCCGCCGGAGCTGGGGAAGAAGTAGAAACCCCGCCCGTGGCCACGGTGGCCGGGAGAGGTCATCGATGCACCCACGGGCACCGCCGCCGCCGCTGGGACAGATCCAGATCCGGCGGGGGTCGAGAAGCCGCAGCCAGTGCCGCCGTCGCCGCCGCATCCTGCTGAGTGCTCGCCATTTGGGGGAGAGGCGCGCTCGTGCTCGCCGGAGTTGAGTACGAGGAGTTGAGCTCGGGAAGGTGAGGAGGCCACGGTGGGTGTGCGAATGAAGAAGAAGTGCATCGATGTGCCCTTTGGGGTATTTATCCCCACGCGCCAAGATCCGTGCCTGAGATTGGGGGGACGCGAGATTTCCGCCACGTGCCCACGATTTGCACGTCGTGGCAACGGCGTCTGCGGCCTCGCTCCGATTTCTGTGCGTAGTGGAGAAACCATCATGACGCATGCCCAAGTCCAAACTGTCGTGGACTGCATGGCGTCATCCGTCAACATTTGACGGGTCCAGTCAATTGACAAGACTGGTGCCAGGAAGATTCCTGACAATGGTCAGGCCGTCTTTCCCATGATGGCGGCAAATTGTCCGACTACTTTAGGCGGACCGCCGCTTACTTTCAACTTTGGAATGCTTCAAGCTCTTCAGACGCTTACAAGACAAGGCGGACGTTGCCGACAAAGAAGACGGCGCCTGAAGAACTCGAACCCTCCCAGGGGCTAATGTTGGGGATATACCTACTAGGGGTATCACCAGCATGGATCAATCCGGCTAGTCCAGGGTGGCCCGCAGTGGTGGTGAAGGCTTTGCCTACCGGGCGGCCCAGATAGCTGACGACCAAGGAAGGCGGATGCCGGCAAGGAGGAGGCCCAAGACTGAAGCCCATGAAGCCACCAAGACCAAGATGGAAGGCGGCATACTTGCCGGCTAGGTTTAGGACTCCGTATACTTGCTGGATACGTAATCACCTTGTAACCCTAGGTCCAGCCGCCTATATAAGCTGGACCTCGGGACGCCTTTAGGGCACGATACTGATACATCCAACTCATTGTAACCTGTTCACGGCGATATTGCCTTATAGTGAGTTATAGCAGCACGTAGGGCACCGCCACCGCCGTGGTGCCTGAAGCTGGGTAAACCGCCGTGTACAATCCCGACCTTGACGACGTCCACCTTCTTGCCCTACGTTCACCCTCGGCTAGCAGGACCCCGTCTCCTATCCAAGATGCCGATACGACGACAGCATTTGAAAAGTTGCTGGTACTAATGAAGAAGATGCTTCCAAGAAAGAACGAATTGCCCGCCAGCACGTACGCAGCAAAGAAGCTTGTCTGCCCTCTAGGATTAGACGTGCAGAAGATACATGCATGCCCTAATGACTGCAACCTCTACCGCGGTGAGAAGTACGAGAATATGGATAAATGCCTGGTATGCACTACATTGCGGTATAAGATCAGAAAAGATGAACCTGGTGATATTGAGGGCGAGCCACCTAGGAAGAGGGTTCCTGCCAAGGTGATGTGGTATGCTCCTATAATATCACGGTCGAAACGTCTGTTCAGAAACAAAGAGCATGCCAAGTTGTTGCGATGGCACATGGAAGACCGTAAGAAAGACAAGTTGAGGCACCCCGCTGATGGTCGGCAGTGGAGAAAAACCGAGAGAGAGTTCGAGGACTTTGCAGGTGACGAAAGAAACTTATGGTTTGGTCTAAGTACAGATGGCATGAATCCTTTTGGGGAGCAGAGCTGCAGTCACAGCACCTGGCCCATGACTCTATGTATCTACAACCTTCCTCCTTGGTTGTGCATGAAGCGGAAGTTCATTATGATGACAGTGCTCATCCAAGGCCCGAAGCAACCCGGCAACGATATTGATGTGTACCTAACGCCATTAGTCGATGAACTTTTGCAGTTGTGGGCCAAACCAGGTGTAAGTGTGTGGGATGAGCACAATCAGGAGCCATTTGACCTACATGCGTTGCTTTTCGTAACCATCAATGATTGGCCTGCTCTTAGTAACATTTCAGGACAGACGAACAAGGGATACAATGCATGCACGCACTGTTTGGATCAGACAGAAAGTATATATCTGGATAAATGTAGGAAGAATGTGTACGCGTACAATCGTCGTTTTCTTCCGCCCAGGCATTCCTTAAGGAAAAAAGGCAAGCATTTCGATGGCAAGGCAGAAACCCGGATGAAGCCTGCCTCCCGTACTAGTGCTGAAGTATTTGGTATGGTCAAGGATTTAAATGTAATCTTTGGAAAGGGTCCTGGCAGCCAACCTGTTCCGAACGGCGCTGATAAGCGTGCACCCATGTGGAAGAAGAAATCTATATTTTGGGAGCAACCCTATTGGGAAGTTCATGAGGTCTGCTCTGCAATCGACGTGATGCACCTGACGAAGAATCTTTGCGTGAATATTCTAGGCTTCCTGGGCTTGTATGGGAAGTCAAAAGATACACCGAAAGCACGAGAGGACCAGGAACGTCATAAAGGACGAGACAGGCTGCATCCAGGGCAGTTTCAAGGGCCTGCCAACTACGCTCTTACCAAGGAAGAGAAGGAAATCTTTTTTGAAGTCATTTTCAGTATCAAGGTCCCGTCTGTCTTCTCGTCGAACATAAAGGGAATAGTAAATATGAAATAGAAAAAATTCCAAAACCTAAAGTCTCATGACTGCCACGTGCTTATGACTCAATTGCTTCCGGTTGCATTGAGGGGAATTCTACCGGAAAATGTTCGACTGGCCATTGTGAAGACATGTGCATTCCTCAGTGCAATTTCTCAGAAGTTAATCGATCAGGAAAGTCTATCAGGGTTACAGATTGATGTGGTCCAATGTCTGGTCTCCTTCGAGTTGTTGTTCCCGCCATCCTTCTTCAATATTATGACGCACCTGCTAGTTCACCTAGTCGAAGAGATTAGAATTCTCGGTCTTGTGTTTCTACACAATATGTTCCCCTTCGAGAGGTTCATGGGACTCTTAAAGAAATATGTTCATAACCGTGCTAGGCCAGAAGGAAGCATCTCCAAGGGTTATGGAACAGAAGAGGTCATTGAGTTTTGTGTTGACTTTCTTCCTGACCTTAAGCCGATTGGTGTTCCTGAATCTCGGTATGAGGGGAGCTGACTGGAAAAAGCACACTAGGAAGGAAAGCAATGGTGGGTAGGGAAGGGCATTCTTTCACTCAAGCACACTACATAGTTCTACACAATTCCACCGTGGTGGCTCCGTATATCGAGAAACACAAGAATATTCTACGCTCCGAAAACCCGGGGAAGGCTGACTCCTGGATTAAAGGGAAACACGAGGCAACTTTCGGCAGTTGGTTGCAGACACATCTCATGAATAACACCACTGTTGGAGATCAGCTGTACTTGTTGGCCAGGTCACCATCTTCGACTATATGTACTTTCCAAGGGTACGAGATAAATGGGAATACATTTTACACGACCGCCCAAGATAAAAAGAGCACCAACCAAAACAGTGGTGTCCGCTATGATGCAACAGATAACAGTGGGCAGAAAGACACATATTATGGGTACATAGAGGAGATATGGGAACTTGACTGTGACCTACTTTTAAGGTCCCTTTGTTTCGGTGCAAATGGGTCAAGCTGACAGGAGGCGGGTAGATGTAGACCAAAACTACGGCATGACAACAGTGGATCTCAACAATCTTGCGTACATGGACGAACCATTCGTCCTAGCCAACGATGTGGCTCAGGTTTTCTATGTGAAGGACATGTCTACCAAACCGAGAAAAAGAAATCAGCAAAAGAATACATCGTCCGATGAGCCAAAGTGCCACTTAGTTCTTTCAGGGAAAAGAAACATCGCGGGAGTAGATGACAAGACAGACATGTCAGTAGATTATAATAAGTTTCATGAAATTCTGCCCTTCACAGTGAAAACTGACCCAAGCATCATGTTAAATGATGAAGATTCTCCATGGCTACGACGCAGAAGAAAACAGAAACAATAGATAGGGATGTTGGTGATGTGTAATAATGTATTAAACCTTTTATGTAATGCATTCTATGTAATGTATTAAACCTTTATGTCAGGAGCATTCTATGTAATGTATTAAACCGGAGCCCGGAGGGGGTAGCAATGTGAAAATATTTGCTTGGTTGGGTAACAATGGTATGGCCCACCTCTACAGTAGATACTAGGATATATAATGACACCACGCGAAGGTCTTACATCATTTTGAGCTTTTTTGAATTTTCTAGAATTTTCTATGCTGATTTCAAGAAAAAGTCAAGACGGAGGGCATGACCGTTCGTAGCTAGGGTTGAATATTTAGAAAATCTTGGTGTATCTCTGATGAAATAGGTAGTTGTGTACTAAAAATGATTTTCCCCAAAAATCATGAGCAAACTACGAGGCACCTGTAGTTCAAATTTGATCCGTTTCCAACTGAATCGGTAGGAATTTGTCATTTTCAAAAGAGGTGCATGGAAACCTTTTCACAACCAACAATCTGGTGATTTGTGCATCTAACATGGTCTAGTGTTTTCAAAAAATACATTTTTCAATTTTTCCGACATATTTGTGGTTGGTGCTTCACAAAAAACCGATTTTTCGAACTCAGAAAATGGAAAATGGTTTTTTTGTTCAAAAAAAAATGAAAACTTTCTCTGTGAACATTGTCCGTGCTTCCAAGATGCATCTTTGTGTGGAATATGGGCACATTTTAGCAAACATGCCATGGATGTGGCCATAACACCCGTCATTTGGCCCGAAAGCCAAGAATCTTCGTAGAAGATAGCTCATTTCTGTGAACACCTCTTCAATAGAACTTTCATATTCCAAGTTTATTTTTTTGGTGGATACTAGGACATATATGATGACACCACGCGAAGGTCTTACATCATTTTGAACTTTTTTGAATTTTCTAGAATTTTCTATGCCGATTTCAAGAAAAAGTCAAGACGGAGGGCATGACCGTTCGTAGCTAGGGGTTGAATATTGAGAAACTCTTGGTGTATCTCTGATGAAATAGGTAGTTGTATACCTAAAAATGATTTTTCCCAAAAATCATGAGCAAACTACGAGGCACCTGCAGTTCAAATTTGACCCGTTTCCAACTGAATCGGCAGGAATTTGTCATTTCCAAAAGAGGTGCATGGAAACCTTTTCACAGCCTACAATCTGGTGATTTGTGCATCTAACATGGTCTAGTGTTTTCAAAAAATGCATTTTTCAATTTTTCCAACATATTTGTGGTTGGTGCTTCACAAAAACACCGATTTTTCGCACTCGGAAAATGGAAAATGGTTTTTTTGTGCAATAAAAATGAAAACTTTCTCCGTGAACATTGTCCGTGCTTCCAAGATGCATGTTTGTGTGGAATATGGGCACATTTTAGCAAACTATGCCATGGATGTGGCCATAACACACGTCATATGGCCCGAAAGCCAAGAATCTTCGTAGAAGATAGCTCGTTTCTATGAACACCTCTTCAATAGAACTTTCGTATTCCAAGTTTATTATTTTTGGTGGATACTAGGACATATATAATGACACCACGCGAAGGTCTTACATCATTTTGAACTTTTTTGAATTTTCTAGAATTTTCTATGCCGATTTCAAGAAAAAGTCAAGACGGAGGGCATGACCGTTCGTAGCTAGGGGTTGAATATTGAGAAACTATTGGTGTATCTCTGATGCAATAGGTAGTTGTGTACCTAAAAATGATTTTTCCCAGAAATCATGAGCAAACTACGAGGCACCTGCAGTTCAAATTTGACCCTTTTCCAACTGAATCGGCAGGAATTTGTCATTTTCAAAAGAGGTGCATGGAAACCTTTTCACAGCCAACAATCTGGTGATTTGTGCATGTAACATGGTCTAGTGTTTTCAAAAAATGCATTTTTCAATATTTCCAACATATTTGTGGTTGGTGCTTCACAAAAAAACCAATTTTTCGCACTCGGAAAATGGAAAATGGTTTTTTGTGCAATAAAAATAAAAACTTTCTCCATGAACATTGTCCGTGCTTCCAACATGCATGTTTGTGTGGAATATGGACACATTTTAGCAAACTATGCCATGGATGTGGCCATAACACCCGTCATTTGGCCCAAAAGCCAAGAATCTTCGTAGAAGATAGCTCGTTTCTGTGAACACCTCTTCAATAGAATTTTCTTATTCCAAGTTTATTATTTTTTGTGGATACTAGGACATATATAATGACACCACGCGAAGGTCTTACATCATTTTGAACTTTTTTGAATTTTCTAGAATCTTCTATGCCGATTTCAAGAAAAAGTCAAGACGGAGGGCATGACCGTTCTTAGCTAGGGGTTGAATATTGAGAAACTCTTGGTGTATCTCTGATGAAATAGGTAGTTGTGTACCTAAAAATGATTTTTCCCAAAAATCATGAGCAAACTACGAGGCACCTGCAGTTCAAATTTGACCCGTTTCCACCTGAATCGGCAGGAATTTGTCATTTTCAAAAGAGGTGCATGGAAACCTTTTCACAGCCAACAATCTGGTGATTTGTGCATCTAACATGGTCTAGTGTTTTCAAAAAATGCATTTTTCAATTTTTCCAACATATTTGTGGTTGGTGCTTCACAAAAAAACCGATTTTTCGCACTCGGAAAATGGAAAATGGTTTTTTTGTGCAATAAAAATGAAAACTTTCTCCATGAACATTGTTCGTGCTTCCAAGATGCATGTTTGTGTGGAATATGGGCACAGTTTAGCAAACTATGCCATGGTTGTGGCCATAACACCCGTCATTTGGCCCGAAAGCCAAGAATCTTCGTAGAAGATAGCTCGTTTCTGTGAACACCTCTTCAATAGAACTTTCGTATTCCAAGTTTATTATTTTTTGTGGATACTAGGACATATATAATGACACCACGCGAAGGTCTTACATCATTTTGAATTTTCTAGAATTTTCTATGCCGATTTCAAGAAAAAGTCAAGACGGAGGGCATGACCGTTCGTAGCTAGGGGTTGAATATTGAGAAACTCTTGGGGTATCTCTGATGAAATAGGAAGTTGTGTACCTAAAAATGATTTTTCCCAAAAATCATGAGCAAACTACGAGGCACTTGCAGTTCAAATTTGACCCGTTTCCAGCTGAATCGGCAGGAATTTGTCATTTTCAAAAGAGGTGCATGGAAACCTTTTCACAGCCAACAATCTGGTGATTTGTGCATCTAACATGGTCTAGTGTTTTCAAAAAATGCATTTCTCAATTTTTTCCGTGAACATTGTCCGTGCTTCCAAGAACAAAAGTTATTAGCAATATAAGATTTACAAAGATCTGTGAATAGAAAGTTTGTGCACGGGTCAAAAATGGTATTTTATTGCTCCATTGTGTTCTGCACATTCCCCTGATTTCAACGAGTACCAATTTGTTGAATTTGGCCAAGTGGTTCAAAAGTTATGGATTTTCAAAGTTAGAGCATGTTTCTGTTTAAATAGAAAATAGGTCAATCCGGGGAAAAACTAACGGAGCTCTCTGATTGGTCGATACCTCTTCGCACGGATCGTGCTCCTGATCCGTTGGATCTAAGTGATCGCGGACAAGTCTGATCGAAAATACCGCCAGCCGTGATACTTCGCGCGCAAATTTCGGCTTATTAGTCGCGGACCGTACCACCAGCCGTGACTAAAGGTTGTAGTGCCCGCGGGATTTCTGAAACTGCCCCCTCTTTTTGTCCCGGTGCGTGGCACGAGCCGTGACTAAAGACCCCCTTTTGTCCCGGTGTGTGGCACGAGCCGCGACTAAAGACCCCCTTTAGTCCTGGCTCGTGCCACGCACCGGGACAAAAGGGGGGGGGTATATTAATCGCTGTGTGTGCCACAAGCCGGGACACTTTGGAGGCCGAGCACAAATCCAAGCCGCCAGGCTGCCCGATTCGCGCGCGACCTCCTCGCCGTCGCCGCCGCCGCTCCGCGTCTCCGCAGCCCGCGCGCGCCCTCGCCGCCGCCGCCGTCCAAGGCCGCCTCCTCCACGCGCGCGCCCTGCACGCCAAAGTCCCTCGCTCTCTGTTTCTTCCCCGCGAAGACCTAACCCTAGCTGTCCCCGGACGCCGCGGATCGTCATCGTCTCCGGCCACGCGTGGCCCCGTCGAGCACGCCTACGTCACCGCCTCGCCCTTGTCACATCCCAAATTTGTAAACTAAGAAAAACTTAGTTTTACCAGACCCAAAATTTAGAACCAACAAAAACTTTTTGAAATATTTTACTGATGATTGTGTTTTCCATCCCATTGCTATGTGTGACCTTGTGTGACTTGTTGTTTAAGTTGTTTGACTAGTAAATATTAACCAGAAACTCCACCAAGATGAAAATACTATTAACTTGGTGATCATGTCATGACAAGAAAAATATTCCATGTATCTTTTCCATTCTTATTTTGGCCAACTCCATTTCAATGATATTTGGTTTAGCAACAACCAAAACTAATACCCAGTATTTGAGAAAGTAAAGGTATTTCCAAAGCTATGTGTTCCCAAAAATATGGAGATCTATATGCTATCTCCTATCTATCTTTTAAACTTGATATTTTGCATTTGTATGCAACTCCCTTTTTGTAAACTTTGATTATCACTTCCCTTTTAAAAAGAACACAAGTGGGAAATATATTACCCCACATATTTTGCCTTGCTCAAAACCCTTTCCAAAAGTATCAAGGTGAAGTTGAGATAGTTCTAAACATCATCTTGTAATAATTAAGTGTGATCATTTTTATAAGATAGTATTGTTGACTATGGAAATGGTGGTGTGATTTATTCTTGTGGTTTGAATTGTGTGGTCCTGATTGTGTTGTTGATGTTATTGTGTTGTTGATCTTTTGTGTATGTCACTGTTGATCTTGTTGTGTTTGTTGCTTGTGAGGGTAATTCCTCAGTTGTGCTTAATACTAGAATAAGACACACTTGACAACAAATTTGGTATGTGACTTGAATAAAAACAAACCCTCTAGAAGTTTTCACACCTAATTGAAATCCTAAATTAAGGGAAATGATCTTATTTAATTTCCCTCTATCTCTATTCCTCTATTTTATGAAAACAATTATATTTCCTTATTCTAGGAATGAGATGAAATAATAATCATTTCAACCCCATCTCACTCCCTCCTCAAGTAAGCATATTTTTCAATTTCAAACAAAACTCTCAAAGTATTTAAGAAAAAGGAAATTAAGATCATGATAAATAAATGATCTTAATAAATTATTTTCCCCTACTTAACTCTCTATTTTCTTCAAGCAAACATTTTCTCTATGAAAATATAAAGTGTTTGAAGTTACAATATTTGTCAAGAAAGTTCCAAAAGTTCAAAACAATATTTTATCACTTGCTTTAAAATATTAAAGAAATGTTAATTTAGTTTTACCAAAAATGATTTATTTAAACCCTATGAACAAATTATGTTCAAAACATTTTATTTTGAAAAACCAAATTTTGTGGAGGCTCTAATTGACAAGGGGAGCCTACCCAAATATTTTCAAATTTTTATAAAATGTTTTAGTACCCCAAATAATTCCCTAAAACCCTACTGGATTTAAAAGGAAAACAGAAAAAGGACTTAAGTGTAAATAGGAAAATAGCCCAGGGGGTTTTCTGTGAAACCCTCTTCTTCTCCCTGTAGCGGCAGTGCCGACGAGGCCGTTGTCGTCCTCCCGTGCGTCGCCCGCCCGGACCCCCCCCCCTCCTCTCCGTTGCCCTGCGAGGAGAAGGATAAGAAGACCACGGGGCCGCTCCTCTGCTCCCCCTCCCTCCTTCACTAGCTCACCCGCTCTCTCTCCCTCTAGCTCTCTCTGTTTCCTTCCATGGCCGAAGCCGAGCTCGTGCGCGTCGTCGCATCGCCGCCGTTACAGACCTCCCCGAGCCAATCGAAGACCGTCAGCATCTTCGCCTCGTCGTCCTCTTCGTCCGCGTGCAAGGAATCGCCACGGGGTCGCCCGCATCGTCGCCGCCGTCCGCGTCTTCCTCCGCTCCGGCCGCCGCGCTTCGAGCAAGCTCGCCGCCGTTCCCGTCCACCTCAGCACCAACGGATCGCACCCACGCGTCAAGGGTGAGCAGGCGCACCTCCTGGACATCTCCATCCCCCACCTCTCCCGCTATCTCGTCGAGTAGGAGTAGCTCCTCCTTAGTCCGCCGCCGGCCGTCGTTCGTCGTTGTCGCTGCGGCGTCTCCGGTGACAGTTATGCAGCGGCGCCGCCGTAGAAAGGTTCCCCGTACCCCCCCGCGAGCCGAACCCATCCAGTAGATCGTCCCCGCGCGTCCTCTGTCGTCGATCCCGTGCGCGTCGTCGCCGGTGGTCGCCGCGGTCGCGCACGTCGTCGCCGTGACCTGACCTCACCTCAAAACGATGCGCGCGCATACTCTAACAACAGCACCGAGCCAGCCCAGTGGTACCGCGCCGTGCCGCGCTCGCACGCGACGCGAGTTCGAACCCCCGCAGACGCAAGCGCGCTGCCCCTTTTTCCTTTTCTTTCCTCGCTGACAGGCGGGCCCGACCGGTCAGTGACCGTGGCGGCCAGCGCAGCCCGCACACGCCCAGTCAGCGCCAGCGTGGCCTCTGGCCCACTGGTCAGTGGTTTCGGCTAGCCCAGCCCTGAGTGAGAAAAGTTTCGGACGTGTTTTCTGGAAAATAAAATAATCAGCCAGATTCAAATTTAAACTTCAAAAATTCATAACTAATTAAATACTTGTCCAAAAATTGCAAACAAGATACCAAAATGTTGAGATAAATAAGGCCTGTCTTTTGGTGTAATTCACCTATCCAAATAAATTAGTTTAATTGTTGTTTTATTGAAATAAAGAAAATGGCAGAATATAAAACAAATTAGGAAAATTCATATCTTTAAAAATAAGGATCGAAAAATTAAGTTTGACCACTTAAAATGTTCAGAAATGATGACTTTCATGTTCGACCTTGTTTCCAAACATGGAAAATTATTTTGTAATGTTGTTTAAAACACATTAGCAAAAGGGCAGATTTAAAAAGGATTTTATAAATTAATCAGTAATATTTTTTGGAGCAAATCCAATTTTGCTAGGTTCCTAGTGTTTCACTTTATCACACCCTAACTTGGTGTGAAGGTTCCACTCACAGAAAATTATATAGTGACCTAACTTTTGTCTGAAGTATTTCCCGTTCAACGGGAGGTGCTTGTTGTTAACCTTCGCCTCAGATAGTTTTGTGATCGATGTACCTAGCTCGCGTATAGGTGATAGACTACTGACCAGCATAATGCCCTCGTAAGTGTAGATCCTAGTTGTTACCCGAACGATTAGTTCGAAGCTTACGGTTTGTTACTTGTCTGTCTACCACTTGTGGTTTGGTTTGCTTGTTGATTGTTGTGTTATTCTCATGTTTGCGACGCTAGATATAAACACTACCGGAGTGGTCCTTGGAACGGAGTTATTGAGGAAGGAGAATTCGTTGAATCTGAAGATCAAGACCAAGTTCACTTTGCCGAGCAAGGCAAGCTATTCTCTGAGCTTGCATCTACATACATCTATTTTGGTTTACATGTTTTACTTATAAAGAGCATATGTTATTTATGTGGTGTTTGCCACAAAAGATATGATTTTGAAAACCCTTTTCCAAATATAAGTATATTATTTTGACACCCTACATGGAGACATTAGCTGGAATTTCTTTTTTAAACTATAGGATGGGAAAAATATTGTTTACTCAAAACTCCTTTGGCCATACTTGTGTGGTTGTGGAATACCGAGATGTCGGTGTGGAAATGGAGAAATGGAGAATGGTGGTGTTTATGAAAAATGCACATTGTGTCCTTGTACTTACAGAACAACCAATACCCGGTGCGACCACATTTACCCACCTATGGGAAAGGGCTTAGTCATATAATTTGCTCATATTAGTACTGGATACCTCATCGACGGAGACGACTCCGTCATGCATGAGGGGACAGTGTGTTGGTCATCCCCTGACCCGGGTCCTCGCTCAAACTCTATGTAAGATAAGGAGGAGGATTGAAGGTTCCACCATAAACCGCCGGACAAAACCTATGAGTCCTCACACTTAGATTCCGAAGGGCTGGGTTAAGTGTGTTGAAAGTGTCATATGGGAAGGATCCTATACTAGCATGAGCAAAGGAGAGGCTAGGGTCGGTGGCTCAACTTCGCATACACCTTGTATGGCGGGACGTGGCTGACACGATGAGTTACCGGATGGGTGTGGGAAAAGCGTGCTACCTCTGCAGAGGGTTAAAACTATTCGAATAGCCGAGTCCTCGGATATGGACAGTTGGAAAGAACTGCTCGGTCCTATGTGCAAGTTTTGCAAAGTTTTGAGTTTTCAATATAAAATGGAGATGTGTGGTGTCTGCAACTCTACCGACGGGTTGGTATGAGGTTGCTGGAGAATGATTGACCATGACGGGCTATGGTCGAGAAGTGCAGAGTTTTGTGATTTAAAAGTGGAAAAATGTTTTATGCAACTATACCAAAGGGCCGGTATGAAGTTGTTGGGATTGAATGACCATGAAGGGTTATGGTCGAAAAAGGAGGAGTTTTGGGGAAATAAACAAAATGGTGATTTTCCGGAAAATGTTTTAAAAGAGACTTATTACAAAGACAGGTTTATGGGGAAAAGTTCTAAAAGCCTTCTTTTCTTTTTCAAGAAAGATATAGAGATTTCAAAACAAAGTTTTAATAAACAAAAGTATATCCTTCTCCTTTCAACAAGGATATAGAGTTTTCAAAGCAAACGAAGTTTTATTTAAACAATAAAAGAGTAGTGCATGCTCATTCCGGGGGTAGTTTGCGAGTACATTCAAATGTACTCATATTGGTTTCGTCCCTGGCTATTGTCTTAGCTAGATTCTGAAGAGGAGCAGTTCGAAGAAGAAGTGGTTAATGACGTCAATGCGAACTAGGGCGCTTCCCAGTCAGCTGCCTGTAGGGTTGGCAAGTGACTTGGGCTCCACGTTGATTTGGTGATTTCCGCTGCGAGTACCTGATGAAGTTATGGCTTCAATCAAGTAAGTAAATTTTATTCGGTATTTATGGATGTTCTTTTGATACCAGTTTGATTGTGCTCAGCGACAGACTGATCATGGGATCGTTGATATTGTAGGCACAAGGGTATTTCGGACAGCTAGTCCGGGGTCCCCACAGACTTGGTATCAGAGCCATCCTGACTGTAACAGACCTTAGTTAGCATGGACGTTAGTTAGTAAAGAAATATTTGATTAAAAATCTATTAATACCAAAAATATATTTTTCCAAGGAAGTCCAAAAATAACTTCCACTCTTCGTATCTTCTCAAATATTTCTGAGTCTCATCCCTCTATTTTAAGATTTTCCAAGGATTTCTCTACTCTCTCTTACCCGTTCAAAATACTTGACGATGAACCCAAGTGAGACCTGATTAGCTAGCACCTACAAGAAAAAGCTTCCATCTCAAATATTCAACATTCAGCATCAAGGTGATTGATCTGCAAATACCAAGATCGTCAGTATCAATAACGCAAGAAACCTCGAAGACCTCAACTCAATATCGACAATTCCACTCAGTTACTACCTCGACAATCCCAAGTATTCCAGCTGAAGACTAAGGCGATAAAATGAAGACTTCAACAGCCCTGTTTCACCAAGGCCCATACGAGAGAATTATTTTGGAAAGAAAAATATTACTACCTAAAATTACTTGTATCTAAGGAAGCCTAAGTGTAGCTTCCACTCTTTTCACCTTCTCGAATTATTCTAAACCTTATATCTTGTCTAAAGGTTTATCAAAAGTTTCCATCTGTTGTCTTACCTCCATTCAAACTTACATACTTGACGACACCCCAAACCAGACCTGGGTACTTAGCAACCCGAAGACTTCAACAGGAAGGCGATTTATATGCGACGACCGATGATCCGTGCAACCTTCCGAAATCGCAGTAATTTCACCGCCAAAGTTTCCCACTTGGACAAGGTGAAGAAAATCCTCGAGATACAAAGACCCATAGGATCAATAGGATAAGCTCGTTTTACTTGAGCAAAACCCGTCTTCCACGGTATTAAACGCCTGTTGGTCCTAAAAGTGCCTTGATTGATCTTGCTTGTGTGCGGCATTCATGTGTGTTGTTTTCCTTGTGTGTTTCACAAAACCCGTCTTGTCGGGAACCCAAAGTAACCACACTTTTATCTGTTGCTTTATTTTAGACTATTTGCAAAAACCTTTTTGCCGTGTTGGCCATAGATGTACTTTTGTACCCTCTCAAAAGTTCGACTTAGAAAAACCCTTCAGAAAATTTTCTCTTAGTAAGAGAAGCAAGGTATGGAATACTCTCTACCCCAAGACTTTGCGATCTTCTGCAAGACGGATACCTGCCTACATACGTCGTTTTGTACAACCACAACAAGCCATCGAGAAAGATGAAGATTCAAGACCCGACGTTAGATGACACAAGTCGTGTCCCGTCGGACTAACAAAACAATATGAAAAACTAACATAACTAACATAATTTATCTAACTTTAGTTTCTCATCTAACCAATTTTTGCAAAATAACTAACTGCTTTTTCTAGACAAAGGAAAGAGGTGCCATAGGACGACTCAAAACTAGTTGGTAGAAAAGAGACTTTAGGAAGATATAAGAGCGTTGGGCTATCAGTTTATTAGGCAAAAGGATCCCTTAAGAATCTAGTTGTTGAGATGAGAATTTGGTGGATGATGTTGGTAATATCAAAAAATTTGGGGTTTAGAATAAAAGTGAAAGCTTGGAGTGGGTCGATAAATCAATTGGGTTTGGACAGATGATATATTTAATTAATACTCAGGGGCTAACCAGTTGTGGTCCCCAACCACTGGTGGTTATCTGGAGCTAGAAGACGTGACCCTTGATTTAAGGTTTAGAAATAAAGGTGAAAGTTATTGGACTTTTTTTTAGGAAGCACTTGCTGATACAATGATGTTGGATTGGTTAGAAGCAAGTAAATTAAGAAGAATACTCCAGTGTTGGAATGTTTAGGGTGATTCTTAGCGCAAGTGACCTTGTACTAAATTCTTATGGAATTATAGGAAGTGCTCAAAGATGAGTTAGCAAATGAGTAGATCGTTGTATGCAAGAAGTAATTGGTGGGAGATAAGTGAATGTTTATCGGATTCGAGGAATCAATATGACGTGGTCTAGCAGCAAGACATTCTAGGTGAAAGTAGTTTTCAGAGCTTGTCACGCTCTGTTTGGATTATTCTTAGAAAGATCTTTTATCGTTGATTAAGAGATCAAGGCCCAAAAGTGTGGAGATAAAATCTGAATTTGGTTAGAAAGTGGGGCAATTCTTGATGGAATGATCACATGACTGCTGGATGCTTTATTTAGCTTTGATGATATGGTTGTGGGAAAATAACCACCTGAAGGAGTAAGATAATATGAGATATGCCTATCTATGGGGAGAAAAATCAATCAAGAAATAATTGGTGGACCACTACGATTTTTGTGATAGGATATAATGGGAAGATTATGCCTTAAAGGTTTGATGGATATCCGATAGATTGAACTATGATATGATAAAGAGTTATGCCGAAGAAGATGATGGTGGATTAATAATTTTAGCTTGGGCAAGGGCCATGATTCAATTAACTAGTTGATAGTAGTGGCCTTACCAGAGATGTTGGAACGGTATTTTGAAGACTCGAGAATCAGAGGCCTATGTAAAGTTGGTCGTTAAGATCTTGGAATAATAAGTTTGATGTTCAGGGTATGGTAACCAACTCCCTTTGAAAACTAACTTAAGCCCCTCAACCAGAAAGTTTTCCCGGAAACTCTAACTATTCTGGTGCACTCTAACTTACTGGTGAAGACACCTGCGAATCTTTGTGAAGACCCAAAACCAAAGAAGTCTTCCAGGACCAGCCTTTTCTCCGCCAAGCCGAAGGAAGAAAAGCGTGAAGAAGATCTACCGGAAGTCACCAAGAAGAATCAAACAACGGAAGCACCTGCTGTTGACGACATCAACCATCAAGCAAGCTCCGACGCAACTAGAAGTTTTAACCTCCCTCTTCTAACTAGAACCCGGAGAGAATTAACTACGCAGGCTTGACGCATCCTGAAGACAACGCATCCCATCTGCGACCTTGTAAGGCGACAATATCAGGACGTGATATCTGCACCGACCCAAGCACCGGGGAATGACACCAAGACGAAGATCGTCAAGCTACTCAAGAAGAATGATGCCTCCAAGTCAATTCCAGCTGTGACTTTCAACAAGACCAATTAAAGACCCCTTTTAAGGGGGGGAAGACCTGCAATAGGTATACAGGAACGTAGTAATAATTAGATCGTTGCGCCTTAGCCTTGTAGTATCTGGAAGCAACTAACCAAGACAATCCACCCGAGTCAATCGTCAAGACAACCCCATCATCAAGGATCTGAACTCAGCACAGAAGTTTATAGACAAAGAAAGCCTCGCATCATCAAGTTGGCAAGATCTCACATGGCAACCTCACTGAAGAAGCAACGACCTCAGAAGTATAGCCAACCCAAAAACCGTGCCCTCGTACTCCCCTGTTACCACCGGGCAAATCTCGAGGACGAGATTTATTTTTAAGGGGGGAAGAGCTGTCACATCCCAAATTTGTAAACTAAGAAAAACTTAGTTTTACCAGACCAAAAATTTAGAACCAACAAAAACTTTTTGAAATATTTTACTGATGATTGTGTTTTCCATCCCATTGCTATGTGTGACCTTGTGTGACTTGTTGTTTAAGTTGTTTGACTAGTAAATATTAACCAGAAACTCCACCAAGATGAAAATACTATTAACTTGGTGATCATGTCATGACAAGAAAAATATTCCATGTATCTTTTCCATTCCAGGTTCCTAGTGTTTCACTTTATCACACCCTAACTTGGTGTGAAGGTTCCACTCACAGAAAATTATATAGTGACCTAACTTTTGTCTGAAGTATTTCCCGTTCAACGGGAGGTGCTTGTTGTTAACCTTCGCCTCAGATAGTTTTGTGATCGATGTACCTAGCTCGCGTATAGGTGATAGACTACTGACCAGCATAATGCCCTCGTAAGTGTAGATCCTAGTTGTTACCCGAACGATTAGTTCGAAGCTTACGGTTTGTTACTTGTCTGTCTACCACTTGTGGTTTGGTTTGCTTGTTGATTGTTGTGTTATTCTCATGTTTGCGACGCTAGATATAAACACTACCGGAGTGGTCCTTGGAACGGAGTTATTGAGGAAGGAGAATTCGTTGAATCTGAAGATCAAGACCAAGTTCACTTTGCCGAGCAAGGCAAGCTATTCTCTGAGCTTGCATCTACATACATCTATTTTGGTTTACATGTTTTACTTATAAAGAGCATATGATATTTATGTGGTGTTTGCCACAAAAGATATGATTTTGAAAACCCTTTTCCAAAATATAAGTATATTATTTTGACACCCTACATGGAGACATTAGCTGGAATTTCTTTTTTAAACTATAGGATGGGAAAAATATTGTTTACTCAAAACTCCTTTGGGAATACTTGTGTGGTTGTGGAATACCGAGATGTCGGTGTGGAAATGGAGAAATGGAGAATGGTGGTGTTTATGAAAAATGCACATTGTGTCCTTGTACTTACAGAACAACCAATACCCGGTGCGACCACATTTACCCACCTATGGGAAAGGGCTTAGTCATATAATTTGCTCATATTAGTACTGGATACCTCATCGACGGAGACGACTCCGTCATGCATGAGGGGACAGTGTGTTGGTCATCCCCTGACCCGGGTCCTCGCTCAAACTCTATGAAAGATAAGGAGGAGGATTGAAGGTTCCACCATAAACCGCCGGACAAAACCTATGAGTCCTCACACTTAGATTCCGAAGGGCTAGGTTAAGTGTGTTGAAAGTGTCATATGGGAAGGATCCTATACTAGCATGAGCAAAGGAGAGGCTAGGGTCGGTGGCTCAACTTCGCATACACCTTGTATGGCGGGACGTGGCTGACACGATGAGTTATCGGATGGGTATGGGAAAAGCGTGCTACCTCTGCAGAGGGTTAAAACTATTCGAATAGCCGAGTCCTCGGATATGGACAGTTGGAAAGAACTGCTCGGTCCTATGTGCAAGTTTTGCAAAGTTTTGAGTTTTGAAAATAAAATGGAGATGTGTGGTATCTGCAACTCTACCGACGGGCTGGTATGAGGTTGCTGGAGAATGATTGACCATGACGGGCTATGGTCGAGAAGTGCAGAGTTTTGTGATTTAAAAGTGGAAAAATGTTTTATGCAACTATACCAAAGGGCCGGTATGAAGTTGTTGGGATTGAATGACCATGAAGGGTTATGGTCGAAAAAGGAGAGTTTTGGGGAAATAAACAAAATGGTGATTTTCCGGAAAATGTTTTAAAAGAGACTTATTACAAAGACAGGTTTATGGGGAAAAGTTCTAAAAGCCTTCTTTTCTTTTTCAAGAAAGATATAGAGATTTCAAAACAAAGTTTTAATAAACAAAAGTATATCCTTCTCCTTTCAACAAGGATATAGAGTTTTCAAAGCAAACGAAGTTTTATTTAAACAATAAAAGAGTAGTGCATGCTCATTCCGGGGGTAGTTTGCGAGTACATTCAAATGTACTCATATTGGTTTCGTCCCTGGCTATTGTCTTAGCCAGATTCTGAAGAGGAGCAGTTCGAAGAAGAAGTGGTTAATGACGTCAATGCGAACTAGGGCGCTTCCCAGTCAGCTGCCTGTAGGGTTGGCAAGTGACTTGGGCTCCACGTTGATTTGGTGATTTCCGCTGCGAGTACCTGATGAAGTTATGGCTTCAATCAAGTAAGTAAATTTTATTCGGTATTTATGGATGTTCTTTTGATACCAGTTTGATTGTGCTCAGCGACAGACTGATCATGGGATCGCTGATATTGTAGGCACAAGGGTATTTCGGACAGCTAGTCCGGGGTCCCCACAGCCCTCCTCTCCTTCCTCATCCAAGGAATCGAGCCGGGAGGGCTCGAATCGCGCCCGCGCCATCGACTCCGCCTCCGCCCCGCCGCCGTCTCCGCCTCCTCCACGCGCCGGTTCCGAGCTCGCCGCGAGTCTTCGACCACTCCATCGTGCTCCCGCGGTTCCGGTGAGCCTGTCAGTCATCTCCATTTCCTTCCCCGTGCTCCGTAGCAGCTTGTCGCCGTGTCTCTGTCACCGCCGCCGTCAAATAGCTCACCGGCGTGAACTCCGGTGGCCACTTGGTTCCCTACCGCCACCACTCGACTCGGCTCCCTCCACTGATGCTCACTACCACCTCCAATTCGTGTAAACCGCGCTGAATCCATCGATTTGAAAACCATCTATGAGATCGAATTCGGATGATGTCACATGTGATGTCACCGTGGGACCCGTTGTCAGTGTTTTAACATTTTAGAAATTAATTAGAAAAGATTAAAATTCTAACATGCCTGGCCCACTCCTTTTAATAATTACAGAAATGATTAAATATAAGAAATACAATATTTTTAATTATGTTAATCCAAAAATTATAAATATTATACCAAAATGTTCAGAAAATTATAAACTATCTGTTTATGTCATTTTCAAACGTGTTTGACAAAGTTCAAATTTGAACACTATTTGAATTTGAAATAAATTCATTAAAAATGAGAAAAATAATATTTTATTCAATAATTTCAGAAAATTACAAGTTATATATCAAAATGATCAGAAAGACAAATACAACTCAATTATGATGCTTTCAAAAATAGAGTACAATTTTGCTATGTACAAAATAGTGTGGAAAATATTGCTATGTACAAATATGATAGTTATTTGTTGATAACCTAGTAGCTGCATCTAAAAATTTGCTAGTTATTTTTGAAAAAATAGGGTAGCTGTATAAAAATAACTATGTTCAAATATTGCTATGTTCAAATATTGATAGAGATAGAGATAATATTATGCATTTTGAAATAATATTGTGTGCATTTTGCAGAAACTATGGATCCACCTAGTCCAATCCGCAGAGACCTAGCACAGGAAGAAATTCTCGAGGATATGATCCACGACGCCCCAGGTGTTGATCTAGCCGAATCTCCATCGTCGTATCTGAACCCCTCCGGGGATGGAACGGACGTCGACCGAATTGAGGCTGAAGCCGACGGCTCCGATGATGGAGAAGGCAATAGCTCCAATGATGGAGAAGTCGGTGGACCCTTAACGACGTTCGGCGAGGTATATATATGAAGTTCGGCGATCAGTAGATGCATTACTTGAGTTGTATATATATAAATTGACGAATGTTTCTTCTCTTAGGCCTCCACATCGAGCAAATCTTCCAAACGAGGCCCGACCAAAAAGTTGGCCGCAACTACGCATTATACATTTGTGGTCATATCCCCTATGGGCGAACCGAAGGAACCCAAGAAGGCTGCCGATGTATTTAAAAAACAATGCAGAGTTCTGGTTAGGGATCAGGTCCCGATCACCGTTCGAGAGTGGAATAAGCGCAAAGGGCGAACGATAGTGACTATGTCACCGAAAGGTACAAAGAGGGTCTTTGGAATGACCTCATGGCACATTTCACCCTGCCAGAATGTGAGGATCCTGCCGACACTGCAAAATTGAGGGAGAAAGTCAAGCAGTGGACTCTTAAGAAGATGGCCGAACTATTCCGGGTGTGGAAGAAAAGATTATGGCAAGACTATCAGAAGAAAAAGACTGCTCCAGTATTTGAAGGCTATCTAGCGAAGCAGGCGAATCACTGGAACGCATTTAAGGAGTACAAGGAGTCACAAGATGCCAAGGACATGTCAGAAAAGAACAAGAAAAATGCTGGGAAGAAGAAATATCACCATAAATTGGGGCCAGGGGCTACGAGACTGCCATGCCAAAGTGGGATAAGAAAGAGCAAGAGTTGCTTGATCAAGGGATCACCCCAGAATGGATGCGCGAAGAATGGGAATTGAGGGCAAGAAATTGGTTCCTTGCGCATGGGGGATCATACGACGAACAAACAGGTGACCTTGTTTGCTGTGACGGGATTAGGGTACCCAGGGAGAATTGGCTTAAAGTGGTGAAAGAAATTAAAGAGGGGAAGTTAAATTTCCTTCCCGATAGAGAGAAAGACTTGCTGACACTAGTCCTCGGGAATGAAGAACATGGAGGACGAGCACGAGGCCTTGGCAAGACACCGTGGTGGCTTGCGTTTGCCAAAGACATAGAAACTTACAGAAGCCGAGCGAGAGCAAAGCAGCGACAGAAGGAGGAGGAGGGAGACAGGTACAACCAGTTGCTTGCCAGAGTTAACCAGCAGCAGCAACAGATTGACGAACTTAGAGGAGTAGTGCGCCTGCAAGATCCTGCACTCGAAATTACCACCGGCCCATCTCAGCGGAAAAGCAGCGTGGCTGACTCGGAGGTCCAGGCTGACGATGCACCGAGGATAGAGGGCGGTCCCGGCTACCCCGTGGATGGAATCAAAGATTCAATATCTTGTGAGCTCCATCAGAAAATGAAGAACATATCCATGAAGGTGGCGGTCGGATATGCTTTACCTTGTCCACCTGAAGATGAGAGGACACTCGGAGAAGTAGTGGGTGGTATCATTCTATGGGACAAGAACTACATCAAGCTTCCAGGCTCGACGCCAAGGACAACACCGCCTCCGAGTCATCGCAGGTCACCTACACCTCCATCACCTCCAAGAAGCCCAC
The DNA here is from genome assembly GCA_947311845.1 of Poa pratensis. Taxonomy (NCBI): domain Eukaryota; kingdom Viridiplantae; phylum Streptophyta; class Magnoliopsida; order Poales; family Poaceae; genus Poa; species Poa pratensis. The sequence continues at coordinate 16,176,172 of CAMZMU010000088.1, forward strand.
CCCATGACTACGACCACCACAGCGCGAGTCCATCTCGATCTCCGCCACCGGACTTGGGTCGGCCGTCTTCGCCGCCGCCGCCGCCCGCTAAGGAAACTAAGCGAAAGCGTGCCGAAAATGCTCTGTCGTTAAGTTCTAAACGACGGAGCCCAAAGCGAAAACAGTCGCCCCCCCAAAGGTACCTTATCCGAATCTTCCCATCGGACCTTACGATCGTACTGACGAGGAAAACGATGCGATCGCAAAGGCCCATAAAGATGCGCAGTTGTAGAAGAAGAAACCCGAGCCACGCCCGGTATACACCGAGAAGGAGAAAAACTATGCAGTTGATTTTTTGAACTCAAAATCTCAATATGACTTGCACCATAAGCCAGATAACTATCTACGCACTCTTCAGAAGGAAGTGAGGAAGAGCAAACCAAGTAGAAGTGCAAGCGGGAGCAAATCAAGTAGAAGTGCAAGCGGGAGCAAATCAAGTAAAAGTGCAAACGGGAAAAGATCAGACGTTCCCCAGCTCGGACAACAGCCCAAACAATCGATCCCACCCCTCAAGGTGTTATCCAAGAACGTTCCCCCGCTGCTAGAGCAGGCAATAAATATGGAAGAAGCTGAGAAGTTGGCAGCCGCTATGGGTGTGAGTGTTACTGACTTGCTAGGTTCCGAAGACGACAAGTTACCCAAGGCTGTTGTAGCCCCTAAGCCTACATATGTCCAAGGGAAGCCTTTGGTCATCAAAGAGAAGTTGCAACAACTACCAACACATATGCGTAATTTGCATGAATGGTACTTGAGAGCCGACAGAATGTTTATCGTGGTGAAAGTCCCACGGGAGTACTACTTTCGACCCGACGGGATCCATGTCGAATTTTCAGAACTCTTCCATATGTACAATTTCGAAGCCCTCGACAAATCTCTCATGAGTTGCTATTGTCTATAAGTTGTTGAATTCATTGTCTACATTATTTCAGTTGTTCAGTTCATTGCATGTAATTATCCTCATTATATCCTTTTGTACTCTATTATGCAGAATGAAGATCATGGTCTGTAAAAGTAGGAAGATCTTTAATGTTGGGTTCATTGACCCAGATAAAGTTCATATAAAGATGCTAACGAGCCATCCCGACGAGACGGCGGGAAACATTCTAAGGTTTCTAAGGGAGCAACATTTCTGTGACCACATACTATTTCCTTACAACTTCAAGTGAGGGTCTTATTCTGTTGTGTCCATTCACTTTTGCTCACTCGATGTTAAGTGTAATTGGTGAGTTACTGACGTATATATAAACGTGCGCAGCTTCCACTGGATTCTGCTAGACATTCAAATTGATAAGTGAATAGTAGAAGTCTTCGACCCATTAACGAGAAACATGGAAGAGTTCCGCAGCATGCAGGACATGCTCCAGTGGTAATTTCAATCATTCTCGCGCTATATCGATCTCTTTCGATGATTTCCTGAGATATCAAATAATGATTAACTCATTCATTCAATTTCCTTGCCGGGCAGTGTTTGGAAGCGGTTCAAGAGTAAGACTAAGGGTATCTCTCATAAGGAGCTGACGTTTAAGAGGGCCTCGGAAAGTAGTATGAGATAGGGCCGCGAATCTCTTTACTTCTGGTTTCAATACAATTATGATGCTAGATTATTATTTTGATTGAATTCTATTCTCGTAAAGTGCGCACAGCAGCCACAGGGGACGCATCTATGTGGATACTACGTTTGCGAGTTCATTCGCACGTTTACCTCTGAGCACAAAGATTATAGAGTCGACGTAAGCAATACATTCACAACTTTATTTTATTACCGTCACTTTTTGTTATCATGATTGATATTCATATTGATCTCCTTTTCTTATATAGTTCGAGGCCATGCGGGATAGTCTCCTACCAGAGCAACGCCTAATAGGAATTGCAGAGGGGCTGGTGGGTTTTTTGATGACAGATATGATAGACGACAACGGAATATTTAGTGTAAATAGTCGCTCCTACTGATGATCCCCGTGTAATCGAATAGACGGGCTCTAGTCCCGGTAATTGTGATCTCCATGTAACTATCAAAATTGTATATATTTGTATACTCCATCGTAAGACAAGTTATCTTATATATATACTCACGAACGTGTACGGTATATATGTAGTAGCGTAGAAATATACGAAAACTATTTTGAAATGAAGAAATAAATAAATAAAAGAAAACAAAATGAATTCTCTGCCGCGACACAGAAAGTGCCCAAATTTCTGCCGCGGTAGAGAATCATTAGTCGCAGCCCGTTATACGAACCAGGACTAAAGAGGGGTGCCCCCAGCGCGCTCCGCGGCGGCCATGTGGAGGGCTATTAGTCCCGGCTGGTAAGAGGGCCGGGACTAAAGGTTGGCCCTTTAGTCCCGCTTGGCCTGTCCCGGTTGGCCAACCGGGACTAAAGACCCTCACGGGCCGGGACAGTAGGCCCTGTCTCCACTAGTGGTGGTGCACACTAAGGGAGAACACGTACATTGGAATTATATGAGGGATCAACCTATATTGCTACCGTCGTATATCTAATACAAACAATATAGGTAGCACACAATAACATCAAATGTAAAATGTGTGACATGATATGGTCTTTGTGCCCTGATCTCCATCGACCGCTCTGTCGCCGCATTAGGTTCACAGGGCCCTTACGCCAGAATTTAAACATTTCGATAAACACTTACCGTTACCATATCATATCATACGCCCCTACAAACTAAAGTTAGACGCCTCTACTTTATTTTTTTGCATATTTTACGTGGCTTTGGGGCTCTCACGATAGAACCTCTTCTTACCTACGAGCTATCAACCACAACACTGATTGACAGTTGTCTCTATTACACCCCTTTCGGGGCCCTCCTTTGTAAATTCCATACCAACTATTGAAGGAGAGACAGACACCCGCCAGCCGCTTACATGGTACAAGCCATGTGTCGGTTGCGCAACCAGTCTCGCGTAAGCTTACGCGTATAGTCGGTCCGGGCTGAAGGGGTTTCATAGCAGAAAACAAAAAATTTCCTAACAACGATAACCAGAAAACAGCCAAGATCTATTACTATGCAGATATAGGGTAACGGAGGGGATCGGAGTTCATACCCTTGAAGACCGAACGCGGGGACTACGCTCCCGCACAAGCGTTGATGATGAAGACGACAAAGCCGACCTGAAGGTCGCGTAGACGTTCCCGTGACTAGTGCCACACGTCGCAGCACCTCGTAGCTCTACACACGTACGACATAGACGACGACTTCTGGACTCTAGCCCAGCAAAGCAGCGGAAGTAGAGCGATGGACCGAAGTACTACTAGCACGGCGGTGTGCGTGTAGTGGAGAAAACTCAACTCGTTGCGCAGCTCCAACGGCAACCACGATGAGAGAAAAGAGAAGAGAGAGAGAAAATTGGGATGCTCAAAGGAGCAGGGCTGCCCCTCTTTATATAGGAGGAGGAGGGAGGGAAACCCCTTGGCTTAGCCATGTGGGACTAAACCCACATGGCTAATGCACATTGTGGCGGGGGGGGGGGGGGGGGGGGGGGGGGGGGGGGGGGCTGCACAGCCGCCACAGGGCCCATGCGGCTGGCTCCCTTGTCCCTCTCCTCTCTTTCCTTTCCCTCATGGGCCTCTTTTGCCAATTATGGCCCATTAGTGAAAAATAGCTATTAAAAATAAAATAAAATATATTTAGTTATTAATTATAGTAATTAATATTTCAATACACATTACTTAATATTTTCTAGCTCCGGAACCCCTTCCGGGTCCCCCGATCTCCATCGGGTACTTCTCCATTATTTCGATACACCTTCGGAACCCTCCGATCTCCATCGGATAAATCTCGGAACGATTCCGATTCTCTTCTCTATATTTCCTTCGGTACTAAGATCACTCATAAACGTTGTCTACCCTTAAGTATGCCACCCTACGGTTCGGGAACACTCCAGACATGACCGAGACACCTCTCCGATCAATGACCAAGAGCGGGATCTGGACACCCATGATGGCCCCTGTGCATTCCATGATTATGTTTGTCGCTTGAACCTTAAACATCAAGTCCCCACGCCTCTTGCCTTAGTGATACTCTGTTAGTCCGAGACTTGATCCTCCGGTATCTCATACCCCGTTCAATCTCGTTACCGACTTAACAATTCTACTCGTTCCCGTGACGTTGCATCTCCGTGACCTAGTCACATGCTTACAAGCTAATTGATGCAACTTCACCGAGTGGACCCAGAAGTATCTATCCATCATTAGGATTGGCAAGTCCAGATCTTGAAGCATATGCCTCAACATATCCCTCCGGTTACCCAAGAGACATCTTTATAATCACCCTGTTATGGTCGTGACGTTTGATGCAATTGAAGCAACCTCGGAGCTAGCAACTAAATATCATCTCATGGTCCAAGGCAGTAGTACTACATTTTCAAGTTATCATAACGTTGAACTTAATGACTAGATCATGTTACGATAAAACATATTGGGTGTGAGTCCATCACATCATTCACTAATGACATGACTCCATTGTCAATGGCATAAATGCCCATGATCAGGAAACCTTGATCATCTGTTGCCCAATGGACTAGTACAACTAGAGGCTACTAGGGATCTGGTTTGTTTACATACCACACGTGTATTAATGTTTCCGCTTAACACAGTTATTGAAAGGATCGTATGGGCACCTAGAGGGGGGTGAATAGGTGCTACTCCAATTTTTACCACTTTTTCAATTTAGGCTTGACACAAAGGTAAATTCTCTAGATATGCAACTACGGTGAATTTACCTATATGACAAAGATAACACTAAGCAAGATACAAGCAACAAGTAAATGCTAAAGGATAGAAGGAACCGAAGTGAAGCATGCGGAGACAAGGATGTATTCTGAGTTCCTCCTTGTTAGGGGAGTATGTCTCGTTGGAGGGGTGTGAGCTTCGCCACACAAGGCTAATCTCAACTCCACAAAGGCCTCACCCTATTCTCCGATGAACTCCGCCACAAAGGCCTAGTTCACCTTCCACTATCGGGATCCTTCAAGGCGGAATCCGGAGCCTTTACAATGAGCTTGAGGCACACACCCACAACTGAATTGGGGGCTCCCAAACACACCACGAATCTGTTACAACAAACACACACAAGTAAGAACAACAAGATGCCTAGGTTCTCCAAAAGGAAACCCTAGGCTCAAATCCCTCAAGTGAATGAGGGGGAAGTGAAGAACAACTTGGTGAAGATGTAGATCTCGGCCTTCTCCTTTAATCCTCCAAAGATCAACGAGTTTGGGTGGAGGGATTGGGAGTAATCTTGCTTTTGGTGAGCTCAACAATGGTGGGATCTCAGATTTGGACGAGCTAACTTGAGGTTGAAGAAGGGAAGGGGTATTTATACCCTCTCCCAAAATGTAGCCGTTTGAGGTCTAGGTTGCCTGTTTACACCGGAGACTCCGGCCTAAAGTCCGGAGACTCCGGCCTTCCAAACATTCTGGAGAGATTCTGGTGGGCCAGAGACTTTACCAAAAGTCCAGAGACTCCGACAAGTTTTCGGTCCGCAACCAGTGCGAGCAACCATTTGAACACCACGCTGAGAAAATCCTGAGGCCGGAGATTCCGTCCTGGCTGGGCCGGAGACTCCGGCCTGTCCGGAAACTCCGCACAGTCTCCGCCAAGTTTCCGGCAAGACATCAGCACAAGATACCACTTGGTCTTCTTCGACAGAAATCCTGAGTCTGGAGACTCCGGTCTATTTTCACCAGAGACTCCGGTCTAGAGCTTCCTGAAAACATTCTTATGAAGATTCTGATCTTTTCTTCCTTTTTGGAAATATCCACCAATAATAAAAGTAGCAAAATTTGCCTAGCAACATCAGCACATTGTTAGATCATACTAATGTTGTTATCAAACACACAAAACATGTTTAGGCGAGATATGTTCTTTCAATCTCCCCCTTTTTGGTGTTTGATGACAACATAAGTATTTGCAATGATAAACGAGCAAATGAAGCTAGCAATGAGTTTAGAAAATATAGACGGGCTCCCCCTTGATGTGTGCACCAAATAGAATCATTGCATTTTAATACAACTAGCATGGTGGCCCGCGACATGCGCGGGCAACACCTTGACTGTCTTTTAATATTTATTATATGACCCATAAAAGGGAAAATTTTGATAAAAAATCGGCATAAAGATAAGTGATATCTTTACAATTTTTTATTATAATATTTTAAATTAGTTGTAATTCGTTTGTTTTTTCTAACTAATTTTACTACTCAAGTGATCTTGTACAATTGATTTACTTTTAATGTGGTATTAAATTTGTAAGATTTCGTAATATACATTTTAGGTATTTTGAATTTCACTTTCTTTTTTTCCCGAAGTTTATCCGTTTGCCGGTCTCCCGGTGCATTGTCTACTTTTTGACCAAGTCTAGTCTATACCTAATAATAAAAACATTAAGTCTTCTTTTCGTACGTCATCGAAAATACCCCTAAAGTTGGCACAAATTACGCACCACTGCCACCCATAAGTCATAATTTACATAAGGTTTGGAAAAAAAAACGTTTCGACTGTTTCTCTCGTCTGTTCCTACCGTGATTCTCCTCGGTGTTCGTATCAAAGACAGTTTCCTTCCCATTTCCTTCTTGGGCCTTTAAATACGGGAGCAATTGATCACGCTGCTCAAATCGATACCTTATGATCCAAGTCGAGCCTTCGAAAGTATCAAACACGCGAGCTACAAATTCGACGGGATCAAGGGAGAACAATGACAGGACCACGGCGGACAGAAGCAAAATCAAAGATCTTGGACACACCGCACACGCGTGCCTAGCTCCGGCTGCTCTGCTCTTTCGACCGCTGCAGGTAGCACGCCGACGCAGCCGAGGAAGAGGACGACGCCTGCTTGCCGCCGGTCGATTTCATCTTCCACCTCGCGTGCTCCACCACGCCGTCCTCGCCGAGGACGCCGCCAGCGCCTTGTCCGCACTCCGCACTCACTTCCTCGGCTTCACCGTCGAGGCTCGCAACGGAGGCGACGTCGGCGTCGAAGTTGATCTTGTCGGCGCCGTGGCCGTGGACGACATCGTGGGTGTGGTAGCGCGGGAGGAGTCGATTTGGAGGAGCAAGGAGGAGCCGAGCGCGAAGACGTAGACGTAGACGATGCTGCCGGTCCTCACGCGGCCGAGCGCCCTGCAGTGTGGCCACGCCGACAGCTAGCTCGCGTCGTTCGGCACGGCGCGTGGCCACGCTGGTTGGAGGCGAGCAGGAGGAGGAGGCACTCCCGGAGGCAGTGGCCGGGACAGAGGCATGGACGGGGCTCTGCCATCGATCCAGCATATTCGGCCGCGACGATGCGTTTTGCGGGAGGATAGTGGAAAGTCGAAGAAGCAAGTCGACCGCTTCGGCTTGACCGCTTGACCGCTTCGGCGCAAGTCGCCAGAAGCAAGTCGACCTGTACGTTAGCCAAGCGAGCCAATACGTGCATGTGCATTTCACCTGATCACCAGGCTGCTGCCCTGCTTGCTTGTACGTGCGCACCTCGACGGTCTGAAGTTTGTACGATGCAAAATTTAATAGGTTTCTTCTTTTTAATCAGTGACAGATTCAGCAATTTGGGGCGTAATCTTCAATCATGGTTCATGGATAACCATGAAAAGTCTTTAGCGACAAAAAAAATGAAGGTTGCGGGTGTTGACCACCCACTTATTTTAATACGTTTCAGTTAGCTAGGTGCACACAGGCACATACAATAGTATAGTACCAATATTTACCACAACACTACTCTGAACGATCAAAATAAAAAATTGCTCTGTGTTTTGAAGAAAATCTTCAAGATTCATGTTGCACATGTCAATCTTCATGTTGGTCTAGCTAGATAGACAATAAGAGCTGGTCTCATAGAATTTTCTTTTAGAATTATATGGCGAACGACTCGGCATCAGTGATGTTGGAGAGAGTGGACAATCGAACGAGTGTCATCCCAAGTTCCCAACTCCTCCCCTGTCGATATAGCCGCCTTCATCTTCTTCCTACACTCCATAACCTTGAGGGAGGTGGATGCCTTCATGAAGTGGGGTGAGTTGTCGATGGCGCATGCGCACATGTACCAGGTGGCTGAAGGGGTTGGAAGACGACATAGTGGCGGCGTGCCTGACCATTGAATACGTTGAAGCTGGTGGGTTTCTGCGACATGATACAGATATATAACGTGAACTTGCTTTAAGGGCCTCCACGATGAAGATTTCTCTCTCCCGTTGCAACGCACGGGCATGTTTCCTAGTAGAAATAAAGAATAGTCTAATTTTCTAGCTCTATTCCGTCAAACTCGTCCCCATTTTCCCCATTGCTCAATGTTCCACTTCTTTTTTTTTAGCTCCATATCTGCAAATCTAATCGTATCCGCTCCCATGAATCCACCAAATCGCACCTAAATCCCACCAAATCTCGCCTAAATCAGATGGACGCCATTCTCCTTCGCCTACAAATGGAGCGCCTACAAATGGAGCCTAGAAAAGGAGCACGAGGTTCTGCTGTTGCCCAATCATGGCGGACAGCCGGGCTGAAGAGGGTGAGGCACCTTGAGCCCGATGCTGCGTCGCAGTCTGGGCATTATGCCCAGCGGCCTGCAGGGCGTCTATCTGAAGATAGGGGCCCGGCTGCTTCTTATTGTTCTGAATTGCCGAGGACGCTGCTACAAATCGGTACAAGCCTATTTCCATTTTACTTTTCATTCTGCAACGGAAATAGGACTACAGCCTCTTGTGCTGTCACACGATGCCCTTTTGTCTCTTCTTCCCATCATCTTGTTGACGTGATTCAATCTCAGTGTCAGCTCCGTAAGATGCTCCCAGGTTCAGTGAGCGTTCATGAGCAGGAATGTATTCTGTATACGTTGCTCTTTTTTTTTCCATTCCATAGCATTAGTTTCTCTCCAAGTTATTTCATAAAGTCAATGATTTCTACCGTCATAGCATTATACCGTAAAAAAAACAGTCATAGCATTAAAATGCATTTTACTGCCTACCTGCATTATTACAGTATTATTGAGATTTAAGGGTCATACTCCTCCATCGTTTCCTGTTTGGGTTTAGCAATTTTTCCTTCAGCTGGTTTTTGTTTATCTGAAAGGCAATCTTATTAGGTCGAAATATGTAAATGCATATAGCTTTATGTGACTTGCATCACTATACAATTCTCAAACGCACAGGTATGGGAGCAGGTATGTAAAAAGGATGAACAATATAAATGAATATGAATCCGAACAAATATTCGCTCAAATCAGCTAGAAACAGAATGATAAAAGTATGAAGGATATGGTTTCCATAATAACAAAATTAAAAGAAACTTCAGGAAAAATTGACTTACTGGGTTCAGTAGTGAAATAACCTACCAAAGTACAGCAACTTCACAAGTCCTTAGATCATTCCTCGGAGATAAGCAATAGAGAAATATTGTCGATCGGGTTGAACCAATAAGTATTTTCTGATTTAACAAAGACCCATTCATCATGATCTCTTGTGTAATTATGCACTCCGTTTCCTTGAATCCGCCATCCGTTACAAACTCAGTCTTAAAGTAACTAAAAGTATTTAGTTACTTGATCACTATCCTAGCAAAACCTTAAATGTCCTTTCATTTGGATATTAACTTGGCACATAAAATTAAGTAAACATGTGCAGTTATAATATGCAATATAATAGAACCCTCAAGCACATTTCTTCTAATTTTGGTAGAGTAGTAGACCATATCCATCCAGCCATATATAACTTGTAGATATATGTAAGTCATTTGTTTAAACTGAAAGTTATCGTCAGGTAAATAATAAGTATGATTTACCATTTTATTTTTTCAAAGTTTTGTAGCATGATTTATTTAACGTAGCAGTATAAATAAGTTGTCATGGTGTCATGCATTTAGAAAATTTCTTTAAAGACTGTGCTCTTTACAATATCATCTTTTTTGCCATCTTCGTCATTGACCATTACCTGTAGCGCCATCTCTTCTTGTCACTCTTAAGAATGCTACATATAGTTGTACGTGCGTGAAACTTGTTAAGGTAAATATAGTCCTACGTTGTTTAGATATTGCCCCTGGCCTTTGTTGATTGTCGTATCGAAGCACACCAAAATAGGATATTGTCTGTGTTTAAGAATGAATGGCCATGCTGATTCTGTTGGTGACATTACTATTGTTAGAATATATACATTTTCCCCCACATGAGTTCCTGTAATTATCTGTGCCTCGATGAATCTTCTCCCAAGTTGAATAATTTTCATCCTTGTACCATTGCATAACCCATCACTTTGGTTGATATTACGTAGGAGCATCACTGGTAGACCTACCTTTGGTTTTAGCTCATGATTTGGTATTCTAGTGTGCGGTAAGCTGTTTAGAAATTCCGCTGGGTATAGAAGATCTATTTCACCATTTAAGGTTGTTGATTTGCATACTGTGTCACATCTTACATAAGTTTTCTCTTCACCCTCCAGTTGATCCATTATATATTCATTTATCTTGCAGACTGTTTCTTCCAATGGACATAAGATTGCTATTTCTTCTAAAAATTCTCGTTGGCGGTACCACTCATTCAAATTTGGATATATGCTCTCCACAAATACATTTTTTGGATCATTTCCTTTTTTTCAGATCATTTACTTTTTTTCAGTAGTCTTTCACTTGGTATTTTATCAATTCCTCACCTTCTGCTGATGTACTTGTTCCATCGCCAATACAGAGAATCCAATCTGCAAAGTCTCCTACTCTTTTGTTTCTCTGTTCATCATTTACCACGCTATTGAGTCGCATGTTCTTTGTTAGCTTCAGTATATATGGATGTGTTTCCACATATATGACCATTTAATGGATGCAGTTACTATTGTGTGCCTTCTTCCATTTGGTAGAATTGGAAGTATCTGACGAAGCCCTCCTAGAATCACTATCAATCCACCAAATGGTCTCTCACTGTTTTTCTCCTTATTATGCCTTAATATATCCCGCAGAGTTCCGTTGAATGCCTTGAAACATATCTTGTTTGCCTTTGGAGCCTCATACCATAGTATTAGCGATATCTTTTTTAACAGTTCTGCTAGTTGTGTACCTTGTCACATGTTTACTCATCTGTAAGGATCAGTGGAGTGTGTAACCTTAAGTGAGCTGTTCTACCTCCCTGTAGAAGGAGCCCTGCAATACCACATGACGCTACTTCTAGTACTATCTTGCTCTCAGAACGCAGTTTTGTTGTGATTACCTTCCACAGATAGGTCTTACCTGTTCCACCACATCCATCCACAAATACTTGTTTTCCCAATTTTTTGTCGATTGATTCCATAATTGAATCAAATGCATTTAGCTGTTCAGAGTTAAGGTTACTAAAGATTCTCAAGTGCTCTTGTTTTGTTCCTCTTTGTTGTAGCTCATCTCTTCATCAAGCAGTCTGTTTCGAAGTTCCTTTATCTCTGAAGAATTTGGAAGCTCTATTCCAGGGTATACATTAAGTTCTTTCCAGCTTGTCTCATGAGCTTCTCTATTTCCACTAAGGCGTGTTCTTGCTTATGTTAAGCTCAGGCAAACTGTAGGATAGTTCAATAGTTCTCTATGTACTCCACATCTTCGCTTAGAACTTCCCCTTGTTTTTGTGCAATTCCTTTATTGGTTCCTTCACGGTAAGCAAACCAATCACATTTACATAGGAAGATATTTATAAATCTAATTGGATCAAACTTGCGCTATCATATGGACATACCTGAACATTGTTTATCAATATTTACCCTACTCTCTAAGGTATCGTTATCAACAAACTCGAAGTAGTAGTCCAATCTTTTTATTTTGTCTTCATCAACTTCCTGTGCTGTTGTATCCAAAAGGAAATTGACTTTGAGATTGTTCTTCAAAGGTCTAAAATTTTCATACTCCCAAACTTTGAAGGACTTGAATATGTAGATGGTGTCCTCTTTAATTTGTGGCTTAAACTTGCGGGCTAGCTTGTTCCCAATTGAAGCATGGATCGTATTACCCTAGACATTAAAAGAAGATATTAGCAAGCTTTGAATCAAGTAGACATTAAACCATATATATATAGACATATCCATTAAGTCCACCTTGTTATCTGATAAAATCAAATCAGTGCTAATATGGTCATTGGTCTATAAGTTAATTGCGTCCCAAACCCTTAAAACTTTGACCTTGATTGTCCATGCCCCAGTTCTTGTAGTCAGCGCGTTCAGCCGTGTAGATGCCATACTGTCCGAGACCTTAAAAGGATAAATATTCATGTTACTAATTACAAAAGTAATTAGAATATACAGATAAATCTTGGCTTAGTTAGATTTCTATTTTTTTTCAAGCAAACCATGAAAATAAAATGTGTACATGCAAGAAACAGAAACACTTACGGAGGGAGATGATCAAGCACCTGCGTACGCTGCAAGTTGCTGCTGACGCTGTGCACACGGTTGACCGGCAAAGAGCCACCTGCGAGTTGCCGGCCTTCAGCCCTGTTAGCTTGGAGTGTGTATACTTGCCTTCACATGGTCTCTTGTCAATTTTATCCTAGGGAAGCACGTGGAGAGAAAAAAGTATTGGGCGACAGACCAGACAATCCATCAAGCATAACACAGCTGCACCTAGATCTCAAGTACGTGTGCGTCTGCACTCTTGCATGGTACTTATATACATCTCGTTGAGAGTATACATCGATCGGGATGCATGCGCCAGCGAAGATTCTGCAAGTCAATAGATCAGCAACATCTCCGATCGATCCAAAGTTTCGGCGCCCGGCCGTATGCGCGATCGGGATGCATGCGCCGTCGAAGAATCGGTCGATCGGAAGTTTCGGCGCCCGGCCGTATGCCAGCGGGGAAGTGGACGTTTCACCGGCGCCGGATTGCTGGTCGAAGATGGAGTCTTGTTGCCGGCGGCTGACGTTGCTAGGGATGCATATGGCTGCGCAGGAGTAGAAAATACTTACGCGTGGCATAGGTGGGTAATTTTTTTAACTTTAATGTCCAGATTTGTATTAGCAAGATCGTGTGGTTATGTTTCCTCGGTGGATCAATTAAACGGCCAGATGTTTCTGATTAATGTGGGATTTTTAAGTTAATTCTCTAATTTTTGGTTAGCCCTTAATGTACTTTTAATATATAATAGATGGTACACATGAACAAGGATCAACACTACCCCTATATTTTTCAAACTCATAACACGTGCAATACAACAAATATATCTTGAAGCATAGATGCAACATAACGAGACAATAAGAGATAAGCATAATAAGATAACTTAAATCTCATAAGCACACATAGTCTCACATGCACACACGATAAAATACCAACTTCGAAGTTCAGATAAGATAAAAGGGAGACACAAGCTTATAAGAGGCAAATCAAGTTCAAAAAGCTTGTGCTCCGGGCCAAACCCATGCAAATACCCCGAGAAGATCCTAGATAGAGAAACTTCTCCCCCTGTCGGGGGGCTGCCCCCGGGTAGGGCAAAGAGGTGGTGTTAAGAGCTGTAAAGAGTGGGCCGGATCAAGGTCAAGCCGGATCACTTGGGCCGGATCCCTTGGACCGGATCACTTGGGAGAATCAGTTGGCTCTCAATCATGCTAAAGTGCAGGGAGAGGCCAAAACGCATCAGACAAAGTCTAGCCAGATCAGAGGAAGGGATCCGGCTTAACCTAGCCGGGTTGGTCAGGAAGGATCCGGCACAGGGCAATGTCGGATGATGCACAAGGGCCAAGTAATGTCAGTAAGTTCACGGGTCCTGCAGGTCTCCTGCCCGAGGCTCAGAAGACAGCCAGGTCGAGCCACGGGTTTTCCGGGTCGCAAGGCCCTAGGCGCTGACTCGGCTATTTCGGGAAAGGGCAGTGGCCTAGGCTCCGGTGGGCTACGCTGGCTTAAGCTCAAAGAGGAAAAGATAGACCTGCCGTTGGACTGACGATGAGCTGGACTGAGTGACAGTAGCCAGAGCTTGTCCTGTTCCTCTTGTCCATGCCATTGTCATCTCCGGCCAGGGGCAGAATGGTAATCCGGTTAGTGTATAAATAGACCAGCACATCCTCCAGGGCGAGGGACGACGAGGAAGAAGCCTCATTTCCCCCCTTGCTCCATCTTCCTCCTAGAGCTCTCACCATTGTTGCTTCATACAGCTCGAGGAGCACTTTGTACTTGTCATCATTGAGATATAAAGAGAGTAGGCTAGTGCTGCAGTAGGGGTGTTACCTCCACAAGAGGGCCCCGAAGCAGGGTACATCTTGGTGTGCTTTGGTTGTTCTTGGTTTTGCTCGTTCTTGGTTGTTCTTGCGTGTTCTTCGTTGTTCTTCATGCGTGCTTCTTGAGCGCGCACACCCTCCCCGGATCCCCCAACGTCCTAGCGAGCCCCAACTTAAGCCATCCTATGGCATCTGCCGTGACACCACCACGACAGTTGGCGCCCACCGTGGGGCAAGCAGTGGCGTTGGCTGGGGTTTCCATCCGGACGGGTTCCGTCACCAGCTCCGGCGTACGCGTGCTGTCAGGGCTCGTCTGCAACTACGGCGGGTTCACCTTCATCAGCGACAACGCCGGCTGCTTCGCGGGAGGGCCACTCCCTGTGGATGGGTGCTTCATCCAGTTCGGCAGCTTCCTCACCTACGTCACCACCGAGCTTGTCCGCGAGTACCCGGCGCAGGTGCTCGTGGCCGAGGACCCTCCTTCTTTCCGCGCAGCTCTCGGACGGCGTAGCGCTCGCCCCGGGAGTAGCGTGGAGGTGATGATGACCGGACCAAGTGCTGGAGCAGGCAAAGGAGATGCCGGCAATAGCATGCCCGAGGTACTGGTCACGCCAACCGATCCGGTGGACAAGCCGGCTCGGACGGCGAAGTTCCCAAAGGAGAAACCGGATCCGGTTGGCCCACTTGGCATGTCAAGTAGGGAGGCTCCCTTAGAGGATGTCCTGGAAAAGTTATCTCGGCCAGTGGCACCTGGGGCAAACGTAGAGTCCACTATAGCGAGTTAGAGGCAGAGCGCCTGAGGTTGCAAAGAGAAGCCCGGTTAGTGGTAGAGTCTAGGCAAGCATTTGATAGAGACATGAGAGAATATAATGCTGCCAATGGTATACCGATGGTTTCACTCCGGTAGCGCCTCACCCACGCAAGAGAACAGATTTGCGTAACAGGGGTAAGGACCTCAATGACGAGTTAGCTAGAGCCGCAAGATCGAGCTCGAGTAAGGCTACTAGTCATAGATCGGGTACAGGCAAGCCGGTGTATAGCTCCCCGGCCAAGAATCTTAGGGCTGCAGCGGCAGCGCGAGCCGAGTTGACCACATTAACCGGGATGCTTGGCGCAAGCAGGCAGAAAGGGTCAATGAGCTGGTTGATGTGTGTAACCGGCAGAATGAGGCTTACCGGAAAGCTAATCCGGACGCTGGTGGTTCTCGGGTAGTAGTGTCGGCTAAGGCGTTAGCCAGAGATCCAAGGGGCAAGCGTCATCCCCGCATGTCGGAGTTGACCGGGCCCAAAGCGTGAATTCGGGCAAGAGCAAACAGCTGCAGGCCTATGATGCTGAGTATGCCGGCAAGCAGCTAGCTGCTCAAGGAAGAGGTGGCCAGAGCAGAAACAATGGCGGTCAAGGCAATCCGGGAGCCGGAAGGGGTAATTCGGCTGGCCGAGGTCAACCACCTCGTCCTCCTGGGCAGAATCAACCCCGGCAGGAGCAGCAAGTAATGGTGCAAGCGCAGCAGCAAGGTGGTGGCCAGGCGGGCTACCGCTATGATGATGGTAATTCGGCTATGGCGCGAGCCGGATACCAAACGTATGATAATGCACTTGCATCCAGGCTGGGACCTCGGACATTGGATCCGGATGATCAGCGTCTCAAGTTGGATAGGATTTACCAGTCCGAGAAGCTGGAAGAGCAAGGCCCACCAGGTCCTCCATGCTTTGGGCCTCGGATCATGAACGAGCCGAATGTGCCGTTGTTTCAGCTTGGCCGAATCACAAAGCCGTATAACGGCAGCACTAAGCCGCAGGATTGGCTGATAGACTATGTATCCTCGGTGCACATTGCGGGGGGCAATCGCCGATGGGCGGTCCGGTATCTCCCGCATATGTTGGAAGGGCCAGCCCGGATTTGGCTGAATAACTTACCAGAGGGTAGTATCAACTCTTGGATGGATTGGAGCAGGCGTTTTACAGCAACTTCTCCAGCACTTACAAGAGGCCAAACCGACCTCAGCTCTTGTCTGCGTGCAGGCAGGAAGAGCGGGAGACAGACCGAGAATTTTTGACTCGGTGGAGCAACATTCGCAATTCTTGTGAAGGTGTCGTGGAGGAGCAGGCCATTTCTTGGTTTGCGCAGGGTTGCCGACATGGCACCCCGCTTTGGCAGAAGCTCCAGAGGGATATGCCAAAGACCCTGGCGGAAATGATCCGGATAGCAGATACATATGCTCTTGGCGATCCGACGCAGCCAGCGTTGGATGTGGTGGGAACAAGCAGGAGGCAACCGGTCAACAACCGAACTGGACCATTGAGGCCCAGTGACCGACATGAGTTCGGTTATAAGAGGAGAGATCCGGATTACAGATACGGTTCAGATCAGGTTGCTGCAGTAAATATGGATCATCCTGATAGCCAGAGACCAAAAAATGAGGGTCCAGCTTGGAGGCCGAATCAAGGTGCCTGGGCAAAGAAAGTGTGGGATGGACCGAGTCCACCTCTAACTTTTGAGGCAATGATAGATGGGCCTTGCCGTTATCACACAACAGACCCACGCAAGCCGGCCAATCATTCAACTCGGAATTGTAGCTGGCATCATCGCATCCAGGCGGAAGGTCAGAGAGGGCCACCTCAGAGAGGTGCTCCTAGACCGAATTTCAGGCCAAATACGCCTTTATCCGGAGCCAATGCAACCCCGGTGAACGAAGGAGCTCCAAGGCCGGCAGCCACAAAGCCGGTTAACCTGGTAAATATGGGAGGCAACAACAACAATGCTGGTCCGAGTCGGCAAGGTGGATACCCCGGAAATGATTACAAGGAGGCTCATCAAAGTTATGTGGTTTTTGTGACCGAGCCAACTGACAAGAAAAGTCAGCTGCGAAGGGCGAAGGAGGTGAATGCAGTCACACCAGCAGTCCCAAAATACCTGAACTGGTCCGAGCAGGAGATCACTTGGAGCAGGGCTGATAATCCCAGGGTTATGCCAAGCCCAGGAAACTACGCACTGGTGGTGGATCCGACTTTGGTTGGACCCAAGATTAATGTGAAATTCACTCGAGTCTTGATTGACAATGGCAGTGCTATAAACATCATGTATCGGGACACAATGGTCAAGTTGGGTTATTCGCCGAATCAGTTGCAGCAGAGCAGTTGCACCTTCCATGGTATAGTACCCGGGTGTCTTGTTCCCCAATGGGTAAGATCTGGGTAGATGTGCTGTTTGGTACCAAGGACAATCACCGACTTGAGAGTCTCGAATTCGAGGTGGTAGACTTGGAGAGCCCATACCATGCTCTGCTCGGCAGGCCGGCATTAGCCAAGTTCATGATATCCACTCATGTGGCCTACCTCAAGATGAAGATGCCTGGCCCGAATGGTATCATCACCGTTGCGGGAGATTACAAGAAGGCCATACAGTGTGCCACGGTCGGTTCCACCTTAGCCGAGTCGTTGGTGATCCAAGCTGAGAAGAGCAAGATGCATGAAGTAGTGGCGATGGCGAAGTCAGCTCAGCTCGGCGTGCTGGCTATGACCAATCCGGATGCAGGTGCAACATTTGAGGTGCCCAAGGAGACAAAGAAGATCCCCATTGACCCGGAGAATCCGGAGCGCATGGCCATCATTGGTGCCGGGTTGGGCGAGAAATAGGAAAGCGCGCTCTGTCACTTCCTCCGTGAGAATCGGGATATCTTTGCATGGTCGGCTAAGGACCTGCCTGGTGTTCCGAGGGAGTTGGCAGAGCACTCTTTATTTGTCAGGCCGGATGTGAAGCCGGTGAGGCAACCGACTCGGCGTCTTTCAGACGATCGAAGAAAAGTGGTGCTTGATGAGCTGGCTAAGCTACTTGCAGCCGGATTCATTATGGAGGTGTTGCATCCAGACTGGATATCCAATCCGGTTCTGGTAGAGAAGAAGAAGGACGAACCAGCGGTGGTCAAGGTGTGGCGCATGTGCATCGACTTCACCAACCTGAACAAGGCGTGCCCGAAGGATCCTTTCCTTTACCTCGGATTGATCAAGTGATCGATTCTACTGCTGGGTGTGAGTTGTTGTCTTTTATTGATGCGTACTCTGGTTTTCACCAGATACCACTGAACCCCAAAGATCAAATAAAGACTGCTTTTATTACCCCGTATGGGGCGTATTGCTATCGTGTCATGTGTTTCGGTTTGAGAAATGCCGGTGCAACTTATCAGAGATGTATGCAGAAATGCTTACACTCTCAAATGGGCAAAAATGTGCAAGTGTATGTCGATGATATCGTCATCAAAACTAAAGAAAAACGCACTCTCCTCGAGGATCTCGAGGAAACATTTGTGAACTTGAGAAAGTATCGGTTAAAATTGAATCCGGATAAATGCACCTTTGGTGTCCCGGCTGGAAAGTTGCTCGGTTTCCTTGTATCGAGCCGAGGTATTGAGGTGAATCCGGCTAAGATCCGAGCCATAGAAAACATGAAATTGCCTAAATGTCTAAAAGATGTACAAAAGTTCACCGGGTGTCTAGCCTCGTTGAGTCGGTTTGTGAGTCGGCTAGGAGAAAAAGCCTTGCCCTTGTATCAGTTGATGAAAAAGAGCACCGGGTTCACATGGACCCCGCAGGCAGACTCGGCTTTCAATGAATTAAAAAAGATGTTGTCCACTGCACCAATTTTGGCATCACCTTTGCCGAATGAGCCAATGCTACTTTACATTGCGGCCACTAACCGGGTCGTAAGTGTGGTGATAGTGGTAGAGCGAGAAGAGGAGGGTAAATCCGTGCAGAGACCGGTGTACTATTTAAGCGAGGTGATCTCAACCTCAAAGCAGAATTATCCTCACTACCAGAAGATGACATATGGTGTATACCTGGCGGCCAAGAAGTTGAAACATTACTTCCAGGAGCACCCGATCACCGTAGTATGCGAAGCTCCAATCTCGGAGATCATTGGGTGCAAAGATGCGACTGGCCGAGTTGCCAAATGGGCAATAGAAGTGTCTCCTTACACCCCGCATTATGAGAGAAGAGATGCTATCAAGTCTCAGGCTTTACCGGATTTCCTTTGTGACTGGGCCGAGATGCAGTATGAGCCACCCAAGCCGGATTACAATTACTGGAAGTTGCACTTTGATGGCTCCAAAACCAAAATCGGACTAGGTGCTGGGATAGTACTCACATCACCGAAGCAAGATCAGTTGCGATATGTGTTGCAGATTCATTTCTCAGCATCAAACAATGTGGCCGAATATGAGGCACTGATCCATGGGCTTAATGTGGCTAAGGACATCGGCATCCGCCGGATAGAATGTTTTGGTGATTCAGATTTAGTGGTGCAGCAGTCTTCTGGAAATTGGGATGCCTTGATGCCAATATGGCACTATATCGGTTTCATGTCCAGAAAATTTCAGGATTTTTTGAAGGCTGCGAGTACAAGCACATACCTCGGCTGGAGAACGAAGCTGCTGATATCCTGTCAAACTCGGGTCGTCTAGGGATGCAATCCCACCCGGGATATCCTTGAATCACCTAAGGATCCCTTCAATCAAGCCTTCGCCTGATTCCGAGTCAATTTTTATCCCAAAGCAAGAATCTGAAGCTGTTCCTATGAATGTTGATGTCGGGTACATTTGGGAAGACCCGGGGACTGCATGGCGAGACTCGGGGACTGCGCACCGAGACTCGGGGAATGCTAACCAAATCTTAGGGAAGAGGGGAAGATGGTGCTAACCGAATCTTAGGGAATGGACAGAGACTGATAGAAGAAATAATGGCGGCCGAACCAGTGGAAATAGATGAGCACTTATTCCCTTTGCATCCAGTACCGGAGTGGGCTGAAGAAATCATGAAGTTCATGTCGGAGGGGAGTTTGCCAAATGATGAAACCGAAGCTAGGCGAGTGCAGAGGAGGTCCAAGGGTTACACCATCATAAACAAGGAGTTATACAAAAGGAGTGCAACCGAGGTGCTACAGCGTTGCGTGGAGCCAGCCGAGGGCAAGGAGATGCTCCTGGAGATACATCAAGGAGAATGTGGGCATCATTGCAGTACAAGAGCCCTGGTGGCTAAAGTATTCCGGCATGGGTTTTACTGGCCCACTGCTCATGCAGATGCAGAGGACATAGTCCGAAAATGTGAAGGATGCCAAAGGTTTGCCAAGCAGACACACCTACCCGCATCGGCGCTCAAAACAATTCCTATCACTTGGCCGTTTGCTGTGTGGTGTTTGGATATGGTGGGAGAAT
Source organism: Poa pratensis (assembly GCA_947311845.1). Taxonomy (NCBI): domain Eukaryota; kingdom Viridiplantae; phylum Streptophyta; class Magnoliopsida; order Poales; family Poaceae; genus Poa; species Poa pratensis. The sequence goes on from CAMZMU010000088.1 coordinate 16,196,575, forward strand.
TCAAGCCGGCTAGGGGTAACATGACACATATGCTGGTGATGGTGGATAAGTTCACCAAGTGGATAGAGGTGAAACCAATCCGGAAAGTGGATGGTCATTCGGCTGTAACTTTCCTGAAAGAAATCATTTTGAGATACGGTTACCCCCATAGCATCATCTCGGATAATGGCACGAACTTTGCTGTGGGAGAGTTTGCCCGATTCTGCATGGATAAGGGGATCCGGTTAGACATAGCCTCAGTGGCACACCCAGAGTCCAATGGACAGGTGGAAAGATCAAATGCTTTGGTATTAGCTGGGATAAAAGCCCGGTTAATAGAACCTCTGGTAAAGACTCCGGGGTGCTGGATAGATGAGATACCATCAGTACTATGGGGTTAAGGACCACGCCGAATCGGTCAACTGGCTATACGCCATTTTTTCTGGTATATGGGGCAGAAGCAGTGCTACCCACTGACATAGAATATGATGCACCAAGGGTGACAATGTATACCGAAACCGAGGCAAAAGAGGCCCGGGAAGATGCAGTGGATCTGCTAGAGGAAGCAAGAGAATTGGCCCTATCTCGGACAGCAGTATATCAGCAGGGTCTCCGACGTTATCATAGTCGGAAGATCAGCCCTCGAGTGTTTCATGAGGGAGATCTAGTACTAAGGCTGGTGCAGCGCAGCAAAGGCCGACAAGTTATCACCTCCATGGGAGGGACCATTCATTGTGAGCA